>WESZ01000112.1:0-72017 GCA_011033785.1 Fusarium cf. falciforme | reverse complement strand
CCGCCTTTGCGGAAAAAGACGCCGAAAAAGCGACTCTCCACATTCCTTCTCCGCGTTTTTTTTTTTCCCTACGAAAGAGATCATGTTACATCAATCTTAGACCCTGAACTGAATCTTTCAAGTATCGTTTGTTTCACTCAGTGCAACGACGTCCGCTCTCTTTCACCTTTTTTCGCCTGGCCTTGACGGCCTCTTTTTCTTTTTTTCTCTACAGTCACCATGATCCAAACACCGGCATGGCTTTTGAGACTTGGCTCTCGTCTCGCCAATCGCCAAGTTGTCTTTACCTTTGCTGCTTTGGCCATCTTTGAAGCAAAACTCGCACACATCCACAGCCATCGGTTTGCTGTCGCACCAAATCGATTACTGTCTTATCTCGGCTCATTCTTTCTGCAAGACATACTTCTCCTAATTCTCATCAGACTCCTCCTCGATCATTGGGTACCGAGGGCCTCGGTACCATACCTCCTCAGCACTGCCGTGACTGGCGTGTTGATCTTTTACAATGTCGCTCTTGCTACCGCATCCGTCTCCTTCTATCTCGTCTCTGGGTCCGAAATTCATTGGCGAAATATCAACCTTGTCTCCGACCCCACATCCAGGGCCATTGTGCTCTCAGGCTTCGTCACCTTTACACTCGTCGTGTCCGCCTCACTCTTCCTTAGCTGGCTGCTCCAGAACGTTTGTTACAAAGTGTTTGGATGGGGTGCTGATATCTCCAACTTCCCCTTTGCTTTGGCCGGAAAGAGTTTGAGTCGCTTTTTGAGGAACAGAATTAGCTACGGCAGGATCCCGGAGCCCGATGCCGTTGATAGCTCGGATAACCGATACTCTGACGGAGACGACGATTCGAGCCACGACTCTTTTTTCGACCTTGAGAAGCCTCAGACGGTATATTCTCGACTCGCAGCAAGGATACACAATGCGTCCGGGATTTCTCTACCACCATCCACCGTCAAGCGCATCGTACACAGCATACCATATGTCGCCTGGTCTCTCTTTCTTCTTGCTTTGGCTGTCTTATCGCTTCAAAGACCAAGCGATCGATCCCTTGTCTTCCTCTCGTGGACTGCGGGACTCTTACCGTTCATCGATTTTTCTTCCACCTCCCCACTCCTGGACCAACTGCCTTCTCACTACGGAGTGGGAATCCAACGTCAATGGGATGGACGATCAGCCCTCAGTGAACCGCCGATGCTTAGCTGGCTACCCAAGGGCGAACCCCTGGTTGGATTTGAGGATTGGTACGCACCCCAAGAGATGCACTACAACTCAGCCGCGGACCCCTTGAAGATCTCCAACCTCAACCAACCCTTGCTAGAGTCTCTGCGCGACAAGTTACAAGATGTCCCGGTCCGCCATGTGATTTTATTTCTCCTCGAAAGTACCAGAAACGACGTGTTCCCCATCAAGAAACATGGGCCCATCTGGAACCGATTTCAGGACTCTTACCCTGATCATAAGATCCCTCAGGAAGCCATTGAGAGGCTATCGACATTGATGCCTACCGCAAATTACATCACTGGCGACTATGATGATGGTTTCGAACACGACGAGAAGCCTAAGCGTGGCGGCCCCCGGTTTACGAATGCTCACACAACTGGTACCTATACGCTTAAGAGCTTGGTCGGTACGATTTGCGGGTTAAACCCCCTCATTGCCGACTTCAATCTTGATTACAAGCGTCATATTTACCAGCCCTGTCTGCCGCATATCTTCGAAGCTATGAACAAAGTCACGGACACAGCCGAGTCGGGTTCTAAGTGGAAGTCCTACTTCTACCAGGCGGCAACCATTCATTACGACAATCACGATAAGCTCATGGCTGCCATTGGCTTTCCTGAGCAAAACACTATTGATCGGGATTGGCTCCGGAGCGAGAATGCTTCACACGGTGCTGTCCACCTCGAAGACATCAACTACTTCGCCTTTCAAGAGGACCCTCTTGAGGATTATATCCGTGACATCTTTGTCAACTCTGAGGAGACAAACGATCGGGTGTTTCTCACACATATCACAAGTACAAGTCATCATGGCTATGGTCTACCTGTCAATGAAACATCTACCCCATTCGGCAAAAACGAGGCAGAGACACTATCTGATTATGTCAATGCTGAGGCCTATGATGATAAATGGATCCGCAAAGTTCTGGATCTACTGGATGAGCAAGGGGTCGCTAATGAGACGCTCGTAATCTTCCTTGGAGATCATGGCGTCTCATTAGTCGAGAACGATAAAGCATCCCCTTATTATAACCCCAGCATAGGCGCCGATCATGTTCCCCTGGTGCTTTCACATCCTCGACTACCAGCATTCGATGTCCACGATGCTGTTTCGTCCATCCAGGTGCTACCCACGATCCTTGATCTTCTTCTTGAAACTGGATCGCTCGACAACAGCAGTCGGCAAGTTGCAGAGGATATCGTTCACAATTATGAAGGACAATCCCTCCTGCGACAGCAGCAGCTGAGCGATCAAGGACTGTGGCAGTTCACTGTCGTCAACCCCGGGCGAGCTATGCTTGGTGTGCGTGATGCCCGACATCCCGAGCGCCACCTCGTTGTCCCTCTTATCGACAATGTAGAGTGGCGGTTGAGTAATATCACAGCCGATCCCTTGGAAAAGGATGGTGTACAAGCCTTTGACTTTATCTCATTTTTGCAAAGCGTGGAGGCGAAGTTTGGCCCTGAGTGGGCTCAGTGGGCAGAAGAGGGTGCATTCACTACCCGTTGGCATGTTCAGGATAATAGTAAGCGTTGGCGTTATGAGCGCAATCCGAAAGTTCAGGAGAAAAAGGATCAATGAAGAGCTTTTTGTTTTCAATATCATGTACAATACGGACTCTGAAGGTTGCATTCAATGGCGTTAGACAGCTGTACGGTATGGTTTACTTACTTTCATTTGGAACATGACTTAGCAATGCCATTTGTTCATAATCAAGCATGATTTACTTCCCAGCTCTCGTGAGTCTGTATGAAATGCTTTCTAGGCTCTAGCATCAATGATGTATGCTCTGTTATCACTAGATGCTGAATTACCATGAGATGCTGATTGAAAGAATGCCTGCACAATTGTGGAAACACAGGTTGAAATGTGGAAATGCGAAAACCCTGTGATCCTTGACAATGTGGCCATGATCTTGAACTTTATTACGCTATCTGACCTTTCACCTGAAGGTCTCAAGCAGTTATGGCTTGTCGGGGAAGAAGATTGAGGGTCCGTCGGGCCATCTGTATCAAAACCTTGTCATGACAGTTATGAGTTAATTACCTCGGATGCCTATGAACCATGTTTAATTAATACTCTCTGGTCTTCTCAAAGTACTATAGGGAGTACTACAGCCAACAGCAGCTTTGCTCGATCGACGCATGGCTTTGAATTAGTCAACAAAGACAACATACTGAGCCTACTTGCGTGGTGGAAGCAAGTTTAGGTGTAATAAGTTATAGAAGAAAATTCTAACAACACAATACCTCAACATGATCCCTGCTACTTGCCGCTCTCGCTGCCCCCCTGGAGGAGAGCGCAAAACTTATCCCCGGTCCCAGCCCCGCCCCTTGTCGTCACCAGACCACCCGGCCTGCCTCATAATGGCCACCAGCTCTGCGTGCTCGTCCTCTTCGGAGAGGTCGTCCTACTCGGAATTCATCCTAAGCGCTGAGACATTCGACTGGTCCATCCCGATTCACCTCAGCTCTCGAAACCGCTGCTTACAGAGGGCGAAGAAGTCGGCGGGCAGGTACACGTTAACGCCAGAAAATCCGTCCCGCCACTTTTTAGCGGGATCTTAGTTGAACCGGCCTCGCGTGGCGTTGAGCTCCGGTTTAGGCTCGTCGTGCTCACCGTTCGGATCACCCCAGCAAACGTAGCCGTCTTCAGTGTCAACAACGACAAAATATTCGTTCCGGCCGACGCTCGTGGCGATGCAGGCGCAAGAGGGTGTCAAAGGGGGATTTCTATTAGTGAACGGCTCAGGCTTCGTCTCGAGCCGGTCATTGCGGATCAAGGCGTGTGTGTATTCTCTGCGCCAGTCGACAACACGGGTGTGGTCCATGATGAGCGGCGTGAAGGCGACCTGCGACGCGTCAAAGTCGGGGTATGGAAGTTGACAGAGCAGTGCCACGGCCTGGTCGTTCTGCTGAACATGGGCCAAGGTGCCGTGGTTGATGGACGGCCAGCCCCTGCAGGTGCGCATTGCACAGTGACATCCCAGAACGCGCGAGAGCAGAACTCGTAGTAGTCAGTTAGTAGGCGGACGAATTCATTCTGATCAAACGCCATGGTGACATGGAACGGGTCAAGACGCTAAGTTGGGAGGATGGGAGTTCAGCTCGGGGAGAAATGGCGTTCCACTGCGACCCGTCTGCAATCCCACGCTTTGCTCCAAGGGTTTTTATTCCGCGTACCCACTGGTCAGGGGTAACTGACGCTGAACACCTTCCAACAGCGACTCCAGGGTGTTTGCAAGTAGGACATGATATCATGAGATGTCTTTGCATTTTATGCAGCGACCAAATATATAGGCCATACTGTAGGGGTTAGAATTATTATTAAGTTCTTCAACGGGAAGAAAGCTACCTACATAAGCAGGAGTACATCGTCACAAACCGTCAATTATTTCTCATCATTGTTGATGTCTGCGTATCAAGACCACTTTCTAAGAGTTCCAATCCCCAAAGCCTACGTGTAACTGCTTTCGCCCTTCGCATAGTACGACTCTCAAGGTCCTGCAACACATACGTATGTCTCAGACTAAAGATTGCTGCAATCCTTCCCGCTGGCAGGACTCTACTTCAAAAACTGTATAAGAGTGATCTTATTATAATTTGAGATGCGCTGGTAGATCGTTGTAGTTTGAAGCTCGTGGAACTTGGCGCACCCGTTGACTATTCCGGCCTGGGTGGGTATAGACGTGATAATACCGCCGACGGGCTTCGTTATGGTAAGGGCTGATGATGATCCACCAATGACTCCAATATAAGCGTAGCTTCTTAGATAAGGATTGGAGCAGACCGAGTTGATGCCTATGTTTTATTTTTCTATATTGGTTATTATGATTTTGCTATAATCTATAATGCCCTGGTATATAATAGTGCTCCTGATGATATGGAATTTGTTATATTAGATGCTATGCCGGGCCGAATGGACGTGGGTATTGAAACTCTATTTCTAGGCTTTGTCGTCGTTGGCTGGACTATGGTGGTCGGCCCAGGAGTCGATCCGATCACACTAGCGTAAGCATAGGCATCTAGCCATAGGTTGACGC
Organism: Fusarium cf. falciforme; assembly: GCA_011033785.1. Taxonomy (NCBI): domain Eukaryota; kingdom Fungi; phylum Ascomycota; class Sordariomycetes; order Hypocreales; family Nectriaceae; genus Fusarium; species Fusarium cf. falciforme. The sequence goes on along the minus strand of WESZ01000112.1, from coordinate 66,751 downwards.
AGGCCTTGCCGACCTCAGGATTGCGCTTAAAGAAATCAGCTAGCGCGAACTTATTGTAATCGGTAATAACCTGGCAAGTCGTCTTCTCCCCGATGATGTGGAACTTTGTTGCAGTTATTGATTATGCCTGACTATGTGGTCTGGGGCATCTGGATTCTGTTTCCTGCCGGTGTCGTTGTGGCCGCCCTGGCTGTGGTCGGGGCTTGAAGCCAATGACGCTGATATAGACGTACGTGCAGCCCTAAAGGCTGGTGTATCCGGTGTTGAGATAGTTTGAGGAGACGATGTCGGCAGCACGGATGCCGTACTTGGCAATGGCGGCTCACGAGTCACACTCCTCGACGAGATGGAACTTGTTGCAGCTGCTAGCGACATCCTTGTGGGCCGACGCCGGGGTTTTGATGCATTGGCCATGGTAGTTGTCGGTGTAAGCCCAATAATGGTTACGCAAGAGTACGTATCGTTCCACTAATTGGTACAGCAGCGGTCAGGGACGTCCCCCTCTGAAAGGTCGATAGCAGCATCAATGACATGACACGGGCACATGGCAAGCTCGAGAACTACCTTGACACGGTCGACAACCACAAAACTAGTGTCATGTTTGCGAAGACTAGCTAGACCCTCGAGGGCCTCCTTATCAGCCAAACCCGTTGGTCTTTTGAACGGATCACGGCAGCTCATGGACGACCTCACGGGCACTACTGGCACCATGCATCCTAGTAGCTACGCTATGACTGAGCTCTGTATTGGATAGGGTAGAGAAAGTCACGGAATATCGTCAAAGACAACAATTGCTAAGTCGTTGTTGTTTAATCCAAGAAGCGTGTGAGGTAGGAGTTCACTGCCTAAATGAATACAAGCATAGGGTCGAGGTCTTGTGTACCTGAATGTGACTATATCTTTATCCGTTATTACCACTCTCATATAAGATTGGTTGAAATCCCATCGTCCATTCCAACCATGGCAGCTCTGAGTCCTATGAATGTGTGGATACTTGTTGTTTGCTCTCCGAGCTACAGACAGGCTAGAGACCTGTAACGCAAACTATTAATTCATGATTGATTAGATTTGATCTGATATCATCAGACTTGTTCTCTTGACAATGGAGCCATCCTTTGCCATCTTCGTTGGACGTAGATGTAGAGAAGCAGTTGTCCTTGGAGAATTTTGAACATCGAAGCTCCCAAATGAACTAGAAGAGTTGCTCATGCGTATGTATGCCAGTTAAAGGATCTCATTCCTACATTCCATAGATAAGGGTAGGTGTGGAGAGTAGGGTAAGGCAACGACGACTCTTGGCCTGCATGAAAATGTAGATTATAGGATGCCGTCCATTGCGGATTGATTCAGGCGTTGAGTTTGTCGACGTAATCTGGGGCACTTGGGAGAGACCATGAGACGGCGCTGGAAACAATCACGCCTGGTGTGGTAGCTATATCAAGCACATGGAACCAGGGCATTCAATGAGATAATCTGATTGACGCCTACGAAGTTGTTTACAGCTATTCGCCTGAAGAATCCCATTACTTCACTACTGGTGTGCTTCTCACAGATGATGTCTGACTAAACACTCCCCAAATAACCAAAGATACAATTAGTCGTTTTTGCTTCATTCTTCGGAATTCTGTTCTTTCATTACTGATGTCCCCAGTAGCCAAAATCACAGTTATCCGTACATGACGGACTTTAAACCTAATTGTTTCAAATGCCAGAGGTGGTGCGTGTCTTGTTTGGCGTTGGAATTTCGGCATCCCAGATGATTTCCACACTCCATGGTGCGAGCTCATCATTCAGCTTCCCCAAAATGAGAAATTCCCCCTAGCACAAGGAGGTCTATTCCCACCCGGGTGAGCTATGTTGAGCTCGCCTCAGTCAGAAGCATCCGAAGGTTAATAAACATTTCTATCCACGTTCTCAAGGCGAAATAATACTATTACAGATCCTAGTCGAGCTGGGTATATAGGCACTTCGGGGGATGCTTAACATTAGGCCTAGGTTATTTAAAGAAATTTTATTACTACTTTAACTCACTGCCCCAGAATATCGCTAGGAGCACCCAGGCCTACTGATACTACTACCGGACAAGTGTAACATAGATTGAATTTCAGGCTTCTGGTATCAAAATGAGCTATATACACGCGTTCAGGGAGCCAGGTCCGGTAATTGATACCATAGACTCGGGCATCGCCAAAATGCGGGAGCTTTGCAACGACGGAGTAAGTCTAAAGTAAAGCTTCAAGCCGAACAGTGCTTAGACCGCTTTTGTTTTATGGGATAGGGTTTGCTAGCCATATCTACATACTCAACCTGAATATGACATACTCCCTCCAATAGGAGATGCCCGCCATCAAGGCACCAGGCCCAGCTATGCTCAATGTAGCAAGTGAAGCCAACCCTCCAACAATAGCCTGCATTGTTCCCACATATCCCAGTAATCGCAATTCCCATGCGGTATATAACGAGTATACAAGACCTGAAGCTGCGCCGATGAAACCAATGTTCGCAGCAGGGGGCAATACTTGGGAGAGACCTGACTCGGTCCATCTTCCAAAGACTTGCTCGGCGGCAGCAGACGCGAGTTTCGTGGCAACTGGAATTGCGACGCAGAGCATGAGAGTAGTGCTGTAAGCCAGCTTGAGAGGAGGTATATCATCATTCTTGTAGAATTGAATCTCAGACTCAGTGGCAAAGTCAAGGGGCTTGTCGGTCTTGTCTTGAGCATTCTGATGTGCGGTCGTCTTGTTTTTCTTAGCACGGACTGTACTAAGTCCTTTGGTAAAGGCCACACAAAGTAGTGGGAATGCTCGCCAAACATTACCGACATGGCTCCTGGTCTCCGTATCTGGAATGGGTAATAACGCTGCCACTGTTGGCGCGATGTAGCCGAGGGTGATAGCTGGAATGATGGACTGAGCAACGACGGGCTGGACTGGTCTGGCTGTGGTGGACTGGGTTGAAAAAAGGACAGATGACAGGCAGAAGAGAGGAAGCACTGAGGCTGGCCCAGCTATGGTGTATATGATCGAGTACGCCCTTGTCCTTTTTCACGTCAGTTACTGGACCACGGTAATATGATCAGAGGGGTTCAAACCAAGATAGGGGGTTGAGGGAATTTCCATTGCGGGAACCCTCAATGAGCCACGTGGAGAGAGTCGGGATCAAGTTGGAAACAAGACTTGCCCTTGGGCTCTGTCCTGTCAACTTGGCCAACATGCCCCCAGCGCCCCATTGCTGAAGGGTGCTGAAGATGACTCCTGTCCCAGCACCAATGTTGCTCTTTCCAAGGGTGACGCATACCAACGCTCCAAGGCTGCTGGATGCGAGCACCCATGGCGCTCTACTGAGGAGACCGCCCTTTATGGGCTTTACTGGCAGTTCATCTTCAAACGGGGCAAAATGAGGTCGCTGTGGGACAGGAATACCTTCAACCCTAGGAGCGGCGGCGCAAATCGGGACCACGACGTCGGCAAAGGAGGTTAGGCCAAAAAGCGGAAGGATACGCTTCAGCAGCTAAGGGGCAAGTGGGAATCGCTGGCTAACCATCATTTGAAGCATGTGCGCTTATTGAACCAGGCGTTTGGATCGCTCGTAACGGAGAGTATAAACCTCTGCGAGTGCGGTTTCGATTTGAGTACCAGAGAGACCTTGAGGAGTCGACCTCAGTTGCCGCAAAAGAGCATTCACTAGTAGAGCTGCGGACTCTATTGCCCCATTCCCTCCTTGACCAGAAGCTAGATCGATCTAGGATAACGCGTTATTAGCCAAAGTATAATGTGGGACATGCATGCCAATATTTACCTTGTGAGCCGAATCACCTATCGTAACGATACGCTTGTAGTGCCAGCGATCAAAGACATATTCCTCAAGTGGGACCAGCGTCGACATGATTTTCTTATCGTAGAGGTCGCCAAAAGTTAAGTCCTCAGTGACGGGGTCACCACGGCGTGCCCCTACTAGTGCTTCTTCGTCGGCCTTTGAGTATTTCGGAATATCCCGGCCATACTTTGTCTTAGGGAGACCGTCGAATAGGAACCAGTAGACGCGATCTTTTGGAGCCGCAATGACCAGATAGGCGTGATCTTGCCCCAATACCATCTGTTGACTTCGGCTGCCGTAGCAAGAGGGTCTGTTCGAGATTCCAAATATACACCTGGTCGAGACCGGAACCTCTTGATGATAATATGTCAGTAGTAAACAAGACAGCATGTGCAGTGATACGTACGTGAGTTTTCATCCTCGGAGAAGTACCCAGGGCTCTGTTCCTTTCTAAGACGCCACATTTCGTCCCTTACTGCGCTATGAATGCCATTGGCACCCACAATAATGTCACCCTCATATAGGGAGCCATCCTGGGTATAGGCCTGAGCCCCGTCCTCGGTCAGTTTAAGGCGAGAAACTCGTTTCTTGGTTAGGACTCGATCTTTGTGCTTGAGATTGTTGTATAAAATTTGAAGAAGTATTTGCTGGTCGATGAAGATTGAGGGATATCCGACTCTACTCTTGTGATTAGTTAAGTGGCCGGTAATAATTGCACTTAGAGATTGTTACTACCTCTTCTTAAAATGGACTGATAAGCTGGTCTCGGAGTTAGTAGTAAGCGGAACCCTATCGGGTCCTCGCATGCTGCCAAGGGTGTAGCGATACTCTCTAGCAATGTCAAGGATGGGCTCAAAGCACCCTAGTTGGTCGAGAATATGGAAGCCGTTGGGAAGGATGCCGATGCTGGCACCGACTTGGGGCGCTATATGTGGGTAGGCTTCAAGAAGGACGTAGTCTATATCGAATTGCTCGAGCATGTTGGCCACCGACAGGCCAGCAACACTGCCTCCCACGATGATGACTTTGAATCCCATGATTTTGAATGCGTCGAATGGTTGTTGTTTGGTAGTTTGATCAACATTGCCAATCGGCCTGCCAGAGGATGGTATTATAGCAAGTCGCGAATATTACAAAGCGGCACTTGGCGGCTTCTCAAAATACCGTGTTGTCTAAGGTGGGCATGCTCCAATTTAGTTACGACGTTGAAATGCAAGGGGTTTGCACTAACTATCCCTGGTCAACATTAAGCTTCCATGCTTCCACGCTGATACGGCATCGGAAGTTATTTTCATCGCCGATTGATACCCACATCCCTGTGGAGATAAGCCAAGTCCTCCTTGAAGGTCAACCATCCTTGGTGTAGTTGCCGCAAATCGTAATGTAGATCATGGGTAAGGATGGTTCGCAAGCCTCATCACAGTTGGTTGACCACTCGCTACGGGACTGGACGCATCCCGTGTCGCCGACGACAGAAATGTTATCCTGACGCGTATCAGAGTCTGAATGAGTGAGCTCGTGCTGCCGGGGGGTGGTCTCAGATGGACATGCGGTCATAAATTATGCCCTACAATGGTCTTCCCTGCCGGATAAAAGTTTATCATGAAGTGATTCCCTCAAGGCCAGCGTCTATCAATAGCTCTACGCTTCATTATTACGGGCGAGGGTTTTATTTGCAGACGTCCTTAAACACAATACATTGCTCTTGCCACGATTTGGAAGCACATACGTAGTTGGTCATATTCAGACACTCGTCGATGTACACCTGCTGGCCATTATGGAAACCATCCGGGCTGAATTCACGAGTCAGGCACTCGTTCACATTCTTCGAGGTCGCGTTGAGGTGTAGGGTGAGGTTTGCGAAGGGCCCGTCGTTGACGCAATTGTCGCCTTGCCCTCTAAATCCAGTGTCGGGGTCAAAGAAAACGGATTCGTTGAGAGCCTCAAGGTCACGAACCTCATCCCAGTATGGCTGGCCTCCTTTGTAGCCGCACTCGGATTGCAGAAGGTACTCATGGACTCGCATGTAATAGCGATGCCAAGGTAGGAACGCACCCTGCGATTGCGGCCAGCACTGACTCGCCATCTAAGAGGCCGACGTCATGGAATTCACATACCACGTTATGGATGACATTGGCCTGAGCAATGTGTGCCCAGTCAAGCTCATCCCATCGGTTTACCGCACCCTCAACTCCGAGTTTTGCAGGCTTAGACATGAGGCAAAGCTCGGCGTCGATGTAAGCAGTCTTTTCATTGTCGGTCAACGTGTGCCTGCCAGCTGTCAGTCGGCTCTAGACGAGGAGTTTCTGGCGCTGAACTCACCAAGCCTTTCGCTGCGTCTTAGTGGTGCATGTGGTGTTCCACACCGCTGCCGCGCTTGCATTGCCAATAGCGAAAAGAGAAAGATAGGATCTTAAAGAAGGCATCTCTATCAAGTCGGTAAGCGAGTGGTGGGTGATGTTGTAACGAGTGACATGAGAAAACAAGTGTAAAAAAAGCACTAAGAAGGAACTAGGAACTCGATCAGATGTATAGTGCCGATGAAAAAAAAATCTGTCCTTGTTGTTCCTTGGGGTATTTATAATGTCTAAACAAGAGGTCGCAGCAATCCATCCCAAGTCTCACCAGCGTGGAAGTTTAAGAAATTGGTTCCAGGCGCGTCAGTAAGGCCTGTATTACGTAGACGTATTCCGATCAAAGTACTGAACTACATAAATACGAGGGCTAGGCGAGTGTCCACTAACGGCATATAAACCAACGACCAGCTCTTGGGCATGATTAGCTTCCTTTTGCCCTGCGAGGCTTGCTTGGATGTTACATTACAGCCCCGGCTCTCGTTAACAGCCCAGCCGGCAGAAGCATTGAGGATGAGAAAAGAGTCAGGAAGCGTAAAAGTAAAGCACATGGTAATTTCCGTCCCACTTTCGAGGTATCATCCGAACAATGTGCGCTCACCTCAGCTTTATTTTAGGTTTATCAACCACGCTGCCCCGTCCAAGAATACCAGCTCAGGGATATCCCTGACGAACCAAAACTCAACCCCATGAGCTTCCTATTACTAAGCGGACACTATTCATACACTAGACAACTAGTGCTTGGCCGTGGAAGGCTCACGATGTATGCTGAGTATCTCTGAATCCGTAAACGTGATAATCTCCCAGTCTCCAGCAGAGGGAACCACCTGGCGGCGTCCGAGAGTGACATAATGGTTGCCGTAATCCGCAGACGTGTTACGGTAGAAGGTAGTATATTGGTAGTTTCCGGGTGACAGGGGCATCTTCCTGGAAGCTGGCACCATTCATGATGATACCCCCTTGCAGGTCCGAGGCAAGATCTGATTGAGAAGTCTCCATGATTTTCAGGGCAGAAACTGCAGCCCAAAGGTCTAGACAGTAAAAAGAGAAGAGGTTGAGGAGCATGCTGACCGTTGGATCTGACGAATCCTTAATGGCTGGCGAGTCTGTGGCATGGAATAGGTGGTTTTATATTCCAGTCTTCACTTCTGATGTAGCACCCGAGATCGAGAAGCAAGATACTGATGAGTTGCCTCGTGCCATCATTTCAAAATGACAAGAGTTCTCGGTCCATATGTCCCCGAACCAAGCAAAGCGGTATTGATCTCTTCGCCCATCTTTCGGTCGGGCTACTCCACACTATAGAACTAGATCGCGTGTAAAACATGGGGAAGATCTCGGCGGTGATCACAGCAGTCGCTGGAAGCGTCGGATATATTCTGGGGATATATACCTCGGCTCTTAGGAACTTGAGCATTTTCGCATAGAAGACAGCGATGTTCCCATGGACGATCAACCTCTCACCATGGAAATTCGCAGTGAATTTTCCTCCGACGGCAATATACCAAACCTAGTTTCCCGGCGTCGGTTGGAAGGGTCACGGGCAGGCTTTCGTGGTGGTACTATGGTGCCCTGGGGCGCGACAAACTGCGAGTCTTTTGACCCGGACAAGACGGAAGCTATGAGATTTCCTCGCGGCAAGCCCTGGACCGCCCTGGTACGTCGGCATGGTGATGTTGTGCGGTGAGATATCACGAGACGCTGGCTCGGCATCTGGCTTCATAACAGACATAAAGAAGTTAGCAGCCACAGCACAAGCTGTAGCCTATTATCTATGGGGGCTTGCCAAGACGTGACACAGGCTGCTGCCGAGCCGATCCGGCTCCACGACGCTGAGGCATGGTACCCGGGCTTCCACCCCTCAGTGGCAACTTCGTGACTGATTGCTGAGGTCCATGATATAATGTCGCCATGATTATCTCACAGGAAATGGTGATCATTTCTAACCTTTGTCTGCCGTGTAGTTACTACTATTGATGAAGCTTCTCTCAGTGCCAAGGGGAAATGCAATGAATGACATTGACCGTTTCGTCCAGAGTCCCCCGTCAGCTGAACGTTTAGGCTCGGGCTTAAGATTCTCCGTTGTGGGGGCCAATGAGTCTTGGCGTGTTTGAGTTCCAAGCCTCAATGACCCGACGGCTCATTAATTTAATCGCATGTAGCTTACATTCTACCGACGGGTGAGAATCGATGAACAGACACGGTTCGCTGGCTGCTGATCTTGCCGCATGGATATCATAATGTAATTGCTACCAATCGCTCTTTGATTCTCTTAGGCTCAAGGCTACGGGTAATTTCAAGCCAATGTTCAGTCCCTTTGATCAAGTACGCCCACCCTTCACCTAAACAACGAGCAAAGAAGCCTTTTGATCATTCTCCTCCAAAAATCGACATCGATTTCCATATACATGGCACTGTACTTCTCGGGTAGCACCATCGCACTGTCGCACCTCGCTCTCGCAGCCGGCAATAAATACCTCCTCATCTCGGTCGCGTCTCGCCGACTATCCTCTCAGCGCCGCGCTACGCCTCGTTGCTCTATCCATCAATCCCGTCATTCCAGTCATAAAATCAGGACGCCAAACATGGGGTTGATTCAAACATCATCACCAACACGCACCTGTCTCAATCCCCCTCCGCTGGTAATGGGAGGGGCAGGCTTTAGTTACCAGCTTCATCCTGAACCACAGTCCCTCCCGATCACCAAGATTCTTCGGCGCGCATTTGAGCTTGGTGTCCGTACCATCGACACCTCGCCTTACTATGAGCCCTCCGAGCAGCTTATGGGTGCAGCCCTCTCACACGCAGACATCCAGTCCAAGTATAAGCGTGGCGACTATGAGCTCATGACGAAGGTCGGCCGGATCAAGGAAAATGAGTTCAACTACTCACCAGACTGGATCCGCAAATCAGTCGCTCGGTCTCTGGAGCGTTTCCAGACGACGTACTTGGATGTTGTATTCTGCCACGACGTCGAGTATGTATCCGTTGATGAGGCCGTCACCGCCGTGGGCGTCCTCCTGGAACTCCAGCGCGCTTGTGTGATCCTCCGCGTTGGGATATCAGGATACGACATTGATGTCCTGGCAGAGGTTGCTAGCAGGGTGCGACAACGTTATGGACACCCCGTCGATGTTGTCCAAACATGGGCACAGCTTACACTCCACAATACACAAGTCGAGACACGTGGCTTCGAGCTGTTCCGTGCTGCTGGTGTAGATTCTGTCTATTGCTCAAGTCCGTTGGCTGTTGGCCTGTTGAGAAGTGGCGGCATTCCCACGGGCTTGACGGGCGACTGGCATCCCGCGCCAGGAGGCTTGCGAGCAGCTGCGGCTGAAGCTGCCAAGTGGGTAGAAAGGCATGGAAACGGAGAGTCTCTCTCGTCTGTTGCGTTGCAATATGCAATCTTGAAAGCTAGACAAAACTGCACATCTTCTTTCACGGTATCTACAATTACAGGTATCAGCACGTTATCGGATCTGGAGCAAAACGTCGCAGCCGCCAAGAGGATACTAGAAGTGGCTCCTTTCACTTGTGACGAAGCGTCCGAGAGCTTACAGAGCTACAGCCAGCTTGACCAGCAGACTCTGGAGCGCAACGGGCCCCTGTTTGAGCGAGTTCGCTCGATCCTTGGGGAATGGATAGATTACGACTTCTCAGGCGGCAAAACCAAGGCGAAGGAAGAGGTTAGTCCCCCGAATGACACCAACGGTGCCAGGAAAGACGCTGTTCAAGTGAGTGTGATGGAGAAGGATAGCTTGACACAGCCCACAGCAATTCAGGCTGCAGGATAGAGTGATGTAAGGGGTTGCGTATTCAAGGACTAGCGATACACGCGTTAGAAATTGTTGAATTGATATGCGATACATCTATATAATTCTCCGTTGTATTCAACCCGGAACTCGACAAAGTAGGCTTATCTAACTTGTGCTGTGTTTTCAAGAATGCTTCAAGCTACAACCAAGGCTCGGTGAGCGGTTAATGGCTTACTGACTCGTATTCTACTGGTTCTTTTGCATTCTTCTGAGCAATATTTAACATAATTGGGCTGGGAATAGAACCCCACCGTCAATCTCTTTATTTACAGCCTTGACGTGTATAGAACATTCACCACTTCTGCCGAAATGGATGAATTGTGTAGATCAATCCTGAGCCTAAAGGCACTATATTTCTATATACTCACACCTACCGCACGTATAGGAGAAAAACGAAACTTGGCACATCTATAGCGTCTTGACTCGAGGTTGCTCAATCACCGTCCTTGCTTCCTCCGTCCTCCACCAACTCTTCTTCCCGCCTGGGTATTTGTATCTTTCCATACTCTTTGGAAGCATTTCCACGCTATAGCCAGGCTCCAGAGGAGTTACATAATAACCATTTTCGATCCTCGAAGGATGACGGAAATGCTCATGTAGATGATCTACAAATTCGAGCACGCTCCTTTTACCGCTAATAGCGATATAATCAACCGTGCTCAAATGCTGGGTATACTCAGGCAGACCAACACCGCCTGAATGGGGCACGATAGGGACACCAAACTTGCACGCGAGCAGTAGGATGGCGAGGACCTCGTTGACACCCCCAACTCGGCATGCGTCAGGCTGGATCACATCCACAGCACCCGCCTGAAGCAGTTGCTTGAACATGATACGGTTCTGGCACATTTCACCCGTGGCCACAGAGATTGGGCCATAGGGTGTGTCGGATAATCCCTTGCGGATCGCGGCGTGGCCCAGGATGTCATCGGGAGACGTTGGCTCCTCAATGAACCATGGTTTGAACTCGGCCAAAGCTTGCATGTGCGTGATAGCCTCAGGAACAGACCAGACCTAGGCAGTCTCGAATAAGTAAAGCGTCTTCTCCGTGCCATGATAATGAGGTGAACATACCTGATTGGCATCCACCATGAGCACATTGCCCATATCATACCCCAGAACTTCCCGCGCAATCTTCAACCTCCTATAATCCTCTTCGAGATCCGTTCCAACCTTGAGCTTGAAATACTTGAAGCCCTGTTGTACACTCTCTTGAAGTAATCTCTTCATCTTGTCCTCGCTATAGCCTAGCCATCCTGCACTAGTCGTATACGCTGGAACAGCTTGGTTCTTCAAAGCTTCCTGGATCCTCTGCTCCTTACCATGTTGCGCAGCTCTGAGAATCTCGAGTGCATCATCAGAGGTTAAAGCATCTGAAATATAGCGGAAATCGATACACCGCACGACTTCTTCCGGTGTCATATCCGCGATCACACGCCAGACAGGCTTGCCTAGCTCCTTCGCCCACAAGTCCCAGATGGCATTAACCAAAGCGCCGAGGGCAAGGTGGATAACGCCCTTCTCTGGACCGACCCAGCGCAACTGAGAGTCTGAGGTCAAGTACCGCCAGGTCTTGCCCCAGTCGGCTGTAAGCTCAGAGAGATCCTTGCCCTCGATCAAAGGTGCAAGAAGGTCTATCGCACCACAGACAAGCTCATTGCCACGGCCAATCGTGAACGTCTACGATTACCGTTAGACAGACATTCAAAACCCCCAAGGATGAGATTACTCACCATGCCATGGCCGGTAAGCCTAGGGTCGTCTGTTTCAAGGATACAAAAAGCGGCCGAGTAGTCTGGAGATAGATTCATGCCGTCTGAGCCTGCCTTGTCTAGGGAAGTCTGCATGTCTCCCGTCAGTCACTCTTCTCCGTATACCTTGTAGCCAATGGAACAGTAATTCTCACAGGAAATCGCACATCGTGTGACTTGATACTCTTGATGACCACCATGCTGCTATTTTGGCTTGAAATCACCGAGACCTTAGTAAGGAGATGTTGTATTGTAGAGTGTTTGACGGGAGAGTAATGATGAAGGGTAAGGGATAAGCGGTGCTTCTTCGTTGATCAGCTCCCTATTATTGGCATTGTTTACCATTATATACATCAGCAATTCTTGAGTCCAACGTTGTAATGCTGCGCCCATGTCCATGATGGATCCCTTTCTGAGACCAAGTGGAACTGACAGGATCAGATCCTGTATCAAGAGTCACGGTCGAAGCCCGATTGACCCAAGTTCTCGGGATACCGCGGTACAAAAGGAATATTCCTTTTACCCGACGGTTTACTGTAAAGGTCCCAGGGATGCTTGTCCCAACCCAGGTACTGTCTGACTGATCATTTTGTTACCGTCGGTTCATTAGGCAAGCCAATCATCATTCATTCTTGCTCTCCTCTTCCCCCGCCTTGAGTGATGCTAAGCCATTTGTAGAATGCCCCGACGGATAATAACCGACTCTCCCAAGACTAAAATGGACTAGTCAAGTTGTCACGGGAATGTTTGCTACGTAATAAATAACCGATATCCTGATCACAATTACCCCACGGTTATTTGGCACATGTTTAGCTCCGCTCATCCACCAAATCCGATATCGCGAGGACCCTAATCAAGATGGATAGGGGGTACAATGATGGGCACTCTCAGGCCGGTGGGGACAATGGATTCTCAGAAACACAGGGCGCTCAATCTTTCGGTGGTCGCAGGAGAACAAGACGCGCTTGCGACAGATGTAACGCGCTGAGGGTGCGTTGCGACGGGCAAAAGCCGTGGTAAGTATTCTGATACCTACTGAGATATGATGCCACAAAGCACCAATTGGGGAGAAATAGGCTGACATGATGATGTTGTCCGTCGTGTAGTCATCGTTGTCAAGGTAAGCAACTCTTACCATGTCTAATGGCTCGATCTCGAAGGATATGAGCCTTGTAGGGGTGGCCCTATCTTGTCCTGAAATATCACAACGTTATCTCTTGGTATCATGATTAACAACTCCCTGTCTTAACAGAATATGATCAGAGCTGCCACTATGCCCGCAGCATTGGCCGGCGTGGTCGCAAGCCGAGCTCTAGGAAAGCTACGCGGCAACCATCAGGTTCGAGAACCATTCGGCAACGTCCAGATGACCATGATACTCGGGATGGCGATGGTGATTCATCTGAAGCCAACCAGGAGCTAGAGCAAAACATGCATCCGCAGCTTCGTCGACAACAACAACAACAACAGGAGCAGCAGTTGCAAACACAACCAGACGAGAACTTGGAAGCGACATCACGCGGGATTGCAAATCATGACCCAATAGCTGCTGCTCAAAATATCTTGAACGCAGATGAGGATATCAGTCATTTGTATGCTTCGCGCGTGTCACAGGACGATGCTAGCGGGGCTACGAACAACCACAACTCTTTCTCATCACACACTGATACGGCACTACCTCATTCATTGGAAAGCACGACAACGACATTAGCATCCGGCCAAGCATATCACGTGAATGGGAATCAGTCTGCTTTCCATGCTCTACCTGATCTCTGCCTTGAGACGGCACCCGTTCCCAATATCCTTGCACCGCCGCAGGGCCCACGTGTTTCCGTATCACCTGCACACGGGCAGAACCGTTCAGGAGATCAAGGTGGCTGGTTTACAACTGCACCATCACAAACAACAGCGCTATGCCGAGATACCAATAGCACCCGGGGATGTCGATATAAATGTCTTAGGCCCATTGTCCCTATGCTAGAAGGCATTATTGACGCTGATCTTGCATGCGAGCTGCTGGAGCTTTACTTCGTCGAGCCTGGCGGATCCTTGTTTCGGTGTTCCTCACCCTATGTCCTCGTTCACGTCCTGAGAAAAGAGTCTCTCCTCCGATCTACTAACCCTCGAAGATCTACACCAGCACTGTTGGTCACGATGCTCTGGGTCAGCGCGCAAACAGTTGAGAGCTCATTGTTTCTGCTGCCAGGTCAAAAGTCGCGCGTTTGTGAAGGGTTGAGAAAGTTGATGATGGGTTTGATCCAGGATAGAGATCGTGACCTCTGGAATAGGACTACTGGTGAGGCACCTGCCACTATTCTATGGGTGTTGCTAAATATTTCGTGATCAGACGGGCCTCTGGTTAAGGACTTCAAGTTTCCTGCCTCGGCTGATGCCACATTTGGCAGCTTGCATCAGACAAACCCACACGACTACGACTATCAGTTCTCATGCACTTCAGCATCTCCGCCTATGCCCCTGATAGATGATGTCCTCATGTTCGTCCTCCTTACCATCGTGGTTTCGGGCGGTGACTTCAAGACGGACTGCATCAGGTGGTGGAACAAGGCACTGCGTCTGTCCAACAACATGTGCCTGAACCGAGAAGACACTCCCGAAGACAAGCCGTCGGGAGCAGGATCGACCATGTGTACAGGGGGCAAGACGAACGCGCCATGTGTGTGTAGACCTTGCGAGGCTGCGCGTACGGGGTTGTCAATACCGGAAATACAAGAAGAGCGTCGACGGGTGTTTTGGCTGATCTTCTGTCTCGATCGGCACTTGGCTCTCGCCTTCAATGCGCCCTTACGCATTCTTGATGACGAGTGCCAATTATACGCACCTCTGTCAGACCAGGCTTGGGAGTCTCTGTCACTTTCAGAAAATTCTACAATTACAAGCGATAACCCGGTAGCTGTTGATGACTCGCAGCAGCAGCAACAGCATCCAGGACGCGGTTTCGGGGCCCCAACACGAGTTTCAGGAATCAGTTTCTTCGAGTACTTTTTACCCCTCATGACAATTCTAGGCGATGTTATCCAGCTGCACCGTCAAAAATGCCATCCCAGGTTTGGCAATATGCGGCAGTCAAGGAACAACACGAACGGCGGTATCGGAGGAGAACAGCAACATGATAACGAAGATGAACATAGCACGGCCACGGCCATGATTGAGCAGATCATGGCTGATTGTGCGCAGAGCATTGCTGACTTGGCCGACTTGTACCAAGTTGATGCCCTCGACGGCGCGACGATCCCATCCAGTCAAGTCCGCACTCCAAGCACCGTGAATTCCTCCCAATACGACGAGACATTTCAACTTGCGCACAACGTCCGCCGTGATAACAACGACACTCGCCACCACTCCAATACTACTGCATATCACAGTCGGCGAGCACCATCCCACCGCCAGCATGCACAGGCAGAGCTCGTCACCGCATATAGCACTTTCATCCTCCACGTCCTTCACGTTCTTCTGCACGGAAAATGGGATGCAGTCTCGATGTTGGATAACAAAGACGGATGGATCCCTTCTGTAGGATTTATGAAGTGTGCTTCACATGCTATAGCCGCGTCAGATGCCATGTCACGTATCTTGGCCTGCGACCCAGAGCTATCGTTCATGCCGTATCTATTTGGCATCTATTTGCTACATGGAAGCTTTATTTTACTCTTATTTGCCGATCGTATGCCTCAACTTGGTCCCAATGAGGCTGTTGAGAAGGCCTGCGAGATTATTATACGGGCCCATGAGGTTTGTGTGGTCACGTTGAGCACCGAGTTTCAGGTAAGATAAATCTTGGCAGACACAGGTGAATGCTAATTTTGTCGTGACTCAAACAGAAACGCTTCCGCAAGGTTCTTCGGTCAACATTATACAGCGTACAGAGTCCTGGGACTTCTCATGTGGAGGAGAGCAAAGCACGCCGACGAGTTCTGTTGTTATATAGGTGGAATAATGGGTCTACTGGTCTGGCATTGTAGGTACCATTTGCAGCATATAACCCAGGTGTGACGAGGGTGTTCTAACAAGCGTTGCGTATCGTTTTGTGTTCTTGCTTGAATAGAATGGGGCGGCCGGGAAAGTCGCCAAACTGGAGGGAGGGCCTTTTCTGAGAGAACAGGCTCACGATGAGCGGCATTGACCATCCTTTGTTGAATATTATGTTACGGTGCTCTAATGTCGTGTTTGAGGCCTCTCGTGAAGGCCAAGTTTCGCTCGTTGGCGGCTGCGCACAAAGAAGGCTGGAGAGGGTCAGCTATGGGACATGATGTCGATGCTTTGATATTGTGTCCGACGGAGACACCATTGATGGAAACTATGATGTCGATGCCTTAGAATATCTAGTTCAGAGTTCTTCCCCAAACATGAGGGTTCGGAGCTTATTACCGATGGCCTCTCTAAAAGCATCCATCAGCTACACCAGCAAAGGCATAATGGCCAATACACAACAACATTAAAGCCTAAGAGCGTACGAGCATGTGGACTTTTCGTTCAAGTGAGAACCCCATCGCCCAGGTCTCACAAGCCGTTTTCGACCCAAGTCAGAGAAACTCGATAAAGTTGACTGAGCTCTTCAATCAAGTATCCCTTGATGCACAATGTATTGACAGTCTCCTGGCTCATATTATCCCATTAAAGGCCGGGCTTCAACTATAACAGAGAACACATTTTCCCATGACTCTACTTGCTCTTCTTTAGAGAGGAACATATTAATGGTAGGGAGAAATAATAGAAACTTGAGGGGGCCTCCGTGGGCGTAGAATTGATCGTATCCCATAAGGAGAACAGCGCCTAGGTTAAGGTGTTTTACGGTATTGGGTTCTGATGCCGTCTTGTATAATAACTATGTCTTTTGCTGTTGTGGCTGATGGCTTCTCGCCATCTTTGCAGATAATAATAATAATGGGTTGGACGTCTCACAATCCAACTCTATGTTGCTTCTGTGAAAAGGGGGCAAAATATTGGCGACGAAACCTGCTATTCTGCGGCCGCCGGTGCTGCAAGGTCGTCGATTTCTCGATCCTGCGCCTCGACCTGTGCTAGGTTTGGGTAGGGCGGCGGCCTTATGTCGGGAGCAATAGTCAACCTTTAGTGACTTTATCCTCCTGCTGAGGGGGTTGCGGTGGCACCTGGGGAGCAGGTGGCAAAAGGCACGGGTGGCTGAAGCATCCCGGTAATCGCTACTGGGCTTGCCTTTGCCCATGGACTTCTCCCTAAAGCCTCGACTGTCTAGATATAGGGATAATTAATCACAGGAAAGGCTGAACGCGAGTTTTGACAAGATTTCTGTTCTTTCTATGCTACCAAATTGCATAGTTCTAGTAATAAGAGCATCACGTGCAGTCCCAAGTAATTGTGTCGTCCTGGTCCTCAGGTATTCACCAGATCCTAGTAGATGAGCAAAACCGTACCAGTACCCTCAACAACGTCACATGCATTCTCAGGGTTAGATCAAAGGAAGATTATGCTGAGTCTACGTACCTTGTTTGATGACGTTGGCAGCTGATTGGGGTAAATGTGGCTTGATAAGCCGCAGCTGAAAGCGGACCATGCTGCCATGGTCTAAGGCGCTGCATTGTCACATACTGTCCGCCTTTTACATATGTGATATTAGGGTGAGCGCCTCAATTTCCTGCCTTGCTTTCAGCTGATAGGCCCCGCGTTTAGCTCAGTGGCCGAGACAGCGTTTCACATCAAGGCTAGGCTTCGTCCCGTGCCGTGCCTCGTGGCTAGGCCAGTCACATGCCAAAGTACTTGTTCTTGATTGAGATTTGTTGGCTAATTGGTGTAGCTACCAAGTCAAACGGGCCTTCGTCATTGATACCTCCATGAGCCTTTAACCATAAAGATATTATAGCGACTGACTCTCTTACAATAGCAGTGTTTGCTAACTCTTGCTGTGCTGCCAATGGCATGGTGTGATTGCTCAGCATCCACAAAGCATTACTCCCTGTATTCACTTGCTATGTGACAAGTGTGCTCACAAAGACTGGAATGGCTAATCGAAGGGGCCAGTAAAGCCGCCATACAGCTGGGAAAAGGCGTATCTGCGGCTGGCTGTACAACCATTCAGCTACAGTCCAGACCACTCCCTACATTCCACCGGCTAAAACTCGTCTCTGGCAACTGTCATGGCACCATACTGTTGAGATATCAGGTCATCGGGCCGTCTTACTTCGTTAGCAGACACGTGCAATGGCGATACGTCGTTGAATTCACTTCTACGTCCCACTCTATCTATATATACTCACAGCCCTTCCTTCCAACTGAGTGAGGTCAAACCAACCCATCACTCAATACATCCAAGTCCACCATCAATACAACACCACCACAAAACCTCTCACACAATGGCCTCCCTTGTTCCCATCGCACCTAAAGGCATCTCGGCCCGGTATCATGGCCTGGGCCGGTACCTCGAGCTCAAGGCTGTGGGCAAAATCCCCGGCTACTTCTTCACTCCATTCTTTGAGCGAGAGGTTTGGGCGGGTGGCCTGCGCTTTTCCATCAAGGCCTTCAGCGGTGGCGATGGCAAGACGCCCCCCAGCCAGGACGTGGACATCAGCTTCAAGTTGCCCATCCTTCTCCCCATCGATCACTTCAACAACAAAACGGTCCTAGTTGAGACGGCCTATGGTACTTCCGAGGTCAAAATCGAGTACATCGGGTGGCCCGAGCCTCCCCATGGTACCGAAGTCGCTGTCAACTCGAAGGCGGCCGATGGTGTCACCACGGCCAGCGACCAAGCCAAGAAGATCGAGACCATCACTACTGTGCTGCCCCCGATCAGCTCCCTCCTTTCCGATGAGGGCACGTTGTCCATCACCGCGGTGATCCCCAAGGAGGCAAAGCCGTTGCTGGATATCGAGTTTAACAGCGACTTCCTCAAGCTGGTTACTTCGAGCGTTGGCGAGGGTTTGATCAAATGGGAGCTCAAGTGGGTTAAGCCTCCCGTCGGCAAGGACAACCCCCAGCTGGTCAACGTCATCACTACTACCAAGTGGGACATTACTGTTCCCGTCCTGCCTCCGGTCAATGAGATTACCAAGGTCATCCAGCCGTACATCGTTTACCGGGTTTGGCTTGTGACCGAGTAGAGGAAGACAGGTGCATGCCTGGCCTGTTCCCACACTCTTCCACGTCGGATGCTTGGAGAAGGGGGCCTACATCGTGCTCTAATCGATCATTATCGTTCTCCCTACACTTATTCTGGTAACTCTTGTCTTGAGAAATTTGCCTTGTGCAATCAATAAATGAGCATTCACTGCCATTTGCCGCTGTTGTTCAGTGATGATCTTGCCCGCATATGACAACACACTGACACTCTCGTTGTGTGTTGGTCTTGTTATATCATTTCCAACTGGCGACGTGTTCTGGATGCAACAAGGTTCGTTGAGGCCGAGCGTTAAGCGCGGAAGTATTTGTAGAGCTGATTCGATATTGACTCTTGTATTAAAAGGCATTTGTTAACGAAAATGTAAACAGAAGTGGGATTTTCAGGTCATCAAGGGCCACGTGATCACAACGTTTGTCCCAAGAGCCTTAGGGAGTGGCAGGTACTGTACAAAAAGAGGACCAACCAGGGTATGCCCAACATGGCCAGTTGACAGTCACTTCGAGACCCGTCAGCCGTCATTCCATCCAAAGCAATCTACAGACTGGCCCTGATGAATCCACGATCCACAGATATCCAGGTCCGCAGCACTGAAATAGCGGATCTCAACTACCGCTCAAACATGAGGCTGGAACTAGGGCTCAAGAGACACCAACTTGACCAGCTTGCCATCTTTTCGATTGACCCGTGTTACCAATACAAATAGTAGAATGTTAGGCGTATCACAGAGATACAGACGAACCTACTACGATCATGATATATAAGTGGCAGGCGACCTATGCATTAGGCTCCCAAGGTTAGGTTTGATCAGAATATCTACCCGCGGTTGCAAGAACAGATTTCTGTTGGCATTGCATGAAGAGATTTCCGGAACTGACAAGTCGATGTGGCCGAGCCGTGCCTTGGCAAGCGACTATTGATCCCTCCATGCAGGAGGTTGAATAGGGTGGCTTTTGGTGAATAATGAGCCTCATTACGCCAAGCTATTGGCAGACGCCACCCACATCGACAGGGAGGCTGTGTATTGGGCCGACAACGATTTTCGTCTCAGCTGATTTGATAAATCACTGAGTAGGATTACACGCAGGCGTGGCTTGCACATCATAATCAGTGCAATCTCAAGGCCTGCTGGACACTTTACAGGGACCTGCGCAACAGTGGTAATCGACGAGCATCTAGAATCAGGATATTTGCGGACCATTACCAGGCAGCTCACGGATTGAGATTCAAGGGGTCGGACCCAGACAGGGGCAGGGCAGGTGATGATGCAGGCCAATTCTCCGTGGCAAGGCTGATCACGTTGCAACTCAACGACCGCAACTTCAGGAGTTTGCCCAGTCTAGGCTGACGGCGACACAGAATTGGCCATTACAACATTTTACAACAGAGGTTTGCTTTTAACAGGGCATATCAGAGGCCGACAAGAATCATGTGTTTCTATTATCCCTTTCCCATCAACAGCGTGGTGGACAAAAGGCGATGTTCGATGATAGCCCGGAGACCTGATGAGTATGACCGGATGTGGATCGAGAGAGTTTTTTCTTGTTGAAAGTGTTGGTGATGATGAAAATGATAATTAATACTCTAAAGAGCCAGTGCAATGCAGGGTCGTTAGTGCACAAAGAAGGCCTAGGGTGAGAAGTATTGTACTCAAATGTGATTGTCCCTCAGCCGCGCTTACACCGCTAAGTCACTATCTGAAACATCCGAATAATTGGCGAGAGAGCGTTAAGCCCTTATTGCACTTTTGGTGGAGAGGGTACCTGGCCCCGGCGCAGTCATATAACAAAGGCGCCGCCTGCGTCTGATTTGGCTGCACATGAATAAACAATGCATTCATTCCAACGACTCGGGCATATAAAACCCACATCCTCCCGTTTCTTGTCCTCCCATTCCCCCCTTCCTGCTTTACCTTCATCCTTCAGGTTATTCTCCGTCAACTGCCCTTATTTTTGAAGCTTTACCACGCGCATTGGAAGTCCCAAAGAGCAAGTATGCAGCATCGACCGCCAAGTCCAATGACGCGAAGCAGCTCAAGGAGATTCAGCGCAAGATACAGGACCCGAAGAAGTCGCTTTGACACTGGTTCAAGATGGTTTATGCCAGGAGCAATGCCGATGGAGCTTTGCGGCGGGAACTGGGCTCTTTGATGGGCAATGGACAAAAAGTTGGGAGGAGTTTGTTGGGCGTGGGCGTAAAGTATGCATACCAAGGCATAGGATGCATTTTACAAAGGCTTGCAATACCACAATTAAAACTGCTTCTCTACAATGACAACTTCCATCACTTTCTTCATAGATGCCTGACTATGCAACTTGACCACTCTTGGACGTTTTGTATGAATATCAGTCTAACTGTGGCACCCATCAACGGTTTCCGGGCTAGAGTGACCGCTATGACCCGTCATATTTCTCAGCCGAGAGGTTTTCTATGGTCCCCTCTTTGGGAATCATGGTCGCTGTGAGCAAGTCTGGTTCTCGAATGTCGGCTGTCTCACTTATCTGACATGCCGTCAAATTATTATGCTTTTGACAAGGATTCACAGTGGAGCATCATGGCGAAGTGGTAAGAAGGTGAGACGCTCGTTCTCTATGGTTAGTGAAAACAGCAACAATATCGGCAGGATAAGGTGGCTTACGCTAAGATACCGCTCCCCTGATAGTGCCTCCGTTCTGACAGGAAGCAGGTCGGCGGACTAAAGACTTGTCGTTGGACCGCTGGTGCCGACATGAGTGCCGATTCCTGCTCTATTGAAGTAGCCACCAACGGACTCAATGTGATAGGAACTGGAGTTACGGAGGAGGAAAGAGATAGAAAAGAAGCATGATGCTGAAAGAGGGCCGTGAACTACAATCCTGTGTTGCCAGCGTGGCCCTACGGCTCAGAGACGGGACGGGGTCAACATGTGGTGATTGGATGCCGCCATGGCGCTTCCAACTGAGGATCCATTGTTAATAGTTGCAAGGCGCAGCATTGCGACAATTGGCCTTTCCACTCTTGTTTGATATGCCGACACTTGTCGATCCGGCCGACGGTGATATGACTGATAGCTTTATCTCGTATAAAGTGGCATTGTTTATCATGGAGGCCCTCGTCGGAGGTTCCGACGCCAAACTTGCGCCACATCGCGGGGAAGCGGGATTGTGCCTGGGGCCGTCCTTTGAAGACAAGAAGTATATCTGTAACATAACTTGAACGCTATCTTGTTGCTTTGATCACCTATATTTATTGCTATCGACTGGTGCACGCATATGTTTATCGAGCAGTGATAACGCCAAGTTCCTAGCCCCTCATGGATGTCAAGTTTGACCTGCGCCCAGAGCTTCTGGGTTATCGATGGGCCCAGCTCAGGGACCATGAGTACGCCGGGCCATTGCTGACGGCGCTAGCCGTGGTCTTGGTGACCTATGTGTTTTACAATGTACGTTTTCTCTGTCACTACCCCCATGGTTGGAGCCGGCCCTGATCTTTTGTAGTTCTTGTACGCCACCGACATATCTCATATCAAGGGCCTACCGGAAATTCCTGGTGCTGTCCCGGTGCTGGGACACCTTCTCCAGCTTGGCGAAGATCATGCCAGTACATGCGAGAAGTGGTGGCGTCAGTACAACCACTCTGTTTTCCAGATCAAGCTTGGAAACACCAGGGCCGTGGTGGTCAACTCATTTGAGGACTGCAAGAAGATGCTCCTCGGCAACCAGAATGCCGTCATTGACCGTCCCAAGCTCTACACCTTCCATGGCGTCATCAGTAGCACTCAGGGCTTCACCATCGGGTCCTCTCCTTGGGACGACTCTTGCAGGAAGAAGCGCAAGGCAGCTGGCACCGCACTGGGAAGACCCGCTCTGAAGAACTACTATCCCATGTTTGACCTTGAGAGCTACTGCATCCTGAGGGACATGGAAAAAGACTCGAGAAATGGCGAGATTGAGATCGACGTCCGGCCTTATGTTCAGCGGTACGGGCTCAACACCACCCTGACCCTCTGCTACGGCATCCGAATGGACGCTGTCTACGACGATTTGCTCCGCGAAATCTTGCACGTGGGATCCGCCATCTCACTGCTGCGAAGTGCGTCCGAGAACCTGCAAGACTACGTCCCCATTCTACGATACTTGCCCAACAACGAAAAGAATGCCCGGTCTAAGGACCTCCGAGAACGGCGTGACGCCTATTTGAACCTGCTTCTTGACAAGGTTCGTGACATGATCAAGAGAGGGACGGACAAGCCCTGCATCTCGGCCGCCATCCTGAAGGATCAGGAGACCAAGTTGACGGGCGTCGAGGTCTCATCCATCTGCCTCTCTCTGGTTTCTGGTGGATTCGAGAGCATCCCGGGGACTCTAACCTCCTGCATCGGTTCCCTTTCGACAAAGGAGGGTCAGCTCTGGCAGGACCGGGCTTATGAGGACATCAAGCGCCACTACCCCGACGTACGGGATGCCTGGACTAGCTGCTACGTGGAGGAAAAGATCCCATACATCAATGCCATCATCAAGGAAGCTGGTCGATACTACACCGTCAGCTCCATGAGTCTCCCCCGCAAGACAGTCACCGAAGTCAACTGGAATGGTGCAATCATCCCTCCCAAGACCATGATTCTCATCAATGCGCAGGCTGGCAACCATGGTAAGTTAGCCTGGACAATTCACTGAGCAACAACGAGTGAAGCTGATGCAGTTCCTTAGACGTTGATTACTTCGGGCCCGACGGTGGCAAGTTCAACCCCGAGAGATGGCTGAAGAGCCTGGATCCGCCCACCGAGGCAGAGACCGTCGGGCTTGCTCATCTGAGCTTCGGAACTGGCTCTCGTGCCTGCTCTGGCCAATACATTGCATCTCGCTTGTTGTATGCGGCTATAGTCCGGCTGCTGTCGTCATACAAGATTGTCGCCAGCGAGGAGATGCCACCCAACACCGATTACGTCGAGTACAATCAGTTCAAGACAGCATTGGTGGCGATTCCCCGGGAGTTCAAGGTGAAGCTCATTCCAAGGGACACAGCCATGACGGCCGAATGCCTAAGTGCGGCCGAAGAGAGGACAAAGGAGCACTACAAGGAATAAGGGGGATATAAGGAGTGAGAAAGAAGCACAGGGGGATCCGGATGGCTCAACATGGGGCTAAGACGAGATAGGGCTTGACAAGATGTGGGAAGAACCCTTGTGTTCGAGGTAGATCTGACTATCACCTGGGATAAAAACAATTCGAAATAAGGACCTTCGAACAGGAGATCTTCAGACTCTGTAGAACTGTGACAAATGCCTCAGTTGAATCATCGGCCTCCCCGACAGACATAATCTCGGCAGCTCATACATAAACCCCAAGACCGCCCACCCCCCGACTGCGACTTCCAACCAATTAATCTGCACCTTTGAGATAATTAAGCCGCCTGTCACAAAATAATGGCCTCACTCAACATTACACAACTCTTTGGCGTCAAAGGCCATGTCGCAATTGTCACAGGGGCCAGCAGTGGGCTGGGTTTTATGATCAGCAAGGTGCGTTCCGCAATAAACAGCACTTGTTTTGATTCTACAGCAGCTTACCGGGTGATGGTAGGGTCTCGTGGTCAATGGGGCCAGAGTTTATGTGGTGGCTCTACCCTCGGAGCCTATCCAAGAAAAGGTGGCCGAGCTTAACGAACTTGGTCAATCCTTAGGAGGAGTTGCATTCGGGCAAGTTACTCCTTGGTGTATAAACATCAACGTGCGACTTATCCATCTCTAGCGTACCATGCGACGTGTCGTCCAAGCGGAATATCCAGGTGCTTGCGGATTACATTAGCCACCGGGAGAGCCACCTCGATATCCTCGTCTCAAATGCCGGTATCCGACGAGATCCCCCGGTCCAGTGTGACGTGCTGACGGCGCCTCTTCCGGAGCTACAGGGGTCAATGTGGTCGTCGGTAGACACGGACTGGGCCGACACGTTTTCTGTCAACACTACAGCGCACTACTTTCTCTCCATAGCTCTTCTGCCGTTGCTCTCTGCTGCATCGCAGCTTGACCTAGGCAACAACCAGCTCGGAAGAAGCCAGGGTCGCGGTGTCATTATCATGACGAGTTCCTGCGCCAGCATGCACAATGCTACAAATGTGGACCTCACGAGCTATGCCACGAGCAAAGCAGCCACTGACCATCTAGTCAGGCTGTTGGCAGCAAAGTTCAGCAGGTTCTATGTCCGAGTGACGGGCATCAATCCAGGATGTGCGTCTAATCAGCCCTTCGACGGATCTCATGCCTGTAAGACCGGCCCTTGCTAATCTGATCTAGTCGTTCCGAGCAACATGAACCCGGTCGGACAAGAAGGAAACATGTTCAGTGCATTATTTGACCAGGTCCCTGCAAAACGAGCAGGGAACGAAGAGGACATTGCTGGCGCGGTGCTCTATCTCGCCAGCCGAGCTGGGGTAGGTTCTTGCAACGCTGAGATGAAACATAGGGCGTGATGTTAACGGTTTACAGTCATACGTTGACGGAGTTTCCCTGTGTGTCGATGGGGGACGCATTCTACTGGCTAATGGTCGAAAGTAGACCTCGCTTTGGTACCAGGTACTAGCACTATCATTGAGGCAGAGGTATATATACAATGCGAATCAAGTAGCCTCCTATAGACTACAAGTGACATGTTCATCTACCACGCGCATGCTTCCTACAACCTAGTGGAGAAGGGCCCCTGGTTATGGTTTAGCAGGTCGGGCCCTCCTTGCCTGGCGTATCGGCACTTCCGACGCCCTGCCAGTCTTATCAATGGCCCCCTGCAGGCTATGATTGGGAGACCATTACTATTATTCAGTTCAAAGCAACATTCTATTAGGACTACAGAGTACAGCTAGAGTATAGGTGGACCATTACTTTGCCATTATCTTTCAACCCGTTCAAGATGTCTATCGTATCACTTGCAGACACATCCCTGTGAGTTGTTCCCCAGCTTCAAGTACAGGCTAAATACCATTATCAATCCCTTATGTCTCGGCCCTTACACTGAGCTTTGGCTCTATCCCTTGTCCCTCACCCTCTCTCTCACGCAACTGGGCTAACGATTGAAGTGAGTGAGTCGGATATCACCCGAGACAAGATAGAAGAGCTTGCCAGTAGGCTTAGCATCCGACTCGGCCATGGCCAAGATGCCAAAGATTACTTGCTGCTTTTACAGTCCTTCGAAGAAGTCATGAAGCAGGTTGACCAGATGTCGGATTACACTCACCCTGCTCTCCAGGCTCAGCCCGTCTTGGGGAGCCGTCAATTCTGGAAACCAACGGCCGAGGAGAACCCTTTTAACGCTTGGAGTCATCGATGCAACCTCATCTCAGCACAGCCAGATAACCGACTTCTTGGCGGCCTGACTGTTGCTGTCAAGGACAACATCTCAGTCGGTGGGCTGCCAACGACGCTCGGGACCTTTTCCTCCCTATTTTCTGATGACGGGACGCATCCCGTCTCGGAAATAGATTCTACAGTGGTCTCTAGAATCCTCAGGGCCGGCGCTGAAATCAAAGGGACATCTACTTGCGAGAGCTTCTGTGCATCTCCCTTGTCGTTCACCTCAGCAACTGGTCCCGTCCACAACCCCCTTCTCCATGGGTATACCGCTGGTGGCAGCAGCAGTGGGTCCAGCGCTCTTGTTGCTGCAGACGCCTTGGCCCGTGGCCGAGACGGAAGTTGGGGCAGCACGGCGCGGATAGCCATAGGAAGTGACCAGGCTGGATCAGTCCGTATACCTGCTTCCTTCAACGGCATCTACGGCCTGAAGCCTACGTTTGGCTTGGTGCCATACACTGGCGCGGCGTCCATGTCGCCAATGATAGATCATATAGGTCCTCTTGCATCCAGTCTCGATGACATTGCGGCGTTGCTCGAGGTTATGGCTGGGTACGATGGTTTGGATCCTCGGATGACGCCTGAATCACCTCTGCGCCATCAGGTTAAGATATACTCTCAGATCTTGACAGATTTCCGAGCGACGCTGGGTACAGCCCCTAGAGACTCTCCTCCGCTACGAGTCGGCCTGTTGAGCGAATCCTTTCTTATGCCTGGCGTCGCCCCGCAATCCGCGACACAGTCCTTGAAGCTGCCAGTCTCTACTTCCGAGAAGCGGGTGCAACTGTCGTGGACGTATCAGTACCCATGCACCTTGATGGCCCTACGATCTGGACAGCATCGACAAGGCCGTCCATGTCTGAATGGATGTGCAAGGGAAAGACGTCTGGCCATCTCACTCACCTGCCGCCCCATATCAAGCCTAGATGGCCTCCTACCCAGGATACATACCAGCTGCTGACCTCATCCAACCCAGCCGTTGTCAACATTATCCTCAGCGGGCAACTTGCAGAGACTGACCTTGAACCAGGGTTGGAGGCAAAGGCTCATCGAAAGGTCTTTGAGCTTCGAGCAGCTTACGATCGGGCGTTGGAAGATGTCGACGTCCTCGTAGCCCCGTGTGCACCAAGTGTCGCAATGCCCCATCCCGACCTGTCTACGGGTGGAGAAGAGGGATCACACATCCTGTAGAAGTTATCCACAGCCATCGGCTTGACGAGCAACACGTGTCCGTTCAACGTAACAGGGCATCCCTCGTTGAGCGTACCTTGTGGGTTTTCCAGCCCTCAAGACCAGCCGGGGGCCGACTGCCCATCGGCATGCAAATCATTGGACGACGCTGGAATGATGAGCAGGTGATTAAGGCAGCGGAATTGTTTAAATGAGGCCGTGACTTGAAGTCGATGTAATTTATTTGTTGTTTCTTCTACTCTACATAGCATGGGGCGGAGGCGGAAGCTGGTGTTGATGTGACTACTAGGTTGGTCATCAAGACAGTTTTAGTCCCATCCAGGTCTATTATCAAGATCAGTGATAAGTCAACCTTTCAAGAAAGCATGTATCGTCTTATCCATCCATTCCCTGTCAACTGGGTTGGTTCCGATTCCCGCTAGATGCCCCCAGATTGAAGGTATCACGTTCAGTGTCGCGTCCTGGATCCAGCTCGACTCTTTTTGACTGGCCCCCCAACGAAAATATTGGTCCGTCTAGCAAGGCATCAGCAGCACGCGTGCCTTGATCTGAGCTAGAGCCGCTTGTAGTCAAGTACTGCCTGGGATTCCAGTGGTTCTACTTCAAGGCTCAGTACCGCGTCTACCTTGTCTTCAGAACCAATCATTGTCTCTGAATCGACAACTACCTTGGGACCAAGCCCAGCATCGGAATCAAGTGCTGAGATTACATCCACCAGCGTCAGCAAGCCATCCGAGAGCTCTTACATTAATACAACCTCTCAGAGCGCCACTGTATCCGTTACGGGGGACCCAGATTCTCCGTCCCATATATCAGCCATTCCGACCTCGACAACAGCAGAGACGATCTCATCTCTCGATACAAGCACAAGGCAGGCTTCCACTGAATTAGACAGCTCCATTTCTTCCAAATCTTCAAACATTCCTCCTTCATCTCCTGATGCCACACTGTCTGAAACTAGCTCAGGCGTTCAGAATCATACAGAGCTCCTTTCGAGCCTGTCCTCCGCCGCAGTCGACACTTTCAGTACTCGGACCTAACATTTGACAACATCGACCATCTTTACCACCAACACCATCACTATTACAGCATGTCCCTCAAGTGTGAAGAAGTGTCCTGCGTCTGACTACACGGTGGTGATCACTACCGAGATTATTGCCATCAGTACGACAGTTTGTCCGCTATCGTGGACCGACGGGATCTCTTGGATTGCTTCAGAAACGAAACGCCTCGGCAGCACTGGTGGATTGAGCGCCCCAACCACCGCCAGGACCCCGCTTGTCACTGTCACCAGATGTCCTGGTGGCATGTCCCACTGCCACGAGTCATTCAAAACAATTGAGACTCTTTATATGGCTACTGTGGAAAGTGAAGAAGGTCCCAGCACACAACTGGCGAAGGTCTCGTCGCACGAATGGGACAGCGATTCCACCAGGTCAGCTATACCTATCCAACCAGCTGAATCCAAGGTCTACGCCTCAATACCTACAGGAGAACCTCCTCGCTCTTCTACGGGGGCCTTGCAAAGTTCTGCGCCTGGACATGATGGAAGCAGCCAGCGTCCCAATGGTGGACAACAGCCCACGAATGATGGTAGCGCAAGGCCTTCCACTCTTGATACGAAGGGTGCAACGATTCATCCAAGCGGTGAGTCAACATTGAGGGTTTCTGGCACTCTTACTGGTGCTGCCACCGGTCCTGATTCTACTCACCTGGAAACAACTGAAGGGCCTGCAGTTGTTAGTAACAATGCATACCGCCAGACTTATAATGTTTTTGTTATTGGATTTACTTTGATCCTTTCTGTCTTTAATCTTCTTCTGTCATCGCTTGAATATTAGTTACAGTTCTATTGATAAAACGGCAGCCGCTGAGTTAGCAATGGGATATAATTCTAATTTGGGAGAAAAGTATACTATGCTATTTTAAGCTACTAGGTAATTTCTATATATATAGAAAAGGGCCAGAGGCAGCTTAGATGGCGATTGCATGCACGTGACCACCTTTGAAGCTGTGTACAGGGTCTAATCTGACAGATTTAATCTCTCTTACAAGATATATCTCCAGTCCGCACTCCCTACGAGCACAATAGCTGCAGAATCGCCCTCCTGAATCTTAAGGTTCTGTCTCTTGAGATACCACCTGTAGAAAAGCACGCCGCCCATGGCTAGGATCGCAGAGCCACCCTCCACGCCCACGGCCATCGGATATCTGTTGGCTTGACTGGCAGGGAAGAGATAGCCGCCGACAACGTTGCCAAGGTTTCCAATCATGTTGATTGAAGCGATTGATGCCGCGAGTTTCGGGGGTGGGAAGGGGATGCAGCTTCCAATCCACGCCAAGTTGATGTTGGAGGCACTCGTGATGCCAGAGATCATCATGATACTCGCAACAATGCGAGCTGGTACAGAGAGAGTTGCACCCATAATTGCCAATCCAGCTATGCACACCGAGAGGTTTACGACGATGTGCCATGTGCGCTCCTTCACCCTGTCTGCGTGCCAGCAAGTGACCAACACAATGCAGAAGCCACTCAGGTAGGGTACAGATAGAAGAGCATATGTTACCTTTCGCTCAAATCCAAGGGTTGCCATGGTGGTGGGGAAGAAACTACGTGTGTAAGGTCAAGCGGCTCGAATGTGGGCGGAGAAGGAGACATACTTGGTAAATGAGGCGCATAGTGTGATGAGGAGATGGTTGAGCATCATCAACCACACTTTGGGATCCTTGATCATAAGCTTGAACCCCTGTGCCATTGTGGTATCGTTGGATGCATTGATGCCTGTGTCAGACATCATTCGATATTGGGCAACAATGCGTTCTTTCTCAGTGAGCCACCTAGGTCGTGGGGTCAGCACTTGTAGACAGCAACCCAGGGTCAAACCTTGTGCACTTACCGTGTGTTGTGCGGATAGTTGGGAAGCACAAATACAAATATGAAGGCGAACACGATTGTTAGTGAGCCCTCGATGATGAACAACCTAAAAACATGTCAGGTCTCTCATACACTCTGTCGTCAGAGTATACTGACCATCGCCAAAACGATATTCCAGCCACATCAGCCATTCCTCAGTAATTCCAATGGCCATCAGCCCACCAAATGAACCTGACAACATGCTACCGCCGAAAAGCAGGGCCGCTCTCAGACTGAGTTCATTGGGCTTGTACCAGGACGAGCACAGAAAGACGGCGCCAGGGAAGAATGGTGCCTCACAAAAGCCAAGAACAAAGCGAACGGCGAGTAGCCCTTCGTATTTCTGGACGGCTGCTGTGGCTCCTGATACAACTCCCCAGACCGCCATGGCAAATGGCAGATACAAAGATGGGCGAAGCTTGGACAAGAAGAGATTGCGTGGCACTTGCACGAGCCTACGGGAGATTAGTTGAGACGAGGGAGAGTTGGATTCATCTCTTGGAATGAACTTACAGGTACCCGACAAACAAGATGGAAATGGATGTTCCAAACTGAACAGAGGAGAGGCCGAGCTCTTGAGAAATGCCAGCCAGTTTCGCGATTGGCAGAGCATTCCTGTCAATATAGTTCAGAATGTACATGATCATGAGCGAGGGGAAGAGCCTAAGATCAAGTTTGAGCTTAAGCCTTTTTTCCACCGCCTGCGCCTCGTCTGGGGCATCATCAGGTATTCATCTCTGATACAAGCGGCTTCGTCGTTGAGGACGAAAGCCCCATCGACGATCGCGGCCTCACCCTCCTTCTCGGAGGCCCTGTCGCTTTTGATGTCTGGCTTGTCGAGCATGGTCGTACAGGTCCCGAATCCGGATGAAGAAAGGAGAGTCCGTAGTTGAATTTGAAAACAGTAGTTTATGAATGAATGCTGACCAGAGACTCAACGGCATAGCACCATATTTATAACTCGAGCGATAACCATGTTGTTGGCCAATTCGCTCAGCCTTAGATAGCCCTATCAAGAGATATTGGGCCGAGTCAGTACGTAGAGGATTGAGGGCTGAGTCAGGACTTAGAGGCTTGCGGGCTGAGTTCGATCCACAGAGCTCCGGCAATAAGGCGAAGGATTTAAGCCTGTCGCGGAATAAGGTAACCGAAGTTTGAGTGCGAGGACGGATGAAGCAAGGATCAGCACGCCACTGCAATGCTGACAACTCCAGCGTGAGCCGAGTCGTTGGTGTTGATCCGAATGAAGTCTCCAAAAGAGTCCATCGGGCGCAATTAAGGGGGATACTGAACCGAGTCATTTACTCCAAGAACGTGGCATTCCTATAGTGACTATTTAACAGCTGTGCGCTACATGAAGGTGATTCAACAAAATTCATTTTGGTGTGTCTTGACTTGTGATCCGAAAGAACGGGTGCCAAACTGGTTGTGAACCGCCAAAATGACCCTTCGCCCAGAAGTCGTTCAAGCCCTGGGTACTCGCGACGACAGTGTCGATGCCATACTTCCGGAGTGTGCTCTACCGGATCCTTTGCCATCAAACGTCCAAGGTCTTCCCGCCCGGATACTCTCTGCCGATGAAATTGCAATCACGGAGTGTGATCCGGTAGTGTTGGTTGGGAAACTTCGGTCCAAAGAGTGGTCATGTGAGACAGTTGTCCAGGCGTTTCTTAGGCGAGCAGCATTGGCACAGAAGACCATAAGTCTCGTCTACCCAGAAGCAGCAAACAACATTCGATGGTATTGCGCGAGTTGTTGTGAATTTGTTAACTCTTTCAGTATCAGACCAACTGCATCACGGAGCTTCTCTGGAAAGAGGCCATTGCCCGAGCTCGGCATCTGGATTCGTTGCCGCAACCAACTGGCCCCCTTCATGGCCTGCCAGTTTCAATCAAAGAACCATTTGGTGTTCCTGGTAAGATCAACAACAACGGCTTTGTGGCCTGTTGTGGTCGTATCCAAGGTCCTCCTTGCAGCCTACATGACGTTGTTGAAGGACGTGGTGCCGTCATCTTTGCGAGAACAACCCAGCCGCAGTCAGTGATGCATCTCGAAACAAACAGTAACATCTACGGCCGGACAGTCAATCCCTGGAACCGCAATCTCAGCGCAGGTGGAAGCTCTGGAGGTGAAGGTGCTTTGGTTGGCTTTCGCGGGAGCCCTCTGGTGAGTCACAAACCCCATTCCACCATCCAAGCTGTTGGTCACGCTCACTTAATAACACTGAGCCATCGTGCCAGAGTCTTGGTGGCGATATCGGCGGCTCGATCAGATCTCCCGCCGCCAACAATGGCGTCTACGGTTTCAAGCCGACACCTTTCCGGGTTGGAAACACTGGTGGCATGGGTCTCATAGCTGGCCAAGAAGGGTAAGACTCATCACGCATGACGGGGTATTCAAGAGCTATGCTGACAGTCCTGTAGTATCATAGGTTGCATTGGGCCGTTATCGCCAACTCTCTCTGGCATTGAGCTGTTTATGAAGGCCTACCTCGACACCATGCCATGGGTTAGAGAGAATTATCTAGTCCCGATACCTTGGCGAGATGTTGAACTCCCAAAGACACTCAAAATTGGTATCATGTGGTCTGATGGAATTGTCAAACCCCACCCACCCATTCACCGAGCCCTTTCACAGGTTGTCAACGCACTCAGGTCGGCCGACTTCGAAGTTGTCGATTGGCAGTCCAAGGACCACGACGAGTGCTGGAAGCTAACGAGCGCCCTGTATTTTGAAGACGGTGGTGACCGCCTTCGACATATGCTGAAGACGGGCGATGAACAAGTGTTGCCCTTGACCGAATGGCTACTGGGTCAAGAGGAGGTGAAAGCTAGAAGCGTGGAAGAAGTTTGGGATGTGAGTATTGCCCAAAACGCCTGTATGCCAACGGCACCTACTGGTGATGATACCTGTCAGCTAAAAGCCAAACGCAACGCCTACAGGTCAATGTACAATCAGCATTGGCTTGACACCGGAAAGGATGATGGTCATCCTGTAGATGCCATTCTTTGTCCTGTTGGCCCTGGATGTGCACCCCCGCATGATTAAGCCAGATTCTGGAACTACACCTCGCAGTGGAATCTTCTTGAGTATCCAGCCATTTCTTTTCCAGTAACCCAAGTCGACACGCGACTGGACGTACCAAACGATGATTACGTGCCCACGAACGAGCTCGACCGTTTCAATCACGATCTTTACACCACGGCTGAGCGGTATGTGGATGCGCCGGTTTCGCTGCAGCTCGTCACTAGACGATATGAAGATGAGAAATGCATAGCTGTGTTGAGAGAGATTGAGGCGGCATTAAAGAGAGGAACATGCTAAGTTATTGACTTGCTGTTCATGAATACCACGCCATCTTGGGGACAAGTTGACCGACATCAAAGAGGTGGCTCTCGGGGTATCAAGGGACATGTATCAATCATTACTACGTCTTCAAGACATTTTCGTACAGCCACGGCTGAAAGATAGTCAAAACCCATTGCCCTAGATGCCGCAAAAAGGCCACAACCTGGTAACGCCCAACCACGCTTCTCATGTCCCCAATCGTAACCGTCTCCACGAGCTGTACCACCTCTCCATCGATGAGGAAGAGCAGCGTCCACACACTTCTGGTAAAATCGTCTTCGAGCTACGGTTCTGCACACTATTCAGCTGCCTACCTAACACAAGAAATGTTTATTCTAAGAAGAAAACACCACGACCACGCTTCCGACAGCAGCCCGAAGACCCTGCGTGACACCAGTGGCATCAGAGCTAACGAAACTAGATCCTCAACCACCACCAGCGGGAGAGACAGTCCCGGCGTTCTGGTAGTTCCAGGCCAGGGTAGCACCACTGCCGCCTCCTGACCCACCTCCGCCCCCGGCAGATCTCGGGGTAGGAACACCAGCTCCGCCGTCATGGCCGGACCCTGGATTTCCATTGCTGGCTTGATCCTGGTTTCCTCCATACGTTCCACCAGCACCGGGGCCAGTACTTGTACCCCCACCACCTCCACGTACAACTGCATAGTAGCCACTTGTCCCAGTATTTCCCTCACCAACAACATATCGGGAGACGCCTTGTTGCCCGGTAAGCCCAGCGTTGCCTCGATTGTCGTCATTATTGGTTCCGAGGTCGTTCCCCCCTGAACCCTGCACGACACTACCTCATCCCACCTGACACACCCCTGCCATTCACAAAGTGCAACTCTTCCCTGCGGCTAGGTTGATGCATAAGATGCTTTATCATTTGGCTTGTGTTTGGGGCATGTGTTTGACCGGTAATCTCCTTCGTGATGCAGACTCGATCTCCTCGGTGTTTTTTCTTCCATTGCATCCCGCAAAGATCCCTATTATTTGAAACATAGGCAAGACAGCCAGCCAGCCTGTTTTCTCCAATCTGTAATCGTGCGTCTGTAGGATCGAGGAAACTCATTCATTTCTTGGTTAATGTCTCACTTCCAATGACTTGATTGGATCCATTGCCAAGGCCCGCGTATGATAATCCTGGATCACGCCACTTGTGATAGCAACGATTTCGGCAAAGAAGCTCCGGCCTGTGCAGGGTAGGTGCTCCTGGTCTTCCCACTCTCCAACATGATTTTGGGATGGCTCATTGCCTTCAAAGGTTATTAAGAAAAGAATTAATTAACTATTCAGTCCTCAAGACAAAAATGACCCCAGTCTATCATACAAATATCACACCAACGATACAAGCTACAGCCATTGCAAACGTTGCAGTTGTTCTCACGTTTAAGTCGCCAGCACCACTAGGCGGAAATTCACTGTCCGGAACGCGGCTGTCTGCTGTAATATTGTCTGGAGCCATGCAAGCAATCTCAACTGCGATCTTGTTCTGGCCGGGAACCCTTGCTGCCAAAACAATGGGAAGTGGTTGCCGCACCATCAAATCGTAGGCATCGAGGAAGCCATCCTCCTCAGGAGGAAGGTCGTGTCCTTCGGACATGATACTGAATGTCCGATATCCTGTCGGAAGTCCCACTCCCGGTAGTTCATCAACTGAGCACTCGGAACTTGAAAAGTTGAGGGGTTTTGCTAAGGCAGTTTAATCAGTATCGTGTGTTTTGCGCCGCGTGTTGAACAAAAGACATGGTGGGTATCTGTGCCCGGCGAGACAGCTGAGGAGTATTTGAAGGAACATACTTGTCCATAGCCTCATGGCCTTTCCGCAATCGTCATCAATGTTGAGCCTTGAACAAAGTCCGTTTATTGGCCCTCCTGCACTTCGCAAAGCTTCTTGGCATTTCTCGCTGAGTATACCGTTGCAACTTTCGCCGTCGTCGTCCGCATTTGAAGTCGCGTTGACTGGGTCCATCTGATAATAACAGACCTCCGTGTTGTTGCCCCGTGCCGATGCGATGAGTGACTGCGGGACGCTGAGGAAGACAACTCGATCTCCAGTCGACGAAACGTCTCTCACTTGGCTTGTGTTCCTCGCAAGATGGAAAAACGTAGCCATAGAAAGGTGCCAAGGGTCCTTTTGCCCAGGAAAATTGAACGACGTTGAGCCTGTGGAGTTGAAATGAATCTCGTCCTCAGCGACATGACTTATGATCTCCCGGCACTCGTCATAGGTGTCGTTTCTGTTTTGAGCCAGAATTGGCGCCGCAGTGACTGCAATAAGAAGGCATCTCATCAGATTCATCACGTAAACACTCGTCTGTGCCTGACTTGACTCAGACAAAATAATGCGGTTCTGCCCTCTATATATGTATCTTCAGAAACTCGCCTTCTCGTATAAAATGACGTAGCGTGGTGGAAGATCGTCTGCACGCCAGCTGTCAGCAATCCAAATTGTCAATTCATACGCCCAGTCCAAGTCACAGCCGTGCTTGGCAGGTTGACTCGTCTAGCTCGCCCACTTGATTGTCTGTTTGCCTGAGATATTAGGTAGAGAATGGATAACACCGGATCTGGATTAAGCCTTGTGATGTCATTTAAGGCTTGGCCTTGAATCCTTCCGGGTCTAGGCCCAAATACGCGAAGCCCTGTGGTTCCCACCTGTTAAGGGATGACACTTGCTGCTGTGGGATTTAGGTGCACAGCCAAGTCTTGGGCTAATTCCTCACCAGAAGAGGCATAGGCGGCCCCGAGGATTGGTTTGGTAAAACACTCTTTGCTTAACCGAGCCTCCCCTCACTTGCTGCTCACAGGGAAATGCAAGCGGAGATCCGGCATAAAATCACAGCATAAGTCAGCCAGGAATAAATAATATGCCCCTAACCTCGCCTAAGGGTTTCCAGTCATCAACTATCTTGGCAGCCCCATCCTTGTCTGGTTCCCTCCGAGGGCTGATCATCTTATCCCAGTGCTTGGGGCGAGACCGAGTGACGATGCCAAGAAGGTTGTGCTTTCATTTGTTTAAGAAAGGATGATCCCGTCGTCCACTTCCACCTCAGACTTCTCTTTCCGTCTTGCGCCGCTCTTGTCCCAAAAGTCACCCGGACCGATGAGCTCTCAACAAGGTCGAACCTACAAGAGTAGGCGGCAAGACCCAGACGCCCGTGATGCCGTATCTGAAAGGATCGGGTATATAAGCGCGGATTCTCGTTTTAGAATATTTTCATTTTATTGTATTACTGCCGGGTATTCTATGCCAACAGAAACTCCTCCAAAGGCTGGACAACATTCGTACTACCGCCCGTATGAATGTTGAGTCCCTGAGGTCTGGCTGCGGCTCGAAGGCACACAGCACGCACCGCCTGATGGCATCCGTGATCCTATCGCCAAACTCGGCCTCAACCTGCTTCTGCCACTGGATAGCCGTGCAGAGGTCTGCTGTGTAGTCCGCAACACCTACCCTCCCAAGGTAATGGTAGGCTTTCTAGCGTCTTGCGGAAGAGTAGCTAGAGCAGGAGAACGCCAATGGTGAAGAGGCTGGCGCGGGCTTGGGCAGAGTGCTCAACGCGCTGCTTGCCCTTGAAGGTGTTCCGTACCGACTCATGGGAGATGCATGGTGTTGGATCGGTGGAATCGAGATCCCGTATAAGGAGCAAGAAGTTTCGAAGTAGCGTTATTGATATCATGTAACTGCTCCATCATTGTGTTCAAAGTTGATGGTACCAGCCAAAGTTTGGCAATTCGCCGAGATGTTGCATTCAAGCTCTAATCGACCTGATCCTCGCCGTAATCTTCCTGTTGACTCGCCCCAACAGTCACAACCCAAACTTCTCTTGTTTCTCGTACGGAGGTTAGAGCAGTTAAATACCCCATGAGAGGTTTAACCTTTCATGATAATGCAGCTAGGTATGAGTCTTCGACTGCAGGCAGCAGAAGGTTAAAAAAAGGCCACTGTGTTAGCATTGGGATATGTTGCTATGATGTGTTGATAATGTGTTATTTGTTATAGTTGAAGCCTGGTTCTCGATGGGATAACTGAGCGAGATGACCCTATAGCAAGGATGCTGTCTTGTCGTAGCCTAAGGATTGGACCACGGCCAGGAAAAGTCGGGATTGCAACTGAGACTTGTTAGTAAAGGAATACGAAGGCATAGATGTACAATAACCACACCTTAAGGGTGAACTTGAAGTCATAGGCCCAGTTTTCATCATTTTCGTCCACTTGGCCCGTATCCTGGATCAGTAGCCACTCAGGCAAGCCAGCCTCTGGAGTGGATGAGAGGAAAAGATAATGGTGTTGGACCATAGACACTTCGTCCCCTTGCTAATAGCATCTAAGTTGCCGTACTAGGTATCAGGAAAGCACCAATTGCCATACTTGGCGGGACTTGGGCTGTTGGCTGGTTAGACGAAATTCACATTATCGCATTGGCCAAGATTGTAGGCAATGTCGGCCCCCGAAAATCCGCCAGCTAACGGAGTTACCCGACCAAGCGCAGACCCCGTGGGATGAAAGAGGCTTGCGCAGCAGGCTACTGTTGATTACTACTATGAAAGCGATATAATTGTGTGACTGTTCAAGCATCCGTATACATTGTAGGCCTGTTCTCCTTACGCGCTCTCCATGGGCGTTTGTAAACCATTCACCGTGGCAGAGTCTCGAAGTCAAAGCGGCAAAAATACTCTTTGTCGGGGAACATGTACATTGGATAACCCTTCGCATCGATGTTTTCTTTTCCATGGTAATCAACGGAACATCTGGGGATCAATCTATATTACCAGGCGTGCTCTTCACTGGCCTCGAGAGCCGCTTGCCTTTCGCGATAGCTCAAGAGAGCAAATTAAAAGCTGTAGCTTCGTTCAATTGGGTCAACAACGGATGGCCTTCCGACGATTGAACAGTTGTCCCTGACACATGACAGCTTGTTGAGCATCGTGCGCTCTTAGGAGAAACTGTCTGTGTGTCTTCAGGTGACATCAACCTGGAATTTGAAAACGCCAATGCCAAGCATTTGCGAGTATCCTAAAACTTATATGCAGAATTTACTGTGTTCCGGTCATGAACCTGTACACGTCGGCTTCATCTGCCATGGGTTTACGGATAAGGTAGCTCAAATTGAGGCCGGACCTGGAAGACAATCAATCTCCAAGGGGATTTTCATCATTGTAAAGAACTAGACTGGCGACAAGATCAACTTCACACTGGCTGCCGAAAGCTTTTGCCATGCAGGGGCTTATGTGCCCATCACTCCCGCCGATCGCATTGTCAGCCATCTTGTTAGTCTAGTTACCCCATTATTTGCGGTGTATTGAGGCCAACCTCGTGCAAACTTTTATCCTCCTCTGCCGACTTTCCGTGGTTAAAGGTTTTCCCGGCTGGAGGCTCCATCTGACGTCCTTGCTCTGAGGAATCGGGACCAATCTCGTTCTAGCTATTTCACCCTTTTGTGGATCTGAGTTATTTCCGTCCAATATCCTTGTCCTGCGTCACAAACCCAA
Source organism: Fusarium cf. falciforme (assembly GCA_011033785.1). Lineage (NCBI taxonomy): Eukaryota > Fungi > Ascomycota > Sordariomycetes > Hypocreales > Nectriaceae > Fusarium > Fusarium cf. falciforme. Next base: position 27,635 of record WESZ01000112.1, on the reverse strand, counting down.
TCCAGAGAATATTCGAGGAGTTGTTGACTTCTTCAACAGAGGATGATGGCGGCAAGATTGGTTTTGTTCCTCTTGCTCACATTATCTACAAAATCTGAACCATTCCTGGCTTGGTGTTCAATCTTATCGTGACTGATAATATTCCAGCTTGTTGTCAAGCTTACCCTTTATGGGTCATCAAGCAATGTAGAGTCGCTTGTTTTGGACTCACGACGGCGACTGTTAGCTCCTCTCCACCGTGGAAACGTCGCGGATTCCAACTCCACATGAACCGTAAATCCCTCCGAGCTCTCCGCCTCGTAGCTCCGTGTTCGGGTCACCTACCGCCCCAGAAGATAGAGTTCTTTGCAACGTAGATGATGGACAAGTCTTTACTTGTTAACCCACATGCCCACATTGACTGGAGCCTGGGGCAAAACTTGGGGCCCCAGCCTCACCGTCTCCATCACATATCTGTCGTCTTGTCGCACCGGTTTCATCTCACCAATTCATCTTCGTTCTTACCTTTCCTATCCCCCAACTTGTTCTCTCTCTTTATCCTACCCTTCACCTACCAGTCATGGGTCTTCTTACGCTTGTCGAAGACCGACCAACGCCCCCGGTTGTGTACAACTGGCGAGTTTATGTCCTCGCCCTCGTGGCATCATGTGGCTCCAATATGATTGGTTACACGAGTGCCTTCATTGGTACCACAATCACACTCGATTCCTTTCAGAAGGAGTTTGGCATTGATCAAAAAACTACCGAGCAACGCAACCTGATCAGCGAAAACATAGTCTCGCTTTTCATTGCTGGTGCCTTCTTCGGCGCCCTTCTTACCTACATTCTTAGCCATTGGATCGGCCGCAAGTGGTGTCTAGCTATTGCTTCAGCCACCTTTACTTTGGGAGCTGGCCTTCAATGCGGTGCCGATGGAGGCCGTGGCCTTGGTATCCTATATGCAGGACGTGTGCTGTCTGGCCTGGGCACCGGTATTGCCTCGAACATTATCCCTATTTACCTTTCCGAGCTTGCGCCGCCAGCTATCAGAGGACGGCTCGTGGGTTTGTACGAGCTTGGGTGGCAGATTGGTGGCTTGGTAGGCTTTTGGATCAACGTAAGTCATGCAGTCTTTCCCTTTGTTCATTCTTTGGAGGCTAATCGTTGGATCATGTGTAGTACGGCGTCGAAAAACACCTCCCCGAAAGCAATAAACAATGGATCATTCCTTTTGCCATCCAGATAATTCCGTCAGGATTACTCTTCGTTGGGTCCGTGTGGATCCGAGAATCTCCTCGCTGGCTTTTCCTCCATGATTTCCGCAAGCAAGCCATGGATAATCTCTGCTGGATCAGACAACTATCTCCTACCGATATTTACATCACCGAGGAGGTGACAGCTATCGACCAGGCTCTTGAAGCCCAGAAGGCAGTCGGCGGCGTTGGCTTATGGAAGCCCTTCCAGGCCCTGGGTCAGCGCCCGAACATGATGTGGCGTCTCTTTTTGGGTTGCATGCTCTTCTTCTGGCAGAACGGCTCGGGTATCAACGCGATCAACTACTATTCGCCTACCATATTCTCTGTAAGTGTGCTGTCCTTGTTCACCAAGCTCTCAGCCAGAGGGACAGCAACATGCTAACCATTTGTAGAGCATTGGCGTTCAGCCCGACACTGTGAACGTCATGACTGGCATCTTCGGTGTCATCAAGGCAGTCATGACTTTTGTGTGGCTACTTTTCCTCGTTGACCAGCTTGGAAGAAGGAAGCTGTTGCTCATTGGTGGTATCACTGGTTCGATTTGCATGTGGGTTATTGGTGCTTACATCTACGTCGTCGAACCCACCAAGCATCCTCAGGAGACCTTGACTGGTAGCGGTATTGCTGCCATCTTCTTCTTCTACATGTGGACCGCTGTGTACACCCCGACCTGGAACGGTACTCCATGGGTCATCAACTCTGTACGTTTTGCTTTAATGCAGTGTCTAAACGCACCTACTGATAACGTATTCTTGTTGAACAGGAATTCTTTGACCCAAGCTTCCGCTCACTGGCCCAGGCCTTCACGACTGCAAGCAACTGGCTGTTTAACTTCCTGGTATCAAGATTCACCGAACAGATGTTTGCTGGTATGGGATATGGCGTCTACATGTTCTTTGCGTCGCTGTCGTTCCTTGCCTTCTTGTTTGCCTTTTTTCTTATTCCCGAAACAAGTGGTATTCCTCTTGAGAAGATCGACCGGCTGTTTGAGCTGAAGCCGGTATGGAAAGCGGACAAGATACTCAAGGCCCAACTCAAAGAGGAGGAAGAGCAGTTTCGTCACAACGTCAAGGAGGACCTGGTTTACTATGAAAATCGGGATGACTCCTCTAATACGTGTTAGATAGCATAAAGATTGGTAGTTTCTTGACAGACGCAAGTATAAATCAGCAAAGCAACCTCCGCACGCGGTACAGACCTAACTCGCGATCGATTCCTCTCGGCACCGGATGACACTATCGATACTGCTGGCGTCACTTTCCAACAGCTCGGATCTACTGAAGGCGGGAGGATGCCTGACAACGAATGGAGAGAAACAAGCATCTCAAACCGGATAAGCCTTCGGGGCTACACAACGTCTGCTACCTTGGACGATTCAGAAAACACCTGAACTGAATGGCCATGAATGGTCCACATGACATTTCTAAGCTGAGGTGAATGCCTGACGTTTTAAAAGTCCTGCATGCATATGGAGCGTCTATGGAGCAGGTAAATTCGAGGCGTTGTTACTGGCCTCTATCACCATCAAGTCCCCATACGATACCAAAGTTATCCCTGCCGGCAAACACCCAGTGTTCTTATTATTCTGTTCTCCAACCTCCTGTGCCGGCGGGACTGATGAGATATCAGCCGGGTCTAACAACGAAAGCGTAGTTATGGCCTGCGATGCCATCTTGTAGCTTGAAGGTTGGGTCACGGTCTTGGTCTTGTCCTCGTTTGCCGAAACCAATTTCAGTTGAATATACCAGACCTGTCGATCACGAGTCCTAGCGGAAAAATTGCCTTCTTCTGAGCTTGGTACTTTTCGCTAGCATTTGCTTCATCCTCTGCTTCACCTGAAGTAGGCGCCGCGGCCGGCTTGGAAGACATCAGTGCTTTCGGGGTTGACAAATTGCCATAAAAAAATTCCCTAGCGATGCTTTTAATTGACGACAGCCATATTTTCCAGTCAAATGGCTTATTAAGCTTGATCGCCGGCTTGACCGCGGTTCGAGCCTGACGTGCCATGTTGATCAGTGCATGAAGCCCATGAGCATCGGGGTAAGTCAAAGCTGACCAGTAGTTGATGTAACATGGATGACTCATGCAGCTACCCCTACATTGATGATCCTGAACCTCGGGAAATGTTGGTCTATTTGGTGAAACTGCGCTTGGCTCTTGGGGTGCGTAGATTGTCCCCTATTAGAAGGAAAGACTATCCAGGAAGCCACCTATCTCCATAGGGATATCGAAGCTAAAAGATCTTTGTAGATCTTCGGGAGTGACAATTATCTGTATTAAGATATGTCAGCATGCTCGTAAGCAACTTGAGTGCAATTGGTGACTTATCTTCAGCCGCGAAGGGGGCATCCCCCACGTCCTTCTCATTTTCCTCTTGAAAGTATCGTCTCCATGTCCACAAGCAGTCGTACACTACACTCATGCTCATTCTGTTCTTCACTTGCCGTAAGCGTAAGTCGTCGATGGTCACACCGCCAACGACGGTTGTGTCAGGCAGCGCGCAGAAGAAGCCAATGACGTCTCCGAGTCTGGCAGGTAAATCGTTGTTCACAACGCTGATCTTTCGGAGGGCGGCGATGGCGGCTTCAAGATTCTTTGTGCCAGCACTGACATCCATGATGGAGCGGAAATAGCCGTTCATTAGAATCTTGAGGACGACAAAGGCAGCGCAAGTAAAGACTTGGTAGCAAAAAAACGGGCAGTAGTGACAGAACCCTGTTTTTTCCGTGGGTTTGTCGATGCTTAGCTCTATAAGACGTTGCGCTGTGAGATAGAGTGTGATGATTCTGTCTTTGTAACCATCCGTAGTGGCATCATCAAGAAGGTAGGATGCATGCAGATGCAGCTTAGCTGCTGTGAGGTACCATACGTTCAAGGCTAGATCATGTTTAGCCATTGTCGACAAAGGGGAAAAATCAACAAAGGGCGTGAAATACCTCTTTCTGCGCCGCATTCGCACTCCAGATCGGCCAAATCCATGTTAAGTAGACGGTACAAGGTCAACCTCTCATCTGCACGAGCACTATCCCCATCTTCTGGAACATGACGCTCGAGGGAAGAGGATACCCTCAGTCTAAATTGCTCTACCCGACGACGGTAAACAAGCGACAAGTCTGGGGCGGGGGAATCCGACAACTCTGTCATCTGGGTCACTGATAAAGGACCATCATGTGTCTGTACGAATATGGGAAGGCCACAGCCAACACTCACACTGAGCAAAGTGAATCAGCAACTGTTCGCCTAGCACATGCAAGGATAGAATCCCTAACCGACTGACCTTTGCGCTACAATGTTGCAGGCCTCCCAGGTTCGCACCCATTCAGCATACTCTAATGCTTCCAGTTTGATAGGTACTTTAGAAAAGTCTTGGGCACTAAGAGCACGATGCAGGCCTATCTGTGTCCCTATTTGTAGCATTGTTCCTACAAGCATGAAAGTCGGGTCTGCCGTGCTGCTGCTTGTCGGGAAGGGCCAGGTGCAGAGGAGGGCCAATGCCTGGACTGTCGTTATGGAGTAGGAGACGGACCGCAGTGTCTTCCACATGAGATCCGTTACACTTCTAGCGAGCTTGGGCAATAATGTTGGATGGGATGACAGGCGCCTAGAGGCGACCGAGATGATGGTCCAAAACAGAAGCTCAGATAAGTGGTAATACTCTTGAGGAGATCTGTTGCTATCAATAACCGGCATATGAGGATGATACGATGTCCGATAACTATAAGTGAGAGACTTGTCAGTTGTGCCATTGCCATGAACACTGAGAACCATACATATTGAACAGCTCTTCAATCTCTTCGACTGAGAGCGCCGTGTTACCCAGCGCCCGCGGACGTGGGAGGGAACTAGAGAAGCGTCGGCGCGGATCAGGCTCATCGATCACAGGTCGGGTAGTGAGGCCAGGAGCACGTGAATGTTCTGTAGCATCGGTTGTTGCTGAAGGGGACTCATCGACAGGGATCCGGGGCGGAGGTGGTTGTTGCATAGGCGGAACGGTCGAACGGCTGCTATCGAGCTGAAGTTGGCCCAGGTTTGCGTCAACTGAGGGGGTGGGTAGAAGACCTCCAGCAGTCGCGGGTAGTGCCCAATCCATCTCACTTGTTGGTCTGGTTTGAGCTGTCTCTAGTGTTGGGTTTGTGTTGGAGCCATCCTGAGCTTCCTCCAGTCGTTTCTTCAAATCGCGGATCTCGTTTACCAAGTCGACCGACCGTCTAAATAGTCAGTTTCGGGAAACAAAGACGACGTCATCTATTCTTATGTTGTTACGTACCTCCGCTTTCTTGTTCTCCTAAATCCAAGCTCAATCTTACACTCCAGTCCAAGGCGATTGCATCGGCTACAATCTGAAAGATTTGTTGTGTCGTCACAATAAGTGAGGTCGCACCGCAGCTAAGACATTACTCAGACGGAGGTGTTTCAACCGCACAAGTTTAGGATAACGTACCTTTTGCTGCTTGCACTCGTTACAAGCCTTTCTTCGACCGGAAGATCCATCCGCATTGTCGGTGCCGGCGCCGTTGCGGCGTGGTCTCGAAGTTCCGCGTCTTGGCTGGCCTTCAGCTTGGCCCGAAGACGCATCGGCATTCATCGGCGGATGTGGATGCCGGCCAACGGCGTTCTGCAATCCGATGAAAATGAGCTCTCTAATGTCCGAGGCGGACGTTCCCAGCTCAAAGCAGGCTGGTACATACCTTTGTACTAAGAGCAATGTCCGGTCGGACTCGAAGTGCGGGGAAGTCGATCATCATACTTGCGTAAGCCTCATTAGCAACACCAGAGATGAAAATCACACTAGCCGACTTCAGCTGTTTAGGGTACTCAAGTCGGGCTACCTGACACGAATGGGTTAAGCTTAACTGGTTAGCAAGGTTTATTGCTGTATTTCTATATGATCATGGTCCCTTCTTCAAGCAGATATGAAGATAGGTTCCATTAAAACCTGGGTGAACTCTAGACTTTGTTGTATAACTGCCCTCCCGCCGCAGTGTCCAGTGCCATGGCCTCTTCCAGACCAACAATAGTGAATAGCTTCTTAGGTGTAAAGTCTTTCTCCAGTCCAGTCCTTCCTGTCTGTTTGATCTTCACGAAAACATCCTTGATAGCCTGGTAGGCAGGCCCAATTGAAGCAAAAGGGAAAATGATCATCTTGTAACCCAACTCTTTGGCTTCGTCAGGCGTCCAAGAGGGAGTTGCTCCGTGCTCAACCATGTTTAGCAACATAGGCGTGGGTGCCATAAGTTCACAAACTTTGCGAGCTTCTTCCGCCGTCGTAACGCCTTCGAGGAAGCCAATGTCAGCACCAGCTCCGACCGCTGCTTGAAGTCGCCGGACAGCCTCATCGAAGCCGTGTGTCTGCAGCGAGTCGGTGCGTGCTATGATAACGATATCGGAGTTTAGTTGTTTGCGAGCTTGGTAAGCCGCACCAATACGCTGCGTGAAGGTGTCGATATCAACGACTGCCTTGCCTCCAAGGTGGCCGCATCGCTTGGTCTGGATTTGATCCTCGATGTGCAAGCCTGCGACACCGGAGCGATGGTACTGCGACACAGTTCGAGCGACCATGTTGGGTCCTCCATATCCCGTGTCGGCATCAGCAATGAGGGGTACCGATGGATTGAGGTTGGCAATCATCTCGGCGTGTTCTCGCATGTCGTTAAGTGATGCAAAACCAAGATCAGGCTGGCCTAGTTTAGACGCACAGGTACCAGCTCCAGTCTGTCCCAGATTCAGTCAATATGGTCGGCCTGAGAGATGAAAGATGTTCACTCACCATGTAGATGCAGTCAAATCCTACTTCATTGGCGATGCGGGCGCTGAAGCCATCATAGACACCAGGAGCAACAATGATTTCGTCAGTCTCCAGATGGCGTCTCAACTTGGTGGCAGCCGACAAGTGTTGGGCTGCATCACTGTTACCATTGGTGTTTCCGTTGTTGAACGTCATGTTGTTGGATAGGTGCGTTATTGCGCGGTGACTGGTTAAACAAGATCAGGATCAATTGGCCAATTAATGTGTTAGTCGTGGCTGTACTCTGTTGTCAACCTTCACTTAATCGGTTTACAAAACTCCTCAGTTATATAGATAATTGGAGTTTCCGATGCCGCATGGAAACAGTACCCATGACTTCTCTTTGAGACGCAGCTGACCTATTCCCGACGCTATTGCCCAGCGGGCTATGCGACCGGCGCCATCGCATGTCCGATCGCATGTCCGATCGGTGAACCTCTTGACCAATTCCGCAGAGTTCAAGTCCGATATTAGCCCAGAACAACGCTAATTCCATCAGCTAGTCTCAAGGTTCTCTAGGCAAACCATTCACCTTCCTCAACCCCGCAAACGATGCTACCTTGCTTGTTCGTTCCCATTTTTGGTGAGCAAAATCTGGGGTCTCCGCATTCCGAGCGACTCAATGAGCACGATCGGACTCCCCTGTAAGATCCAGTTGCATTTGTGAACAAGAAAGATGACTATATAATAGCCCGCCAACGCCGTTGCCTGGGAATGGTCGAGCCACAGACTATCTTGTGGGGTTAACCTTACTTTTGAATTTCAAAGCCACTATCTTCCTCTTTCTCAAGATGATTGCAGAGAAGTCACATGAAACCATGCCCAAAGCTGCGAATGAGGACAGTGTCTCATTCCACGCCGAGATGGTCTCGAAACATGACACTCACAATGCGGAGTTGACGGAAAGCCCTTTCGGTCATCACGAGAGCTTAGAGTGGACCACTGCTGAGAAGCGAATTGTTCGCAAGCTGGACATGACGCTTTTGCCCATTGTTTGGATCCTCTACATGTTCAACTACTTGGACAGAAACAACATTGCGCAAGTCTTACTATCCTCCCAAACTCAGTCTATAATGGATTCATCGCTGACACATACTGCGTTACAGGCAAGCACGTCTCGACAAACTCGAAGAGGACACCGGACTCGTTGGTAATGAGTTCAACGTTGCGGTCTCGATCCTAAACGTGGGCTACATGCTTGCACAGCTACCCTCGAATATGATCTTGACTAGAGTCCGGCCAAGCATTTACCTACCAGCCTGCGTCGTGGTCTGGTCGTGCGTGTCAGCAGCGACTGCTGGGGTTACTAGTTTCTCCGGCCTCATTGCAGTGCGCTTCTTTTTGGGAATAGTCGAGGCACCCTTCTTCCCTGGGGTATGTCACCTCCTACAGCTCTTCGGCTACAATGTTCTATGATTGCGCCCGAGTTAACCACAGAATTCCTGACTTTAGGCCTTCTTCATGCTCTCTGCCTGGTACACTCGAAAGGAACTCGCACTCCGAACAGCAGTCTTATACTCGGGTCTTGTTCTGGCCACCGCCTTCTCTGGGCTCATCGCAGCTGGTATCTTTGCTGGTCTATCTGACAAGGCAGGCCTACATGGTTGGCAGTGGCTGTTCATCCTTGAGGGAGCTAGTAGCGTCTTGGCTGCCCTGTTTGCGTTTGTTCTCCTCCCAGACTTTCCAGAGTCTGAGACTGGTAGTGGTAGATGGCTGTTTAACGACGAAGAGCGACACTTGGCTAGACAGCGCATTGCCCTTGACCGTGTTTCACTTCCCGAGACTGAGAGGACAGTGTGGCATGGTCTGGGACTTGCTGTTAAAGACGTCAGAACCTGGATTTTCGTGAGTTCTTCTCAAAGATCAAGAATCCGTATGTCATCTCTGTACTAACTTGAACAGGTTATTATCCTATGTGCCAACCATACTGCTTATGGCTTCAACAACTTCTTTCCAACGTGAGTCGTTCGCTTTGAGGTCCAGATATAAAGTCACTAAATACATATCCACGATAGCATCGTCAATTCTATGCACCTCGGGTCTCGAACTATTACACTAGTCCTGACAGCTCCCCCGTACCTGTTTGGTGCAGTCGTGTCATTTCTTGTGGCTTACTCCAGTGATCACTTCAATGAGCGCGGCTACCATATCAGTGGTCCCATGTTGGTGGCAATCGTCGGCTTCATCATCTCAGTCGCGACTTTAAACAATGCGGCTCGATACACAGCCTCTTTTCTTTACTGTTCCGGGGCTTTTGCCGCCAACGCCGCTGTATACTCGTGGGCCGCATCATCACTCAATCAGACACCAGAGAAACGAGCCTGCGCAACAGCAATCATCAACCTACTTTCTCAGCTCGGCAATATCTGGAGCCCCTACTTCTTCCCTGCTTCCGATGGGCCGCGCTATGTCATGGCCATGCTACTGATGATGGCGTTCTCGGCCCTTAGCATCGCAGCGTCTATGCTGATGAAGTTCTTGCTTAAGAGGGAGAACAAGAAACTGCTTGCCCAAGGACAGCAGACGGGACATGAGGTCAGGCTGTATACAACCTAGGACGGAATCTTATGAAAGAACATGCTGTCCTAAGGGATAATCTGGTCGTGCTGGGTTTATATTAACAAAAGGACTAACGTACATGACAAGCGAGTGTTACACAAATCTTAACCCTTTACGATAGAAATCGCCATAAAAACACAACAAATTGTCCGATTAATTAAGGCTAGTCGCTATGCTCTTCTACAGATATGATGACAACTATCTGATATGTTCTTGCATTATGACCTATCTTGCCGCATGATCCACAACGCCTTTCCTTCACTCGTGCCGACCCTCCTTGACCACCGCTTCTCGACGATTCGGCCACCGTCTGCGCATTAACATCCTTCTGGCTAATCGCCCCCCCTAGAGCCAACGTCCCTCTTTTCTGATCAATGTTGCGTGTAGGGCGAGGGTTGAGGCCATCGCGAAAGTGTTGGTCAAAACCCAAACGTCGGTTAAATATTAGGATGAAAATTCGCAATAAATCAACCACATAAATTCACGCAATAAAATTATGAATAGCTATAATCATACTGCCTTAGAAAGAAAAGAGATCTATATCTCTCTATTATTAGAATGCATTTTATCGTCGATTAACAGGAGAGGCAAGCAAAACAAGCTGTCTCTACAACTAGCTTCATCCAATCGCCCTTGGATGGAAACGAGAACTCGGAGTATATTCTTGAATCCGTTAACCCGTATGTGATACATAGTATATTAAACCCGCCGATTGATATCACAATGACTGAGTCGCCCAAAGGTCCCCTCAGTGAATAGGAATTTTGCACCGTCATGCAAGTAAGGGCACTGCAAAGATAGATTGGGTATTGGTCCAAATCATTTGCTCCTTTACCCAAGGGATCAAAAAGGGGCTCCGTTTCCGAGTCGAATCCGGAGCGGAGACCGAAATGGGGTCCACTCTCGGCCCACAACCGGGCCCATGACGGAGGCCCGAGCCGGGGTCGTTAGCTCGGCGTCACATCCGAGGTCTCGACTACAATGGTGGAGTTTGTTACGCTGATGGAGAAGGTTAAATCTATAGAATGGCGGCAGTTTTTTTAATGGCAATAGGGACAAACGCTAAAGTTTCAGCAATAACACTGTCTCAACATGGGGAGTTGAAAACACGGGTAGACTAACGCTGCCAGAGCGTCGACTTGTTCTCCGATAATTAAAAAAAAAATACAAATGAGTTAAGAATAGCCGGTGGATTCATAGAGAGACATATGGCTCCCCCGATCCATCTTGATCAGTGCTTGGATTACTTGGAACGATACTCCCTACAGGCCCAGAGGAGACAACAGACGCCGAGTAGATTTCAACACGAAATGGACTCGTATTCGGCTCGACTTCGTATCCCAGAAAATACAAATGGATATTAGAATGTCTTGAGCGGGAAGGAACGGAGAAGCCTCAAAGCCGCTCTCGGGTAGGTCCCTGAGTGAAGTCTCGACCTCTTCCGATCAGCACGAGGGACTTGGGGGAAAATTCGATATCAGAATCACGATTGTCGCCTATATTTCTAGTTCGTATACGAGTGCTATCTAAATTAGAGTGCTAACTCGCTCAGCTTGGAGACAATCTATCACCATTCCAGACTCGACGAGTAGCAACTCACAGTGTTTTTGCGATCGAGTCCCTGATGAGCTCCTGGAGCCAGTTGGGAAACCCTTTCACTGCAGACAGCCATGTGACGCTGGGTGGGATAATGAGCTGGGCCCCGCGGCGAGAAAAGATTTGATCCGTAACGACCTGGGCTACGTCCTCGGGTTTCATCATTTCGTTCCCACTGCTGCGCTCAATCGCTTCCTGACGACCCTTGGTCATGTTGGTATCAACCCACATAGGGTGAGCCACCGTCGTCAACACACCAGGCGCTTTATAGAGATGCCTGATTTCGCAGGCCAGGCCCTCATGAAAAGCCAACGCACCTGCTTTTAGTGCTGAATAGTCAACGGCGGTTGGCAGCGAGATAAAGGAGGACATGCTCGCCATTGTGACAATATGTCCCTTGTTCTCTAGGATCATATTTGGCAAAAATGCTTTGACCGTGTACCAAAGAGAAATGAGATTTACGCCAATGAGTTCTGACGCCTTTTCCGGGGTCAAGTCAAGGATGGAACTTCGGTTCGCCATACCAGCATTGTTGATCAGAATGGAGGGGTGGCCGATGGTCTCGCGGATGCTGTCAGCAATAGCTGCTACAGCAGAAGCTGAAGAGATGTCGCATTTCCAGTAAAATACGGTGCCAATCTGTGCAAGTTCTGGCGGAAAGTCTGCCACGTCGAGAACGGAAACTCGTACACCCTTTCCGACAAGGGCAAGGACGATGGCTTTTCCGATGCCGTTGCACCCACCAGTCACGACGGCGATTTCTTCCGGCCAGATCCATGATCCTCGGGCGAAAAGACTCCAGTTGTTACTTGCACGAAGATTCTGGATTTGGTTCCCGACGAGACCGATTCCAAGAGTGACTAAGGCCTTTAGAGCTGTCTTGAGACCAAAGACATCAATCCAGCGTGCAATGAACTCAGATCCGGTGAATTTGACAATGAGATGTGGTAGGCCATAAGTAAGAAAGGCGAGAGCTAAGACCAGAAGGGTTGGGTTCAACGCTGCATCCCCGACAATCCTCAGTGTCTCAAGAACTCCTGAAATGAGGGTAGCCATCCTCTCTGTGGTATAAAGAAGAAGAGGGATAGGAATGAGTTGTTAGATCAAAGTGGAGGCTGCATTGAAGGACTCAATATAATGGCTTTTGTAGATGGTAGTTATTTTTCACCGGGCGATGCACTTGTCTCTATATTGGCCAGCTGTCTTTGTGCGCATGGGTCTTTGTGCATATGGATCATTCGTGTTCCTTGATCCATTGTGTTCTTTCATACTGTCCTCGATTACTCCTGTTAAAGATGTCATTGACACCAGAAAGAACATTGTGCATATTGGGCTAGCACATTAGTTGGTCAGCTCCTAGTTTGCCACCCTTGTGTTCACATTCGGTGCTGTGGAAAACAGCGTTTGGTTCAAGTCACCGCGTCCCTGAACACTCATCCGAGCCCTGTTGCTATAGCCACCCTAGGGCAGTGAAACGATTGCGGTAAGAAGACTGGGACGAAGGAGGATACTAATTCTAGAACAAGATAAGACGATACGGAATGAAAGCAAGAAGACCTTGGAATAGTTTGAAACTAGCGAACCAGGCTTAAGGCTGCAAGAAGGAGCTGAATTTGGGGGCCTCATGCCTAACTAATTGACGAAGCACGGTGCAAGGTAGGATGATGATCTCAACGACCCTGTCTGTCTTACAAGGCAAAATGAGACGCAATCTGTTCTTGACTGGAGTTTGAGATCAGCGGCAAGCTACAGATAAGCTTTTTCAACATATTAATCTGGGCTGGTTATGACGCATCGCATGTCAAGGCCTGGCCTAATCACACAGCCTTGTGGATTTCATACCAGTACAAAAGTAGGAAATTACAATTGAGGATTGAAAACATCCCGATGACTGAGAAGTAATTTCTGGCCCTTAAAATCTGGCGGTTGCGTGAGTATATGCCCAAGTGTGATGTCGCGATACAGGCGAGCCAGAGCTTTACACGTGTAATGCATCTAAAAATAACTAACACTCTTGGAGCTTCAGGTCAGGTGAGCGACCGGCAGCGGCTGTTAGTGTGGCAATTAGTGGACGAACGGTGAATGAGTGAACACTCATAGTAGCTAGAAGTCTGGCTTGGCCTTCGCTTGTTTATTGATTGAACAACTGCTTACGACTGTCTCTGGTCTTGCATTTTATGATATTTTTGCGGTAATATCAATGGATTTCTATATTAACCGACTCCGGACACTCTTCTGTGTTCGAACAAAGCCCTCTAACGCTGCCCGCGAGAGCTTTGTGGTCAAGGCCTTTGTGGCCTTGGTACCCTTGCCCGATGGAGACCTCTGTGTCTTGACCAAAGGTTGTTTTACTCTGAGACTGGCATATGTCGACAGCTGTGTTCTTTTTTATTATGGTTGATAAATGTTTTCTGAAGATGTCATCAAACTCACACAAAGGGTTCCTTCAGGGTTGAAAATGGTGATCATTCACCGTGGGGCCTCGGCTGCCATGCTTCAACATCTGAATCTCGCCTAGTAGGAAAGGTACTACGGAAGATATGTGGCGTGGTGGCACTACAACGGTCCGGTAGCCGCATTAAAAGAGTAACAGATGGAGAGTCTTAGGTCCCATTCATCGTTATCTTTCTGAATCATGTTATCATATCCTCCGTTCAAAATCTCCTCACCAGCGTCACATGCAAGAATCCTTGCTTCTAAGGTTCTAGGAATACCTAACACTGGTGTGTGCTCGGGTCACGATATGGCAAAGCGGCTCAGTACCTGTTTGAAGTATCGTGTGGTGAGCCGAATGGCGATGATACTGACTTGGAGGGAGCGGAGGAGAACAATGCACGAAGCCCGCCAAGCTACAATAGAGGGGCTCCATTATGTGACTAACAGTAGAGTTTATCTTACCCTTGAACCAAAGACCAGGTTTATGCTCTTGATTCAACAAACAGATGCGTCTTTAGAACCATGAAACATGTGCGCTAACATAGGCCCCCAAACCACTAATATCGCTCATCCCAGATTTCTACGCTCTCAGCTTCATTAGCGTCCTCCATAAGCAACTTCGTCCAGCTTATAGTGGCCCATTGATACAATAACAACTCCACCTTGATAGCTCCAAAATCGTCCGAGTCAGTTAACCGATGCTGACACTGACTCAAAAGGCACCACTGATCTGGGTACATGAATCCCCGTGCCATGTCTATAGGTACGATCTGATAGCAGCACCCACTATTGACGCAGCCACCCAGATGGTAGTGAGAACTTCTAGTTTGGGCAGACAGAACCTGCATCTGGTTAGCCGCGCAGCTCAAAATCGCGTAACGAACGCACACGAACTCTTCAGAACTAAGACCGATAAACCCGGCCCAGAAGAGCCATTGCGCAATCCAAACAAAGAGCATGCTTCTGGCCGCAACAGTGAACAGTGTCGCGGGCATTTTCTGGGGAAGCTTGGTCCTTTTTTCTCCACTTGAGAAAGTGCCATATTCCATGTACTGTTCCTCTTTCCGACTCGGTGGCATTCTTGGTTGCGGCTGTCCCAGCAGGTTTTCAAAGACACCCATATCTTGGTTGTTAGCTGTTGCGTACTTGCGTATATGCCAGTCCGGCAAGTCCGCTCCATCGGAGCAGGAAAGTGAACCGATTCTGTATATATACCGAGTCGCTTCGATGAAAGATACAGCGATGGTGAGCAGCCATATGAGCGCCCCAGCATACATGAGCAAAGCCATATGCCCCTTTTTCGCGTTCGTTATACTATCAAGGTCAAATACCTGTCGTCTGGCGAAGTCAACAGTCAAGAACATGTGATAGGATGCCAGAACCTGAAGGATCACTCCTGCGACTAAAGAGGATGCTGTCGAGGAGCAGAGTTTTGTTCCATGCCAGCGGATTCTAGATGGTAAGATGGCAGACAGATCAGGTTGAGGAAGCGAGCACCACAGGAGCACTAGTTGGAAAACAGGGACGGCTCCATAGCCGGGAGTGCTTTGCACAATACGCGCGTTGGACCAGTTCGCGAGGAGTGGGAGACCAGCGAGGAGAATCCCCTTGAGCAGCCAATGTAGCCGTTGCGAGTGTGATCCCGAGTCAACCGTGTTGAGACGATCCCCTCGCCCTTGACCCAAGAACGCAGCAAGGAGAGTGACCGCGTTGACGAGGACAATGCTTCCTAGTTTCCACTCATTCGACGCGCATTTTCCCACTGTTTCTCCGGACCCCGGTCCGGCGATAGGATCGACGTTTGAGCTATTTGTTGGCTTGACGGTCCATGCCCATGGGATCATCTCGCGGGGTAGAAGGATGGTCAGTTCGCGCCAGTTCGTTGGCAGACCGTGCCAGCCCTCCACATCGCCACAAACATCGTAGAGCCACTCGATATATTCTCTCCGGGTCCTAGAAATCTGACAAGAGCCTTGGCAAGAGTCGTATTCAATGTTGCGGCAGAAGCAGGCTCTGTCTATGGCACATGCGGATTGGCAGTAGCCGTCAGGGTCGAGATGGCAGGCATCGGTTGCACACTGATCGGTGAGGGCCGTTACATGCCTCGGCATATCTGAGACGCATGTTGGCCAGCGCCAGTCTGGGACGGGAATAAACGTGAACCCCATAATCTTGAGCTGCGCCATCCAATTGCCAGGTAGGGATGCCGATCCGCAAGTGGCGTTTAACCACAGCCGCTCTATGGTCAAGTCGAGAGGATCTGATACTAGGCATGGTTCTCGTTCCGCGCCGATGGTGAAGGTGTTGCAGAAGCACTCTCTGTCAAAGTACTCGCCAGGCCTGATATGCCCCCCGGTAAGATCGTAGCCGACGGTATCGAAGCTCAGAGCTGTCATGGATCGGAAAGGCTTGCTATATTCCCATGGACGATTGGCGTTGCCCGTGTGCTGAGTAGCGTCCGTGAAGCTGCAAGATGCCAACACGTGCTGAAATGACTCGGCTGTTGAAACCGAAAGCGAGTTTGCTAGACATTCTGGCGCCTTGTTTGCCACATCAAAGTTTGCGAAGCCTCTAATCAGGCTAGATGGCCAGAGGTTTTGCAGCCTGTTCGCGTCTCCAACATCCACAAGCCACGTTCGACCGGTGGCGTTGCGTATCCAGTGATATAGCTGGGCCTTGGCGAGGATGGATCTGCTGCAGTACGGAAGGTAAGATTTGATGGCACTGGGGGAGAACTCGGTGCTGAGGCAGCTCAACTCTGTCAACCATTGACGGTGTGTGCAGATGATTCCGAAGTGCGCGGTGCAACGTAGGTGAGTACATGCTGTCATGGTCTTGAGCCAAGCTGACTGATCCTGCTGAGCGATGCATTGTGGCATGGGGGCCAGATCCTCAGGGTTCACCCAGCCGTTGAAGTTTTTCTGAATGGTCAGGATGTCGCCATTACCGAACTGCTCGCCGGCATCGTGAAGAGGCCCTCTAGCTACATTCAGTCAGCATCAAGAAGGGGCAAGGATTGCTGGTAACGTATACCAGTGGCAGCTATCCCGAAAACCTCCGCGGTCAACAGCACGTGGAATGCCCCAGATACTTTCATCCTGCGGATAGTAAGAGGTCAGTCTCAGTTTCGTTAGAACAGTCACTACGGGGAGAAATGAGGCTCTATCAATGTTGTCCTAGGTGCGGGGAAGAAGGCGGTTCACATGATGCCACCTTCGGATCATCAATCATCCTTCCTGTTCGCCATTGGTACCGCATGCGTGTGTAACTTGATAGACTCATCATTGGTCGAATTGGTTGAATTGGTTACGAACAACATAGTTCATAGTATGCTGTGAGGAAGACGCAGGCCATGATATGTGGGCCGTGGTAGTGGACAATATCCTCCTATCTTGGTGATGATTTTCTTTTTGGCTTGCAGGAAACCTTGACTGGGACTTCTTCAGCCTAGAGACCGTCTTCAGCGCGCAGAAACCCCATCGCCAGGATTGGAGCCGATAGGCCAAGGACTGCCGGATGGGTTCTCGCTAATTACAAACCCTGCACCTTGTCAGATCCATCCCTGATCCGGCAGGTAGACGGTGATAATTCCCTACCGTGGCTCATTAAGCACCTTTTGTAGTGAGCATCGGTGAGGAGGCTTGCCTGAGAAAAAAGTAGGGAATAATTCGAAGCGGCGGCTGACCTTACTACTCCAGTGAGTCTCGGTGCCTCTTCTTTATCACGTACTGTCGCCGGCTGCACGCAAGAATTCTTGCGAAACACCAAAAGCGCCACTCACCGGCTTGCTCGCCTGTCGAGTTCTTTTGATAGGCAGGGCGTCAACAGCGATGAGCACCAGCAGCCTCAAGCCTGTCTGCAATGCAGATCCAACATACAGAGACATGCACGACACAGTTCTACCGTTAATTTTATTGGGCATAGATGGCTCTGATTGGTTTCTGTGATCTCTATCTACTCAATTGGACGCCGTCTGTTTGCATCGTTTCGATCGAAAGGGGTTGCCACGTTGCACTGCGGTGGGCTGCTTTTCAGTGGCTAGAAAGTATGCATCATGCTTCCAACCAATTCTCATCAAGCGATCAGGAAATTATTCTTCTCTAACCAGCCTTCAGAGACCCCTCTCTCGGCTTCACCATCCATAAACCCATGAACATATGTTGAACAAACAACCTGATAGACCTCTCCCAGGTCTTGATGTTCGTGATTTGTCTCAACCCTGCGAAGCACCATGGGAATTTTAGCTCCATCAAAAACTGCTATGACATCGCCTTGTCTCACCCCTGGACGGGCGAGGAGGAAAAGGCCGTTGTCAGCCACGGTGAACATCCAGTCCCGATCCGAGTAGGATATCCACGGCAAGAATGTCAACTCCAAATTCCTTGATTCCTCGATTTCGGCAAAGTCGGAGTCATTTCCGGGGTGATAAGAGAATACTGACCTGGACTTGCTCTCGTCCAAGGGGATTTGGAACGTTTGAAGTACTTGTCCGGCCTGGAGATGGTCTCGGTTGATGGGATCGAGAGACTCAATCTCTGATTTGAGTAGACGTCGCATTCTCGGGGGCGCTGTGCAGTCTTTGACCAGGGTGCGCCAATAAGCCCGGATGAGCGTCTCCTTGAGAGAAACTTGTTTGCCGCCGATGAATAGCGCGTAATGATGTCGGCTAGGGTCATCGAGAGCATCTTGTCCAAGATACATTCTCATGATTTCGGTCGCTTCGGTCCGTACGTTCAAGTTGGGAGAGCCTCCCTGAAGGACAGGCCCGATACGGCCCAGCACGCTCCCTTTCAGGATCAGCACATCCTTCTTCGGTCCTAGCAGCCGACATGGCGTCTCCAGTTGCCTTGAACTAGCCTTGAAGATGCCGCGTTGCGCGAAAAGGAGCGAAACACAATCGGGCCGTCCCAGATGAAACTCGGCAGTCCAGGAAGGAAACATCTCTGGTGCCTGAGCTGCATCCTCGTCTTGTCCAAGTACCAATGGCCCACCCTCGCGCTCGAAGGGGTTCTGGCAGATGATATCCAAGTTCTTGGAGAGGTTGATAATCGATAGAGTTGCCTCTTTATACAGATCGCGCAAGGGCTTCGAGTAATCGACGACGATGCCGTGGTCTTGCGTGACCAAGCCAAGCAATCCATATATCTTGTCTCTTGGATCTGTCGATTGCAAGTTTCGGAATCGGCCGAGGACATCCATCAGGCTCGACTCATCTCGCGTTGGAAGGGCACTGCTGGACAATTGGCGCTGGTCTTCGACTAGCTTAACCTTCAAGAATATGCTGCTGAAATATCTATAGCCCCCGTGATGGTCCATGATATGGAATGCGTCAAAATACGGTTCATCCTTGAACAAAGTCGACAATGCATCCCAGTTTAGTTCAGCTCCCTTGCACATCAGAACCACGCGGGGTGCCATTGATAGTTCCTGGACAATCCAGAGCCGCCACCAGAAAGATGGGCCGCGAAAGAGAGCTGAGAGCTTCTCTTGGTCATTGTGGCCGAGGAGGAAGTCTGGGACATGCTCGAGACCATCTTGCAGTGGAGGGGAGTGGTCTTCTCCCGAGAATAGGCTGTTGAACTTATCTCGAAGTGACTTGAGCGTTTCGGGGCTCTTTTGCGTTAATTGATACATAAATTCCATCCCTTCCCTGACAGTTGATCTCTGCGGACGGAATCTATACGGGTTATCGCAAGCGGGCTCAGGTTCCGGGTCGTTGTCTGGCAGCTCGCCTAGCCATGCTATGTCTTGTCGGCAGCAAGAGTAAATATTGCGCATCAGGGCAACTTGCTGACTGCGCTCCTGGACATCCAACTGGTTGATGCCCTTTGTATCAATCCAGAGGACTCTGGTTTGGTTCTCGAGTCGCAGAGCGGATAAAATAGATGCTAGGCTTGGAGTGACGTGGAAGTTGACATCATTCAGCAAGATGCATGCTGAGAGATTGGGCTTTCCCCACACGTAAGATAGTGCTTCATATTCTGGAATTCTGCAGCAAGGGACGCATGGGAAAGGGTACAGAAAAGTGTTGAATCTGCCTGCGAAGCCGGATACAGAGTGAGGAGCCGGATCTCATCAATGGTAGGGTTGAGAGGCTCATAGATCAAGTGGGACACGTCGTCGTTGTTGAAGCCTGGACTGGGCTCATCTCGGGCATCACAATCACCTCCGGTGGTGGTTTCTGGGTGCATCTTTTCTGACTTGAAGGGACAGGTGTAACAAGACGGTGAGTGAGCTGTTCAGTCTGCCAGATTTAAAAGCCGCAGATGAGATGAGGGCGCAGCACTTACTCATCCACTCCAGGGCAGTGGACCAATATCCACCATAGGGTCGTTTTCCCTGCAATTGTTTCCATTAGCATTTGCTTTCACACTACTTTGCTTCTAACGTAGGTGGCTGACATGGTTGGATTGACTGGCCCTGGAACAGCGCTGTAGATGATTGCGTCTCTGGCTTTTTGAAACATCCACTACACTCTTTCAAAGAGATCGCGTGTCGTGCAGCATTCGCTGGAATAGCGCGTGCGAGCCCCCAACATACATATACCCTCTCTCGAGGATCGGTTTTTGCATGGTTGCAGTTACCGATAAGGAGATCCTGGAGGGCCTGTGTTTGTTGAGAGAGGACGGGCTATCCGGAGATGCCTGGCTGCTTCAGAGGGCCTGTCCTTACAGCTAACGGTGTGCTAGCCAACTTTGTTCACCCTCGTGCAATACATGTCAACAAAATCCATTTACATGAAAGCAATGTGAATATAGGGAGTCTCCGTAATGCTCAACGTCCTTGAGTGTGACGTAACGATGTCTTGATCTTCAGGGTTTGCTGCTAGCTATCTCCAAATAGACGGCCAGGCTTCGTACTCGGGCTGGTTCAGCAAGAGTCCTCCGGTGATAAGTAAGATCGTCTTGTGAAGGATATTCGACATACTTTAGAGCACAGATTTCACAACTAGAGGAATTCAATTGTCGCCAAAGAACTTCCCAATGGAAGACGAGTACACATCGTTTTTCTCACTTAATGGTCAGCTATTAGAGATATACTTCTGAAGTTCAAGTACCAACGTGAGTGTCGAGAATAAAAGCTACGAAATAGTTACATGTTTCGCCCTGTAACCCAAGAATTGTGTCCAACACGAGCCTGGATAGCCGTTGTCACTCATGCAGGTTGAATGAGGTCTACTAATACTTGGCTAAGTCGGCTTAGATGATTAACGGAGGGGGCCTGGCTGACTTGGCCTCTCAAGTCTCTACCGTCTCTGTCAACACAAAACAAAGCTCATGTACAGGAAAACACAGTCGCTCTTTGGCATGTACATGGCATTAATATTGGTGCTGTTGATTATTGGCCGGAATGGAGGCTTTCAATGTAGAGGGTATCAATATGCTGCCGTTTATGATATAATATTGCCCTGTCGCCAGACTCGGAGATGAGCTATCCCTTTGTATGTTCGTCCGCTCGCGCCAAGATGCGCAAGCACGCCTCTAATGCAATTTAGCCTGATAGCGGGGCTTTTGTCAACGTGGCCCTTCAATACGAGCTACGGCCACCAAAGTTGGGCTCCTCTTGGATAGCACGTGTAGTGTCAAAAAAGACTCATTTGACCGGCATTATAAGAAAGTCTCGCGTGACTGGCCGGATTAATCGCGGCTTCTTCTTAGCCCTGGCCCTCGGTGACGACGGACACGTTTACCGCATTGGGTAGGTAATGCACAAGCTAGTTGGGTGTTTTGCGCCCAGTCACATGCTCTATTCTCGCTCCGTGCCTGGAGCAAAGATAGATTGAGTCCAATCGAACCATTTTTAAGCTTTCTGTCTTGCCTGATTCCATCAACACGACACGGCATGCATGGTGCTTGGAGTAGAAACTCGTCTTAGCATCCTTGTCATCTCCTATACTCGAACGGCGTATTACCTCGAATCGGAAGGATCCCTGCTGATCCCAATGTGACACCGCCGGTCAGAGCGAGCTACTTTATGCTGGCTTTGTCCGTGCTGTTCCAGTTTAACTTGTCCATTACAGGCACCTATCGTCTTCACCAGTTCATCATGTCTCTCCGGTCTCTTCCCTCGCAGCTCCTGACTGTCGCTCTGTGCCTGAGCGGCCTGTCATCCGGTCAAGCGACTGGTAAATTCGACCTCTTGACATACAACGTGGCCGGACTCCCTCCCATTTTCAACAACAACGAGGTCCCAGGGGACAAGGGCACCAACGCCAACACTATCGGCTCTGTTCTTGCCAAGCAGGCGTACGATGTAGTTCATATGCAGGAAGACTTCAACTATCATGCCTACATCTACAAAACCGATAACCATCCCCACCGCACTCCGACATCTGGGGGTGTTCCGTTCGGCGATGGCTTGAACACTGTCGCCAACTATAACTGGGCCAACTTTGCCCGGAAGAAGTGGAACAAATGCAACCTGAATTCTGGTGACTGCTTGACCCCCAAGGGATTCACCTATATGCGTATGACCATCGATGGTATCGAAGTTGACCTGTACAACCTCCACGCTGATGCCGGGTATGTCTACAGAGGGAAATATTTGGTGCCGTCCCTGCACTAACCTCTGGGTCGTTTAGGTCTGACAAGGGCGATATAGATGCCCGCTCTGCTGGCATTGACCAAATTCTTGCCTGGGTCAACTCCAACTCCAAGGGGAAGCCTGTCATCATTGCTGGTGATACCAATGATAGGTGGACCAACTCGGGACGCAGCATTAACAAGCTGACCGACGCCGGTTTTACCGACAGCTGGGTCCAGCTCATCCGGAGCGGCTCGTACCCCCAGGCTGGTGCTCCCGCAGATCCTTGCAAGGTGCCGGCAGCAGACAACAAGTGCGAGATTGTCGACAAAGTCTTGTAAGTTGTCGGTCTCTGAACATGACAAGTATATGTGCTAATAATGACCCT
This sequence comes from Fusarium cf. falciforme, assembly GCA_011033785.1. Taxonomy (NCBI): domain Eukaryota; kingdom Fungi; phylum Ascomycota; class Sordariomycetes; order Hypocreales; family Nectriaceae; genus Fusarium; species Fusarium cf. falciforme. The sequence goes on along the minus strand of WESZ01000112.1, from coordinate 5,113 downwards.
CAGCTACCGTTCTGGTGACTCAGTCAAGCTCACAGCCACTTCATTCAACTACGCATCCAAGGTTTTTGTTCAGCCTGATGGAAACATCTTGTCTGATCATAACCCTATTCATGTTGAGTTCTCCTGGTCATCCGGTGCTTAGAATAGAGGTGTTGGCCGGTTGCGTTTGGCCCAGCCCTTGGCGCCACTTTCATCGCACGCCTCTCAGCGACGGGGAGAAGGAGAAATGGACATTGCACTAGGGCTACAGACGTAACTGAACTTGTCATGAGGAAGTGCTGTGAATTGATGATTTGAGTAATGGATAAAACGTTCAAGTTGAGCATCAGGCGCGTAGTCTTTACTCAGGACGGCAACCTCAAGTATCAGGCCATAAAAATCTATGAGCTTTTAGTCATTTCGGCCAGCAATGAAGAGGGAGATTGTGATTCGGGGGGGTTGAGGTACTGTGCGGTGAGGTTTCACCTGCCAAGCCGCCATATTTTTTCATCATAGGACTGACTGGCAGCGGGATTTATCGGTGAAGATAATTTTCTTAAGTTTTTTTATTAAACCTTATAAAAGAGCCATAGGTACTTTTAAATTTAATTTAGCTAAGAGCTACTATAAGAGTAATTAATCTTAAAAGTAGTATAAAAGCTTTATTTTATAAGCTTTTTAAGTTATAAGAGAGAAGAGCTTAAATAAATAAGCTTAAGTAATTTTATTAAGTTTTTTTAATTTAAAAAAATTAAACTTAATAATTTATTTTAAAATTAAGTAAAATATTTTGAGAAAAAATTATATAAATTATTAATAAAAATATAATTAAATTAAATTATACATTTTTAAAATTTTAAAGATTTTAAAAATAAATATAAAAAACTAAAAATATAAATAAATTTATTATAAGTTATAAAACTTATAATTAATTATAATATAAATAAAACTAAAAATTATAAATAAATAATTAAAATAAATTATAAGTATTATAAAAAAATAAAACAAAATTAATTATAATAATAATTTTATTAAAAAAAACTTTATTATTTAAGTTTTAATAATATAAAATTATATATATATTATATTTTAAATCTTAACCTTATATATAAAAAAGATTTTAAATAATTATTAAGTAATTAATAAACCTTATTTATAATTTATTTAAAAATATTTATAAATAATATATATATTTTTAATTAATAAATTAATATAAATTTATATATAGATTTTTAATTTAATAATATTAAACTAAATAAATTAATTATTCTTAAAACCTAATTATATAATATATATTATTATATTACTTTATATTACCTAAAATAGGGATTAAAGTATCTTAATTAATATCTTAGTAGTTTTAATAATAAAGACTCTATATTTAAAGCTAGAGGTCTTAATAAGCTCAAATTAATAAGGTTTATTTATATAATTATTAATAGCTTTAATAATATACTAAAGCTAGCTCTATTTATAATAAATAGCTTATATCTTAGCTAACTAAAGAGGTTAAAATCTAACCCCTTTATATAATAGCTCTCCCCTCTAATATTAACTTTCTAATTATAATTCTTAATTACTTAAAGAGATTAAAATTACTTCTATTATTCTTATAAGAAGAGGTTTAATTATAATTAATAATAACTTCTATAATTAATTAATTAATTAATTAATAATTAATTAATTAATTAATAATATATTAAGGAAATTATAATAGCTTTCTATAGAGACCTTTAATTAAATAATTAAAATAATATAACTAATACTTATTAATATATCTTTTAATATAATTAAGATAATCTTATTAAGGAGGTTTATAAGCTTTATAAGGGTATAAAAAATATATATAATAAGCTATAAGTAATAATATTAGATAATAGCCTTAAGAGTATTAAGATAAATATATAATATAATAAATTAATATTAATTAAACTTATAATTTTTAATTATAATATCCTTTTTTTATTTAGTTTTTTTTTATTTAATTATAATATTAATAAAAGGTTTAATTTTATTAAAAAAAAGCTTTTTTTATTAAGGGCTCTTAAAAAAAAGCTAAAAAAAAAAAGAAGATTTTATTAATAAAGATATTAAATTCCTTAAGGATTTATAAGATAATAAGTAGCATAAAGGATAAGTTATAATACTTATAATAACTATAAAGACCTTTTATATTACTAAATAAGAAGATTAAAGAAGTCTTATAGCTAGCTAGGATCTAGCTATATAGCTATAGGTATAACTATATTAGGAAATAAGGGTTATTAGTATTATAGGTTTTAGAGAGATTAATTCTTAGAGTTAGTATTAGAGTTTAAACCTAAAAAGAGTTAGTGCTAAGGCTTAGCCCTAGATTAAAACTTAGCGGTAAATAAAAATCTATAGGTTTAATTAATTAAACCTATTTAATTAAATATATAAGATATATATCTTAGCTTATATAAATATATAAATAATAATAATTTTAATAGTAATTTTAATAATAATATATAATATATATATATAATAAATATAATAATTAATTAAGTAAATTAAAAATCCTAACTTTTTATATTAATATAATTATAAAAATATAATAAATTAATTAATTAATTAATATTATTTATTATAATTTTTTTTAAATACCTTAATTATTACTTAATATATCTTTATATTATATCTTAGCTTATTATAAATATTATAATATTAAATACTTAATTATATTTATTTCTTTTAATTATTATTTTTTAATAATCTAGTTATTATTTATATATTAATATTTATTTAATTATTTATTTATTTATTTTTTTATTATTATAGCCTTTTTTTTATAGCTAAGTTTTTTTTATTTTTTATTATTAATTAAATATTTTAATTATTTCTTAAAGGTTTTTATTTTTAATAATAAAGAAAATAATTTAATATATAATTATTTTTATTTCTTTTTTAAAAGACCTTAGGGTTTTAAAAATTAACTTTAGGGAGCTATTTTAATACCTTTTAATTTATATTTTAAGATATTTAAACTAAGATCTAGCCTTAAATATAATCCTTAAGGTCCTTAAGACCTAAGAGATTAAAGGCTTAGCTCTTTTCTTAATATATATTAAAATCTATAGCTATATATTAAGCTTTAAGATTATAATTTCTAAGTTAAAAAAAATAAAATTAATTCTTTTAAAAGCTTATTTAATATCTCTATTTATTAAAATAATCTTATATATAATATAAAAGGCTAATAAAAACTTAGTTTTTAATATATAAGTTATAAAAGATTTAATTAAATATTTTATTTTTTATTTATAAGCTCTCTTAAGTATATTAAAGTATTTAATATTAAGAAATTAAAATAAGTAAAATAAATAAAATAATATATAAAATTAAATAATTTTTTTTATAGTTTTCTTTTAAATTTAATTAATTAATAATTTTTATAATTATTAAGAATTAAAATATANTAATATATAAGTTATAAAAGATTTAATTAAATATTTTATTTTTTATTTATAAGCTCTCTTAAGTATATTAAAGTATTTAATATTAAGAAATTAAAATAAGTAAAATAAATAAAATAATATATAAAATTAAATAATTTTTTTTATAGTTTTCTTTTAAATTTAATTAATTAATAATTTTTATAATTATTAAGAATTAAAATATAATAAAAGTTAATTAATAAATTAATTATATAGTATTTAATTATTTAACTTATTTAAGATTAATTTTATTATTAATTTAATTATTTTAAATTATTATAATTATTTAATTACCTAAGAAATTATTATTTTAATCTTAATTAATAAAATAATATTAGCTTATATTAATAATAAATAATTAAACTACTTTGCCTTTTATATTAATTATTTAAATAATTATAATTTATTTTTAAGTTTTAAGTTATATTAAGTTTAGCTTTAAATACCTTTTTAAGCTTATAATAATTATTTTATTTATAATTATATTTATATAAAAACCTATCTTATTAAAATTATAAATATTATTTAATTAAATATTATATTTTATAATTATATTTACTATATATTTAAATTAATTATAAATAATAATTAGATCTTTATATTTAGTTTTTTAATAATTATATTTATTAAAAAAATATATCTTAAGCTTTAAGTATTACTTAATAAAGTTATAAGCTTAATATATATTAATTAATAATATATTATAATTAATAAGTAATTAATTAATTATATCTTTAATATTATAAAGCTAAGAGAGGAATTCTTATAAATCTAAATTAAAAATAAAATAAATAAGGATATATTCCTTTAGACTAAATAAGTAATATAATTTAATAAAAGTATTATTTTTAAATTAAATACCTTATTATTAGCGCTATAGCCTTATTTAATTAATATTATATATCTCTATAATATATTAAAGGCTTAATTTTTAGTTATTTTTAAGGGTATAAAGTATATAAAATAATCTAACTTTATTATTTAATTAAGATATAATAAGTTATTAAGAATTAATTAATTAAATAGAGATAATATAAGTTAAGGGATATTTATTATACTTAGTTAATTATTATATTTACTATATATATATATATTATATATTTTATTATTAAAATTACTATTAAAATTATTATTATTTATATATTTATATAAGCTAAGATATATATATTATATATTTAACTAAATAGGTTNTAAAATTATTATTATTTATATATTTATATAAGCTAAGATATATATATTATATATTTAACTAAATAGGTTTAATTAATTAAACCTATAGACTTTTATCTACCGCTAAGTCTAGCGCTAAGCCCTAGCGCTAACTCTTTTTAGGTTTAAACTCTAATGCTAACTCTAAGAATTAATCCCTCTAAAACCTATAATGCTAATAACCCCTATTTCCTAATATTATGCCTATAGCTATATAGCTAGATCCTAGCTAGCTATAATAAGACTTTTCTAATCTTTTTATTTAGTAATATAAAAAGTCTTTATAGTTATTATAAATATTATAATCTATGCCTTATATTACTTATTATCTTATAAGTCCTTAAGGAATTTAGTATATTTATTAATAAGATTTTCTTTTTTTTTTAGCTTTTTTTTAAGAGCCCTTAATAAAAAAAGCTCTTTTTTAATAAAATTAAACCTTTTATTAATATTATAACTAAGTAAAAAAA
>WESZ01000110.1:0-129890 GCA_011033785.1 Fusarium cf. falciforme | reverse complement strand
TATATAAATTAAAAAATCGCCGAAAAATATAATTGAGCTTCATGGCGTCACTATTGCAGGTTCTGAATGGATCAGATCCTTTCACTCCACCTGGTACAGCTCCTCACGCTTCATCTTAACCAACAACACAGTACGCCGTTCCTAAGGAAAGTTTTGACCTAGTCCTATCAATATCACAGGAGTCAATCGCTATTGTGAGGTGTAAGTGCGAAAGATAGCGTCCGAGAACTAGTATCGGATGAGCAAAAGGAGGCAGGTTAAGACACGGTTTCACAAGAGAAGACCGCTCACTATTTGAACCTTGCAGCCAGCCCTCGAAATATATCTGTACTCCATAATCATGAACGCTTATTAAAACACTATAGATCAAACATATGCGCAGCTAGTCTGTGCACCTTACCCTGGGTTGGGTAAGATACAATGGCCGCGTCTACTAAATACTTCAAGCTTTGGTGTACTTGTCATGCTGTATTGGTAACTCCCAGCAGGGTTGTAATCTCTCTGAACCTGGTTTTATTCTAAAAAGGGCAAAAAACTCCACCAGCTAGACTCAGACATTTAGTTGTCTCGCTACTTCGTCAACTTGCCGGATAATGCCCGCCATCTCATCACCACTCAGCAAAGGACTAATCGAGCATATCCTCAGAACAACTCTCCCTCGCAGTTTGGTTGTCAATACTCCAGCGATGTTTCCTTCGACCAACTTTCTCGAAATAGCCGTGTTCAGTTCGTTCAGTTCCTCTTCCGTCTTGCCCGGTGGTGCATATCGGAACGTTACTATAGCCATGCTCGCAGCACTTGTAACCTCCCAATTCTTCAACTTTTGCGCCTCTTCCTGGGCAATCTCTGCCAAACGAAAGCCATGATCAATCATCAATCCAAGCCTTTCTACTCCAAGCACACGCAACGTGAACCACAGCTTCATAGCTCGTGATGGCCGGGTTAGTTCCATGCCAAGATTCCAGAAGTTGGGAATCTCTTCGTCATCAAGGGCGTCACGGAGGTAATCGCCGTCGTTCGTAAAGACCTTGGCAAGATTGATCTTGTTTCTGACAAGAATCAGACTGCAGCTGTAGGTCTGAAACAGCCACTTATGCGCATCCCAAGAGATGCTGTCGGCAAGCCCAAGGCCACTGACCGCTGAGCTTCGTGTCGCAGCGAGTGAGGCAGATGCACCATAGGCACCGTCGATGTGAAACCATACATCTTCCTCGTCTCGAATTTGTGCGAGGGCCGGTAGATCGTCAACGCTCCCCGTATTAGTCGTGCCCGATGTTCCGATTATGACAAACGGGATGAGCCCTGCCTTTCGATCCGTCTGAATTGCGTCCTTGAGGGCTGCAGTCTGTATCTGAAAGGACTCATTCGACGGAATGGCACGGATCCGATCGCGTTTGATCCCAATAATCCTCAGCGCCTTTACCACAGAGTGATGCGTCTGATCAGACACATACGCAACACCCAACCCCTCCTGCCCCGAAGGCAAGATACAATCCCTCGCCAAAACCATAGCAGTCATATTAGCCATGGACCCCCCAGAAACAAAAACCCCGCCCGCAGTATCAGGCAATCTCACACGTTCCGCCAGCCACTGCAGCAGCGTCTGCTCAACAACGGCAACTCCTGAGCCCTGCAGCTTGGATCCCGCAAACGAGTTGAAGGCGCTCGAGAGGCAGTCGCCTATCCAGGACAGCGGTGAGACGGGGTTAGGGATGAAGCCGAAGAAGCGGGGGTTGTTCATTCGGAGGCGAAAGTCGGAGATTGTGAAGGCATCTTGGATGGCTTGGTCTATGTCGTTGGATTGGCCGGGGGTGCTGAGTTCTTTGAGGAGAGGGAGGTCTGCTGGTTGGGCAACCCGTAACATAGGATCATTGCGAACTTGTTGCGTGGACTGAAGAAGTTTGTCAAAGACGGCTTTGAAGGAGGCACTGATGGCTGCTATGTCTGCACTCTGGTCCAATGCATCGAGGGAGGCCATTGTGATAAGCATGTCAGCGTGTCGAAGCACTGGTCAGGGCGCCCAGAAAGTTCATGTTATAATAGAGGTTGACTCAAGGTTTACGGACAATAGTCCCGTTTAGTGCCGAAAGAGCCCGGAAATGCACTCCGTGAATACCTTAGTGGAGCAACCTTCATGTCAAAAATGTCAAAAATGTCAAACCAAGGGCGCGAACGAACGTTAGCCTCCCCACATCATAGAGTGGTCATCGGATTTGCAAGCGCGAGGCTCTATATTTGGGTGTCTTGGTAATCTCGTCCCCATATCATTACTTAGTCCTTTGTTTCCCTGGCAAGTTAGGACAATGGTTAGCGAACGAATTGGCTAGTATTAACTGGATTTACGACCCAACCTATGAGCTCTTGGTAAATAGTGCAAGGGCATACTAAACAAGGCCAAGAAGTTAGTTAATCGCCACTGCACTTGGTATGTAGCTCCCGAGTAGTTTGTGCTTGAGCGTTTCTGCCCTGGGTCGGGTGCGGTTTTCACGACTGAGTCAATTCCACTCTATTCTAATATTCCTTCTCGTAAAAATGCGTCCAAGTCAGCCGTGGCAGAGCCAGTAACATAATAAGATATGGTCCTTTGTCCCAAGTCGAGCATAAATCAGCGTCACTCTCAGCTTCAGTTACACATTGAGTGTTGCTTTGCTCACCAGTCAATACTCAGTGCTGTTCCTCAACAACCCAAATCATTATAAGATTACTCCTCTAATTGTCTATTCTGCTTAAAACACTTTTGTGTATGCAAGGTCTATATCCAAACATTCTATACTATCCTTTGATGCCGTTCTTCTCCGATTCTGCCTTCCGATTGATGCAGAGTTGTTTCGTGATTCGTATCAAACCTATAAAGGTCAAGCAGACTTTTCGTTGCCGTATCCTGTTTCGGCCATCCCCCATGTCCTGCGAGATGGCAGGCTTGACGGGTGATCGTCAAGAGCTTTGCTGCTATTTATTGCTTCCATGTTCTGCTGAACCTGGAAATTAGCACAACAAGCGTGCCACTGATGATGGTTGCGAAAGTAGCTTCATCTGATTAGCACAAAGCCAAAGTACGGATCATTGATGGAATACTCACTGATGGTGAAAGCCCATCCAACACCGAGACTGTTGATCAAGGGCACCACGCCGCCAACACTTCCCGCAGCAAAGCTGTACTGAACAACATACTTGCCAGTGATGACCGCCGTTCTGTATACCGGACGAACTTCTACGAAATTATTAGCGCTTTCCCCAAGGCTGTGCAATTCTGACTTACCAGCAGCGTATGTGTTCAGCCCGCTGAACGACGCCATGAGGCCTGTTCCCTGAATGAAGGAACCCACAATCGGCAACGCCATGCTTCCGATGCGTTTCTGTACACTCCAGCCATACAATAGAGTACCTAGAGGCAGTACAAAAAGAATGAAAGGTAGACTGGCGTTGAGTCTGTCCTCTGGTAGTCGCTGCCCGTTCCTTTTTCGGATGTATCTCCTGACAGTGATGTCTGACACCTTCCCACCAAGTGTACTGCCAACCAAGAAGCCGGCGCCAGGAGCGAGGTAGAAGAGACCGCTTTCGAGAGGAGAATTCAGGTTGAAACGAGGATTGACGACACGACGGACCGAACTTAACAGACCGTACTGATTGAACGCCAACAGGCCACAAGCAATGTTCTAGCGTGTGTCAGAAACGTCCTATCATCGAGTGGGTATAACGTACAGCCAATAGAACCTTCGGGTATTTGAACTGCCGAAACACAATCATAGGGTTGAACGTCCGGATCATGTCCCCTCGTGTCTTTGGGCGGATAGCCTCGGCGGTCTTGGGGTTCCCGACCTCACTCGCTCGAGGAATAAAGAAGAATGTGAGGATCAGGCCGAAGCAAGACATGCCGGCTTCAACCCCATAGATCACTCTCCAGCTGGTAAAGGTGGCAATGATACTACCAATCAGTGGGGCTGTAGATGGTTAGTTGTGATGTCGCGTGACCCATAGTTTGCTTACCGATGGTGTTTGCACTAACGCAGCTGCCAAGAAAGAAGCCCACAGCTGTCCCGCGAACAGTCTACATGGCATTAATACTAAATACTAATAATCGTTGAGCATACTTGCCGGTTCAAAAATGTCTGCCAAAATCGTCTGTCCGGCGACAAGGAAGAATGGCCCTGTTGTGCCGCCAAGAATCCAGAGAGCACCGAACCCTGCAATGTTGGGGGCCACGGCACATCCAATAGAGCATAGGCACAGGACAAGGTTGGCAACAAGATATGTTGACCTTCTACCAATGATTGTGCTAATGGGAAGCCAAATCAGACCAGACAAGGCCTGGGCGACGAAAACGCCAGCATTGACCGTGTTGATGGTGGTCACCCCAATGTCCAAGTCTGAAGCAACTTCAGGTGTAGCCGGCATAATTGCAGTACTCCAAAACGTCATTGGAAGAGGCATCCAACAGACGACAAAGAGGATGACCCATTTTCTCCAAGAAGGAATCTCAGCCACATCATCGTCAATGGCACCGACAGGAGGCAGAGGCGTCACTGATGGTTGGGCATCGGTCAATCCCCCTGACTTGGGTTCACTCGCCATCTTGGCAGAAATTCAGGGAGCAAACAAAATGGATTGAAATAGAAACTCGGACCGGGCAATCAACACCTCGGCAATAGCATCTGTCAACGAACGACTTCCGGTGGGCATTACAATGAGGCTCAAAAACGTGCATTGCATTTGCAAGAGAAGCCGAGGGCCAGTGAGTACAAATACCACCTCGAAATCATGAATACCCGAGCGAAGGAATTTTCGCTTTGCATCAGCAGGCATCACGATAAGTGGGCCTTTCATGACTCTATCTTGCGGTGTCGGACACCCTTTTTTATCCCTGGCAAATCATGAGTTTGACAAAGACGCCGGCATCGAGAGTCGAGATGCCGATTTAAAGGGTCAAGTAGCCGGGATGTCCTCGGCGGAGCGTGAGTTTTGCCGGCCCGGTCGGAATTTGGCTTAGTCATTCCGGCGAGGGGAAACATTGCGCCGCGGATATTCGGCGTCACATTCCGCTTCCAGAGATCTTCGCAGTCACACGACACCACGGCTGCGACCAAACCGACTAGACGCATGTCCAATCGGGAAGAAACCGGATCCCCAGATTTGTTAAGATCAAGCGTTTGCCGCTACCGACGATCCCCAGGTTTCCCACCGCGTGCGGCGACTTTACCATCTTTCCGCCTCCTTGTGTGGTTGAACCCCGACGACCCCATCAGTCCACTCGAATCGAGAGACGGCTAAACGCAAGTAGCCGACATGACCTCGAACGATGAGAGTCCCCGCGAGTCCGAGGGGGAGGGAAAAGATGATATCGACTCTCTTAACCCGGCCAGCAGCATCTCTGGCAAGCGGCAGCGCAAGACCAAATCAACGGCGTAAGAGTGAGACATTTCGTGCGCCCATGAACCCCTTGCTGATTCATACCCAAACAGCTGCCGTCGGTGCCACGCCCGAAAGGTAAAGTGCTCGGGAGGACAGCCCTGCGAGAACTGCCGACAGGCAAGCAAGGGTGCCGAGTGCTCTTATCCCCGGAAGAACCGGTTGGTAAAGGTCAGCCAACAGTAAGTTGATGCATGGCCTGACATGTTTCCTCTCTGACGTGGTAGATATATCGATGACCTTGTCGCCGAAAATCAGCGGCTCCGTAATAGTCGAGATGGGGACACCAAAGCTCGGCCTGAACTCGGCGCACCGGAGGCTCCAATTGCCCCTACCAATGGCCAAACCGAGGCTACCTCGACCCTTCAAGGGACCCTGTTGGAGGAACGTCCCTGGTTCTTTGACATGAATGTTCTTCACACACCGGTATTGATCGGTGAAGCATCAGATGCCGCCTTTGCCACACGTTTCCGTCAAGCCATCTCGGAGCCTGGACACAGCCATATTCCCAGAGTCAATTACGCACCGGATGACAGACTACTTACCCTCTCTGATGCCGACTGCCCTTGGCCTATTCCCTCCCGAGCACGGTTGTTGGTCAATGTCGCCCTCAAGTATGTCAGTCGCTGCTATCATATCGTTCGCAAAAGTCAGATCCTTGAGGGACTGGAGCAGACGATCCAGAACCCACATTCTACCGATTCGCTTCTGAAGAGTAAACTATGGGCCTTGTTTGCCATTGGAGAGATGTACTCGACGCGGACGGCGGCAAAGGAGAAGAACTTTCCAGGCATGCGCTATTTCGCTCGGGCGACCCGTGTGCTCCGCATCATCAGTGAACGGCCGAGAATTGATGCCATCGAGATCAGATTGCTTCTGGTACGTTACTCGACACCTCCCTCTACCAACGTAGGCTAACCGTTCCAAGTCCTTTTACTCACTTGCTCTTAACCGTCGGTACACGGCATATGCTCTGGCCGGCTCTTCAGTTCGCCTTTCTGTAGTCATGGGACTGCACCTAAACGTCCCCGAATCCCAGCTGAGGGATGCTGCTGCCAGGGAACACAGGAATCGAGTGTGGTGGACCGCGTATAGCTTCGATCGCATGTGGGCATCAAGGCTTGGTCATCCAGTTGCGATACAAGACAACGATATTGAGGTTGACTTCCCTTCGGATCCGGTATTGGAAACCCCATCAGACGACTTTGCAGACTCAGCATACTTTATCGCAAGTATTCGGTTGGCTCGCCTCGCCTGGCGGGTGATCAACTCGATTTATACGCGAAGGCCTCAGCAAAAGACCTTGTCTCAGAGAGTGCAGGAGGCTCTGAGAGATCTGCGTACCTTTGTGGAGGAGTTGCCACCTCATCTACACATTGAGTCGACGGACGGCCCTGAGCCAAGTCCCAAGCCTCTCTCCCTACACCTTTACTTCAACCAGGTAAGGATGTGTTCCTCCAATTCGGGTTACTTTCTTCTTACAGTCGACAGGTCGCCATCACTTCCACCCGACCTATTCTTCTCCACGTTCTAAGAACTCACGTCACCGCTTGGGAGACGCAGCCAAGGACAGAACCCCAGATTCCTGCCTCTGCCGTTACCCTGTCAGAGGCTTGTGTGAGATGTGCGCGACACTCGTGTCGTCTACTTATTGAATGCTGGATTGATGGATCTTTTGCTACGTTTGACTACTTTTATACCCAATACCTCTTTGCTGCTGCCACTGTTCTGGCCATTTCGAGCCTCCTCGATGGCAAGGAGTGCCGCAGCGACAAAGAACAGTTTGAGTCAGCCGCTCAGTTCCTGGCTCAGCTGAAGGAAAACGGCAACTTTGCCGCGGAGGAGTTCTGTCGACATTTAGACGCCATGAAAGTCTGCATGGCGGCAGTTCAGTCACGGAGGGGAGACTTTACCATACCGGATGCCAACCTCATACAGCTGGATGGTATCGACGTTAGTCAAGCACTCACGGCGGCCAATCCGACAGCTGGCATGGCATTGTCAGAGCCTTCACTACAGGAGCTCCTGTCTCAGCCCGTTCTGGATCTCCAGTTCATCGATGCGTCGATGTATCATGATGGTTCACAGGGACTGTACTGGCCGGATATCAGCCCCGAGAGTTGGACGACCAACGCGTGGACACCGAACTAATACGTTTTCAACCAAAAGTCGATTTTCTGTTGGGAGGTTGTTTGTTCTTGTTAACGTAGCCATGTCTTCAGATGATTCCATTCCAACTTTGTGCGTCTTTTTTTGGTTCCAGTCTGCCCCTGATATTCATCCTGATCATAGGTTCATATCGCGGGATAGAGAATTCCTATTTGTTTGCGCCAGTGCACACAGCTTCCGATTGATGTCAAGATAATTTGTGCCTAGAACCGTTGTTGCCCTCCAGCTCTGGGATAGATCTCTCTTGCACGCCGAGTTCATGCCTACCCCCTATTCCAGAAGTACCGGCAAGCTCCGGCGGCATCCCACCAGCCTCTCCCAGCTCTGGGATAACGGGTTTTTCTTCTTGTTCCAGTTCGTGAACAGACCCTCCTCTCTCCTACGATGTCTTTGTCGCTGTCGCCAATTCTGCAGGTTGAGCTTGCGTCTCCAGCTCTACAAGTCCATCTTTCGGGTGGTTTTCATCAGATGAGACATGACTCTTTTGTGTTCCACGGCGCCCCCCCTTCTGCGAAACAAAAAGAATAAAAGTCCGGAGAGAATGGCTACCGTCGCTGCAGACCCGAGGGCTATGCCCACAACTGCACCAGTGGGCAGACCTGTGGGATGGGGATGTGACGTCGCACTCGAGCTCGAAGTCGAAGTGACGCTACTAGACGTTGACGTCGAGGTTTCGAAGGTAGTGGGGTAAGAATTGGCCCATCTGATCTGGAATGCGGGAACTGTGATCGTGTCGTTGCCAGAGACGGAACTCGCGTAGATGAGGTAGTCGGAACACGAGTACGAGCTACAGCCAAGGTAAGTCTAGGTCATGTCCGCGCGTTCCGCCATGAGCTGAATCCGTCACAGTACATCCTGACGTGTACCCATGCGGGCAAATCCCGGGTGAGTCGAAGCCAAAGCTCTCCCATATGGTCCAGTAATCTGGCGGGCAGCAAGAAGAGTCGAGAGTGGTGTGCTCGTCGTCTACCAAAGGCACAGGCGATGGACAGTCGTCAGGTATAGTCCATACTGTCGTGAGCGGCTCGTCAGCCATTCTAAGCAAGATTAAGAATACATCGAGGGAAGGTGAAGACAGGAGAGGCTGATGGCTCTTAAGTAGGTGGTTGCATTATAACAGCCCTTTGGTGTCGTCGAGATGGGCTTAGTCTCGCAAACTGGTTGTCAAGAGGCTACTGGTGTGATAGGCTGGTATATAACTAAACGACGCCACGAGACTTTTGGAATCAACAGTTGCGGCAGCGAAGCTCAATTGTTACCGAAGAGCCAACTCAGCATGTGTACAGAGGCAAAAGGTTAACTAGCTACTGGGGAAATTAGTAAATCTAGGCCGGAATAAGTTGAGATCGACCTTTCCGTGGCTTGTGGTGGGTGGGCAGTTCATAACCGAAGAAGCGGATGCTAAGCAGTCCGTTCAGCCGTGTGTAACCAGTATGGCCTTTCACTCTGAAGATGGACTGCAGGACAGAGTCAAAGTGGCATTCCTTTAGTAATACATAGTGACAAGTGTGAGACAGACAACTCGGGCTGATACTTGAAGGGGATGTCATTGTCTATTCATCATACCTGCTAGTTCTTCTACTCGTCAAATTTGACGTAGCCCTTGCCCTTTACAAAAGAGGCCAACCATGGACCCTGAGTCTTGGACTCAGCGAGCTCAGTATAAAACTCTCCGTGGGCCTTCCCGTCGATAGCCGCCATCACTGGCGACCCATCTTCGTTCCTCTGGTCCGCATAGTAAAACCTGTCCTTGTTAATTCCAGACAAATCTCACTAAAATATGCACTATCTTACTTGTAACCTTGGGAGCTATAGGCCTTGGCAGCAAATGAAATCATGTGCGAAGAGGCTGCTTTGCCAACGCCAAGACTCAGAAATGGAGGGAAGGGCTCGAGGTTGGCCTTGTTTCCGGTGTAGATGAATGTTCTGGATGTAGAATCAGGTAGCTTTGCAAAGCCTGTTATCGCCAGCTGAAGAAGTTGAAGTACGCTCGTTGTGTTGATGGCTAGGTCGGCTGCGAGGCCGGACACTGGAAGCTGGATCGGGTCAGCGTTATCTGGCGCCATGGTGCTGGCATATGCTGAATATACCGTTAGTACTGATGCTCCAGTATAAGATGCATCACTAACCGTTGTGGACAACGACGCTAGGAATCCCAAGCTCATCCACAGTGCGCTTATATGCTGCCTCTACCGAAGACGTATCCGCCAGATCGCCTTTGACATGCAAGAAGTCTCGGCCTTCAAACACTGGCGCCAGTGCACCACGGGAGACGATGGCCACCTTGTGCCCCTTTCGAGAAAAGGCATCTGCGACGCCATAACCAGTGTTGGCGCCGGCACCAAAGATGAGAATAATAGGGTGATTTGTGGCGGACATGTTGACTGACTGCAAGATAATGTGTTAAGTAAGGTTTCAAGATGCTATCAGATGGGATATTTATACGCGTCTATGGTTACATCGAACGGCTTACATGATTAATAATGCCTCAAGAGAATAAGGGCACAGATCGACCCGCCATTCGGGGGCCAAGTGACGCTGTTGGACAGCCGGTTCTGATGTTGGCATAGCACCGCTAAGTCCGGCACCCAGAGAAAAGTATTAATAAAACGCGTCCGCAGCAAGGAGTGTCTGATCACTCATGAGTTCAAGTGGTGAACCTGTTCAATGAATGCTTTGAACTGCCCAGATTTCAGGCTGAACAATACATGGTGCCCCTATCGGTGAGAAAAAGCACGTGTGATTGGTGTTGCTAAATTAATAGCTCATTGCCGCTTAGATCATCTCATATAAGTTGGTCATGGCTCATTTGAGTTCGTACTTTGTAAATACGGCTCTATCATGAAACGTCGATGCAGCCTTGTCCGGACAGGAGAATCACCGCCCCCTTGACCTGCATGAATACCCTCACACAGATAGTGCTTACTTCTAGCGCCTCCTTTAGCTGACAAAGGTCCCATATATTCTTGGAAGATTAAAATTTCCAGCTCTACAGGAATTGAAGCATGGTCAGATCCTCTAGTGATGAGTGTGGCGCGAAAAATACTGTCTCCCTAGAGATGTTCGCGGATGAAAGAAATGGCATGGTTTCCGAGATAGGGGTATCTACGGGAACACTTGAATTCTCATGATACTATTGTTTCCCAGTAGTCCTTGTTGTTGATGATGATTGGAGTTCCCCTTTGTAGTGGAGGGGAATGTCAGGCACAGGAGCAAAGGATACAATTTCCAATACAATCTCATGTTGGCTTGGGAGATGCTTCCTTTACTCTTCTGTCTGACACTTCCTTTGACTGTCAGAAAGAAAGTATTAACACGTCAGAGAAGCTGTATAAGGGAGCAGCACATTAGGCAACGAGACAAGAGCTGGTGCAGTTATAGAGCTCGGGTCCCAAACAAGAAGTTCAAAACGGAAGAAGAAAGAAATTTTTTATAACATAATGCAGATCAATACACACCATTCATCCCTCCCTCAAGACTTCCTCTTCTGCAACAATGCCTTGAAAGGGTTCTTCCCCCGGAACCTCAACCACGTCGCCACATAGACAACCGCATAATTAAAAACAATAAACCCACAAAAGATACCAAAGTCCCGCCAGATATTTCTGTAGTAGACGCTGAATCCAGCACCAAACTCATCTCCGGTCGCATATTGACAAAACTCGCAAAGTCCTCCTTCACCTGTCTGCACGTAACCACCCGCCTGCTGGATGTATTGCCGCGCGTACTCCTCACATGATTGACCGGGTGGTGCTCGGAAGCGTGCAAACTCGCCTGACTTGCACTCGACGGGTTGATCATGGATAGCAGCGCCAAGGAAGGCTTCGAGGAGGTAGTGGAAGGGCGTGAGCCAGTACATCCAGTCTCGCCAGAAAGCCGGCAAACCAACAGGAGGAACAACGACACCACAGAAGGATACGACAAAGAGGAAGAAGATGGGGACAAGAAGAGAGGCAAGAAGCTCATTCGGGGCGAAAGCGGCAATGGCCTGTCCAAAGCTGACATAGTACAGCTCAAACAGCAACATCAACAAAAACGCAAAACCAGAAGTGAAGCTCGAAGCTCTCCATCCAAACACTCCCCACCACCAGCAGTTGAAGTAGATCCCGCCGGCGACAATGCGGTAGGGAATCTCAACTACAACAGCAGCGGTAGTCCATGCGAACCAGCTGTATATCTTGGCATTGTTCTCGCGCCACTGGAAGATCTGCCGTGACTTGAGGAACACGGGCTGCAACTGCTGAATGAGCGGCGGGCTGATGGTGAGAGTCATGAAGATGGAGAACAGCCTATTCTGATAGTCGATGGATGCGAAACCAATCTTGTAAAAGGTGAAGCAGTTGAACAGGCCGGTGAGGATGTGTAGCATAAAGCTGCCAAAGATGTACTCTGGGGATCGCCAGAATGCGATGAAGGAGCGGCGGACGACAGCCCATGTTTGTGTGGAGAGAGGCATGGCGTACTCGCGGTCGTCCTTAAGGCTCTGGGATGGTTCGACGTTGCGACGATGCTCAATCATTTCTTCGATTTCGCGAGCTCGGGTTTCGCGTTCGGATGAGTTGGCCCATACGTCGCCCCAATCTTGGCCGTTGTAATCAGGATCTCCGGCGCCGATGGAGTCCAGCATGTACTCGGCGGGGTTGGCATGAGGTGGACACTTGGAGGCTCCGTTGGACTCAAAGTAGTGGATGAGATTCTGGCTGTCAGTGCCCAAGGGACCATGATACACAACGCGACCACCTGCTTTGAGAAGAAGAAGGTCGTCAAAGTGCTCGAACAAGACTGCAGAAGGCTGATGAATGGTGCAGAGGACGGCTTGGCCGGCATCTGCTAGCTTTCGAAGGAATCGGACAATGTTGAATGCGGCGCCAGAGTCGAGACCAGAAGTAGGCTCGTCGAGGAACATCAAAAGCTCAGGCTTGGAAGCCAACTCGACACCGATGGTCAATCTCTTACGCTGTTCAGCATTGAGACCTTGTCCAACAATACCAATCGTAGCACCAGCAATTGGACGCATCTCGAGCAGATCAATGATGGTCTCGCAGTACTCCATCTTTTCCTTTCTCGAAACCTCTTTAGGTTGTCGAAGGAGCGCTGAGAACTGCAAGGCTTCACGGACAGTAGAGGTTGGCTCGTGAATGTCCATCTGCTCTGCGAAGCCGGTCGCTCGCTGGAACGACTTGGGAAGAGGCCGCCCATCGACGAGAAAGTCACCTGTGATTGTTCCAAAGTTGAGGCGTTGAGCCAAGGCATTAAGAAGAGTCGTCTTTCCAGCGCCTGCGATTCGTTAGTCATTGTAGTGGTGCTCTCGAGGCAGCGACTTACCAGAAGCGCCCATGAGGGCAGTCAACTTCCCAGGACGAACATAGCCCTGAACATCCTGAAGCAACTTCCTTTGTCCTTTGTCGTATGGAATCGTGTAATTGATGTTCTGAAACGTAAAAACAGTCTCATTCTTGCCAACCTCATTGGTGATCTGCTGATCCGTCTTTGCCCTCTCAGCGGTCACACCCTCAGCGAGGGAAACAACACGACCAGCTTCTTCGTCGTTTTTCTCATTCTTGGTGCGACCGCCAGTGTCAATTGACTCTTCAACAGCTTTGGGAACTTGGCCTCTCTTGAAGACGGTGATAGCACCACCTCCGACGTTGGGCTTCATGAGTTCCATGCCGAGAGCTGTGAGGAAGACGAAGAAGAGGAAGAAGGCCCAGAGGAAGCCAAAGTTGCGCCACAGATGGGCTCGAGTGTAGCTGAATGACTGCTGGATGTAGTCTGATCCCTCAACGGAAGAAGCTCCAGGAGATGAGCCCGGTAGGGTGCAACCTTGGTACTGCGGCTGAGTGTTGGGGCCCTGCGGGACCAGGTACGGCGGCGAACATTCGAGGTTGAGGCCAGTAAATTCGTTGGCCATTAGGCACTCAAACCCGTATTGAATCCAATTGATCCATCTCAGCCAGCCGAACCAAGGACGCATCGAGTCAGGAGGGATCAGATAGCCTGTATACACAATGACGATCTGTACGCTCAAACCCGTGAACCGGGTCGCGATGTCGAGGCTCTTGCACCATGCCGAGATGGCCCTGAAAAAGGCATACGTCACCATGGTGACAAGCCAAAGAATCAGTGTCGCGATGAAGAACTGCGACGCCGTACGGGCCAAGTTGGACATGAAGTAGATGATGACATTGAACAGGACAACTTGTATAAACACCATCGGAACATCGACGACTGTCTGCGCTATAGCAAACGCAGACGGTCGATAGAAGGAAAAGGACTTGTGCTTGAGAAGAATAGGCTTGGACTCGAACGCAGCAGTTTGTTCAGCAAGTGCAAGAAGGGCATTGAACAGTAACAGAAAGAAAAGTGTACCGCCGCGAGGAAACGCGCCCGCGGCTGTCTCGGGGAGGTTGTAGAAAAGACTTCCCACGATGAGGCCCTGGAAGAGAAGACCACCCCATTTACCAAACAGCGAAGCTCTATCGCCCGTCATGACGAGGAATTGTCGATGCGTGCAGGCGAGGACTTGTTTGTGGAAGGGAATCTCGTAGTTCTTCTTCTTGGTTCGTTCCGACTCGTGTCTGCGACGTTCCTCGGCTCGACGGCCAAGCTCAGACTCGAAATTGTCAATGTCCTCGAGGTTCTTTTGGTAGGCGTCGCTTCGACGGTAGGCCTCAGCGAATTCGTCTGCGGTGCGTGGGATGCGATCTTCCCAGCCGCTGCGAACACTGCGCTCATGCTCATCCGTGACTGAAGTCAAAAAGTCGGCTGTAGTCCATCGCTCAGGACACTCGAACCCAAGATCCAAAAAGTACTGCTTCGCATTGTCCGAGGGTCCAAAGTATAGGCACTTGCCATGGTCGATGAGCAAGACCTTGTCGACGAGGCCATACAGAGTCTCGCCAGCTTGGTAGAGAGACACGGCGGTTGAAATGTCGGCCATGTTTGTCATGGCGCGGATCGACTTGACGTATTCGACGGCTGTACTCGCGTCGAGACCTTTGCTGGAGTTGTCCCATCCCTGGACTGAGGCTCTGGTGATCATGGCCTCGGCGATGCTGACTCGTTTCCTCTCGCCGCCCGATACACCACGGATGAACTCATTGCCAACCTTGGTTCCGAGTGTATGTTCAATCCAAAACAGCTTCGTAACAACGCGTAGAAACTCGCGGACGTAATCTGCACGGCTCTCGCCCTCAAGTCGGTCCTCCTTCCCAGGCGTACGCGTCTGTAGGGCAAACTGAAGAGTCCTCTTGACCGACAAGGTAGCATAATGCAAATCGTCCTCCGGATTGTAAATAATCTCTCCCCGAAAGTCCTTGGCCATAGTCCCCGCATCAGTACCTCCATAGGTAACCTCCCCCTCAACAGCCTCGAAGCCAGCCCTCTGGTTACAAAACGCCTTGAGAAACGTGCTACAACCGGCACCAGGCCTGCCCAGCACGAGGAGCAACTCGCCGGGACGCACACACCCATCAAAGTCACTGATTAGATCCCGAACAGGTGGCTTGGCAAACGCCGCCTTCGGACCCTGAGTAAACAGCTTCGAAAGTGTCCGAGGGAGGCCGAGGAAAAAGTCGCCGACGGTGGGCTGGAGGCTTGCACCGAGGCCGACTCCGCGGACGGTCAGACGGCGAAAGATGACTCCGCTGTGGCGCGTCTTTTCGCCCTCGCTCTGCTTCTGGCGGGCTTGGCCAAAGATGCGGGACATTAGACGGTCGAGTTCTTCGTGTTCTTCTTGTTCCTCCTCGGGTGTGCTCGCAGACGTCTTGCGACGGGACAGCACGCGGAAGAGGTCATCTTCGGTGCGAATTGTCTTCTTTCTCTCGAGATTGGGTCGTTCTTTTTCAGGGTCGTTTGACTGGGACTTGATGGGCGCAAAGATTGGTTCGTCGGGGGAAGATGGAGCGTCGGTTGGTGAAGGTTCGCCAGCAACTGCAGTCTCCTTGTGCTTCTCGTCGGTCGAGGCTTCGCGTGGTAGGATGGTACTGGAAGACGAGTTCTCATCTCTCGACATGCCAACAGCCGCAGCCGAATCTGAGACATGATCTTCTTTTCGCTCAGCCTGCTGCTGTGATGCCTGCTGCTCGTGCGTGTGCCATGTTTTCTCGTCTTGGCTCCCCTCAATCACATCGTAGTACTGGTGCACATTCGGCGTCTGTGGCTGCTGTCGTGTACCCGAGCCTCCACCGGCCGAAGCCCCGATGGCCACCGGTTGGCCCCAGCCGGAGGTGGCCGGGCCATGACGCCCCGAGACGCCGGCTTCGAGTCGGTGTGCCGTATCACCAGTCGGGGTCAACTGGTCAATCGAACTGACACTGGGCGTGACGGGGAAACCGCCCGGAATATCCTCATCCCGAGGAGTAGGTCTCTCGTCAGCCATTGCAATGGATGTTTGAAGTGTCGTGGAACATGAACATTTCCATTGTAGCTAACCAACACGACATTTTTATCTCGACACTACGGATGCGCTGTGAGGCGTCTATGACGACACCAATGAGCAAAGTCGGACTTCGGACATTTGAATAAACGCGACCAACTGCGAACAAACGTCTTATCTCGTGCCGCGCTGACGCGGAAGCAGCCATGATCGGCTTCGATCGTAGTGCGCGGGTGGTTTCGTCATAGACTTTTAAGCTTACTGGAGATTTGGTTTGGCTACCCTAGACTTGGCATAAATGTACTTCAATTCTGTATCAATTGACTGGGGGCACAGATGCTACTCATTTTGATGAGTATTAATTAAAGAGGACCCGTGACTCAAATTAATTACACAATGACGCAGTGTAACCACATGGTTGCAGTCAAAAACTCCTCTCGTTCATGTCGGATACTGTGCATATCCCCAGTCTCACCAACACTCAAACCATTCTCACAAGTCAGACCTACAAGATCAATTCTGTTGTACGGGTCATACAAGGGAATAAAACCACGTTCTGGAAATAATTCACGATCAAAGGACCCTGAAAATCCACACCGAACCGAGACTTGGCATCGACCAAACCCAGGCTCGATCGCGATCTCACCACACCATCATCTACCGGACAGCGGTGTTTGTCATTGATTCCGTCCGCGTGCCACTGCCGACCGCAAGCAACGTCAGAGCCGTGTTACTCATCACGTCGCACAAAGACAGCGGTGACACCTTGTGGTATGGCGTACACACTTAACCTCCCATCCTCGCATCTACGGGAAACATGACCAAACACAAGTCTCTGAAACCCCTGGGTTCAGCTCGCTTCTCCAACGCCATTCTGCACCATTCCGGAAACCTGGAAGGTAACCTTCGGCCGGCCAACCACGTTGAGGAAGCCGACACGCCCTCGCATGCTGGACCCTATCCGGATCAAGAGGCCTGCATATTTTGGGGGCGATATGCCGCTGCAGTTAGCCAACCCTCTCTACTCTTTTCTGAGGAGACAACAACGTGAGTGACAACAACGGGCTTGCTGCTGGCTGCTGTTTCCGGGCGCATGGTGGCTTCGGCCTTCAACGGTGCCGAGCAGATCTTTTTTGTCTCCCCTCCCCGCCAGTGAGACATCATCTCTCGCAGATAGACTATTGATTCAAGGCGTAACTCGCTAATCTCTGCAATCTGGCTCTATTGGCAAGGTTTACGTGATTAACCCGAGACAACCAAATATAGAGCCTGGCAACCCCTCTCCCCTCCCCTCACCCTAGCAACCCACCACCACGCAAACCGTCTCGCGTCTCGCGTTACACGTCTCGCTCAAGGTCGACAGCGATGCATACACTTAACGCAACGGAACATACTCCGTGCGTGGCCATAGGTTATTTACGGGGCCCAAGACATGATGCGTCTCTCCTGTCGCCTCTATGGATGGGAAATTCCGTCTGCATACATTGCAGTTGATTGCTTCTGCAGCGTGGCGAGAGCCTGCTGATCACGCAGGGCGGACACGACGAAGCCTGATCTGAAGGGAACCGAGTATATCAACGCGTCTTCCCTGCCCTTGAACCTTGGGAGAGGGGGGACGAACGCTCAAAGTGATTTGACCCGAACAACCATGTGCCAGTATCCCACGCGTCAACAAGACAACTCGACCCACGACAGCTTCAACCCAACGCACCAACACTCCAGAAACTCTCATCAGCGAGATTCAACTCAAACAATGCCTTCCGCAGACCAGCAGCACCGTCTCAACCTCGACGGCCTTCAAACCCTCTCCATCTCCGCCCCAGACGTCCCGAGCCCGCCCTACGAGCACCGCACCACCATGACGATCCAGCAAGACGAGCAGCAACCTCCGGCAACCCACTGGCCGCAGGACATCTGGCTTCACAGCCCCTCGTACCGTGTGCTGTACCAGCCTGTCCTCGTGGTACCCCACCAGCCGCCGCCCGGCGAGTCTCCCTTGCAGCCGCCAGCAACCACCAATGTGCCAGATGCGCCACTGCACGACGATCTGTCACAATGCCGCGACGGAGAGGACCCACGGTCCGAGGGGAACCCCGCCGACGGGTGCGGCCGCTATCAGCCCAACGGGCATGCTCATTCTGAATCCAAGGGTGACGGGCGATGAGACATTGTGAAGGCATGCATGGAGGAAAAAAACACGACCAGCCAGTCTTCTACACTCGTTCAAGCCACCGACTTTATTTTACGATGGTGCTAATGGGAGTCTGCCTTGTTTATTTGCACTTTTACCACACACAACGGGTGGGGAAAAAAAAAAAAAAAAGGAGAAAACGAGGGATTTTGGTCTGTTAAAACGAGGCTTTGGGTAGGGATGCGATAAATCAGGTCTCTGGTATGTCGGAGCGACAGGGCTTTTACATGTGCACCAGAGACGGGCGAAACACGAAGCCTTTTGGTACCAAAAACAGCTTTTCGGTACCTCAAACGACATCTTTGGGAGAAAAAGTTGGACACCGTATTAGCATTAGTTAGCGGTCATGATTGATGATGAATTGAAAGATGGCTTCGCATCTCACTCAAAGATCAGCACTCAAATCTCCAATCAACATTCTCCCAACCACTCCTACGAGTAATCTTCCCACCAAGTCCCTTGCCGTGCTTCTCTGGTCTTACCGTCCCGCTTGCGAGTTGCCCTCCCAGCATCTTCATCTCACCAAACCTCATACCCAAAGGTTCAACATCAAATCCAAGCACCAAAACAGCCATGAAGCCCAAAATCTCTGCAAATGCAAAGTTCCTCCCGGGACACAGATGCCTCCCCCCACCAAACGGAAAATAAGCCGCCTTCCGCCTCCGCTCCGTCTCGGCGTCCCCAGCCTTCTTGAGGAACCGCTCCGCGTCAAACTCGTCAAAGTCCTGCCCCCAGGCGCTCCGGTCGTGGTGCGTCACGCCCGCGGGGAGCTGGAGGTCGACGCCCTTCTTGAGGAGGTAGGATTGGCCGTCGGCGCCCGTGATGGTCATATCTTGCATGATGCGGCGCATGCTGACCGAGTGGTTCGAGAGGCGCATCGTTTCGCGGTAGCAGCTGATGAGGAGAGGGAGTTTTGCGTCGAACGAGGCGATGTTGAACGTCGCGGTGCGTTTTCCTTCACTGTTAGATACTACTGCTGCAGCCTCGACCTCTTTTCTTAGACGGTTCACCAGTTCAGGTCTCTCAAAGATAAAGAGAAGCATCCAGTAAAACGTAGGCACAGCGTTGAGAGTCGCGACATTCGGTAGGATCACCTCGAGCTGTCCCACCTCGTTACCGGTGAAGCCATGCTTTCGTAGGGCGCCTGCACGATTCTTGACAATCTGAGACGTGGTTGGGTCGTTGATGTCATGGTCTTCTGAGTAGTATTTGCCCATCAGAGCCTGCAGCTTTGACCGTGCCCGATATGCCTTGGGCATCGTGATGGATGGGAAGAGAGACAGCAGAAAGTAGGGGATAGATTCCTCAAACAGCCTTTCTTGTCAGTAATTGAAGTCCCAACGAGCAATTACTTACCATAGATCGTCAACCAGGTGCCGCTGAGGCCCAAACGGATCGTGATCTCCATACAGAGCCTTGGTCGTCGCCAGAGTCATAACATCTCGACACCAAAGATACAAATTCTCCACCCTCAAACCCCCATCCACCAGCTCCTCCCTCCCCGAGTTCACCTCATCAACACGCACTGTGCCGAAGCTAATCGGATCCATCTTGGCAGAGATGCTAGCCAAGAAGTGGACATTCATCTTGTGCAGCATGGGCGCCTGAAAGCTCGAGTGGATGGCATCGTTAAAGTCGTTGAAGACATTCGGGCCTCGAACCTTGGCAAACGTTTCTTTGCTCAGGCTAAACGTCTTTTGTGCAAAGTCAATCACAAACGGCTCGAACGAGGCGATCCTGGACCGCAGCGCTGTCTGCACAAGGTGAGGATCGTAGATGGTGTACATCTTGCCATTGAGCATGGGAAGTGTGGCGATGGGCTTTGTAGGGTTGGCATTGCTGTTCGGGCGTCAGCAGAGGGTGATCCAGAGCAGTGATACAGAAAGTGCAGACGCACTGGATGATCCTGTGATAGTCCGATTGGTGCCGTATGATGCCGATGATGTGGCCGACGAGGGGGATGGTGGGTTTCACCACAGGAGGCTCGCGGGGGTCCAATCGCGGTGTGAGGAGCAGAGACAGCGCGAGGGCGCCCGCCAAGAGCGCCGTGGTCCAGACTGCTGCGGTGCTGTAGTTGCCATCGACGAGATCAGCGGCGAGGCCCTGCAGGAGGGAGCCTTGGTTGAGGACGCCCATGGTTTAGAGGGCGTGGGATGAGGAGAAGAATGATTGTTTGGCAAGAAGAAAAATGCAGGTTGGGAGTTGCTTTTGAAGCATCAGCATCGCGATGCAACGCCCGCTGCACCTTGCTAGCGTGGGCGCGAAAGAGGAGAGACTCTAACTGGACTCGGGATGGGACGATTGAGGAATTGCGAGTTGGCCAATCAGATGGTGATGATTTCGAAATTCAGGGCTACGCCGTACGGAGTAGCGTACGGAGTAGGGCTGTTGTAGGGCTGTTGTAGGGCTGCTTGTATCCGAGAGGTCAGACTTGCTTGGAGCTGACGTGAGATGGGTGTTTTGACAGCAAACAATTGCTTCACAGAGGTGTCATCCAGTTCATGATCTTGCGAGGTGTACCAAATAACAGAAGACAAGTTCCCTCCTTCATTGACCGCTGCCGAAGCTCAATAGACGAACCCAAGGGTCATCTCCAACTCGAAGCCAGCTATCCACGCCAAGAGGAGACCTCAAGAAATGGGTTAGGGGAGCGGGTAATACTGGATCGAAAGCATGAAATGCGGGTCACCGTAGGATCATGACCAGGAACATGGTCCCTTTCCTTGCCTCTGCGGGCTCCTCACCAACGGGTTCGGACACTGCCGAGTAAAAGATGCAAGAGATGCGCAAAGCTTATAGCGACGTACATCCATATCGAGGTTATCCGGCGAGTTGGCAGAAGTCAAGGTAGACATGTCCAAGTCGGTAAGACGCCGACCAGTTCAACACAAGCACGACACCCTCCTCTCATCTCTACCGCAAGGGCGGATAAGACCTCATCGATCTCGGCTCAAGTGTCAGCCATCGATGATGTTGATCGGACTCGCAACCGTCGTTGTCCATGATCTTGGAATCTAAAATCCCCATCCAAAGCTCCAGGGTAAGTAAGTTGATCGTCTGCTGGGGGTCAATTGCGTGGCTCAGTAATCCATACTCAAAGGCACTTTGAAGTCGAGATTGAGAGGATTTGCATACTAGACAGGAAGATTGAGGGGAAAGACAGCAGACGCATGTTTTCAACCTACTTGTCATGATAGTTTCAGAGAGTAACCACGCTACGCCCCATTGGTGGTGAGTGCTGAAGAGGCATGCTTGGGCCAAGTGTTCGGACAATATATTTTCCGGACATGACAATTGAGGGAACCCCTTCTCGATTTGACACACTTTCCTCAAACCGGAGCAAAGCTCCCTCTCAATTGCTTGGTGACGCCAAAGCAATTACACCGACAATTTTTACCGCCTTGACTGTCGTCCGATTTCCCTTCCCCGAACGATGTGATACGATGCGGAATATACAGGAGCGGGCCTGCCTGGCGTGGGCTATGTAGAAGCACAAATTGAACACATCTCGCGCTCTCAATTGGCAAATGCTCGATTGTCTCGCCATGGACCGGCTGTTCAGCGCATCAACAACGACAGCTTCACGACACTGTGTCTACCGGGGAGCAAGTCTCTCGGGCATGTCCTTTGTATCCTTGGCCTAGTGCAGTGATGTAGCAGCATGTACTCGGCTCGCTCGAATGGCCAGAGCAGGTCTACTATCTCGATGCCGGCTCTGGAACAGAAGAGGTGTTGGGGTGGACAGATTGAAGGTTTCCATGTCATTGTCGACACATCTTATCCAACTGTAGCAGTGCCTTCGCAAGTCAAAAAAGCCACCCCTGAAACCAGAGGTGATCGGACACCAGTTCGTTGTAGCAAGTCACTTGTACTCAACAAAACAGCATCACCCTGGAGGTACACCCCAATTCGGGGCCGTGAATGTGGGGCCGTGCCGGCCGACCGCGATCGCCCTCTGACGGTTGATCCTCCAATGGCCACAAAATACGGCACATATTTTAATCTGACAATCTTTTCTAATATGTTGGCGAGATGGAACTTGGCTGCACATGTAAATACTAGTATGGACAACTCTTGAATCATACTCAAGTGACCGCATGTGCCTCGGGATCCGCCAAATGAACTTTGATTGTCACAGCGCCGATAGGCAAAGCAGTCTCTCAAATAACATTGCATAGGTACCTACTCGGGCCTAAAGCTTGACAAAATGTCCTCAGTGAGTCATCGAGGCTTTGGTTTATAAATATCCTGCTTCCCCATGCTCCTTTGCTCCTTTGCTCTTTGCCTTGTTACGCCTGCAGAGATCTTGACAACATCCATCATCAGCTTGGAGCCAAAGCATTGGCATGATGTCGGGTTGGTCTTTATTACCTCTTGAGGTGCGCGACATCATCTTAAAGTTCCTAACACATCATAAAAACATCGCGCCCTATGCCACAGTCTCAAAAGAATGGCAGAGTATCAGAGAAAAGAAGAACTTTGGCCGCCTCAAACTTCATCCATCGTGCCTCGACTCGCTTGAGCGACTCTCCGAGCAACAGAGAGGGCTCGTCAAGCATATTTGGCTTAACATAGAGCTGAAAAGCTATACTTGCCGAGCTTGCACAAAGATGGAGTCGCTTACATCGGTCTATGCCAATGATAAAATCATGGTAATAGTAATCACGAGACTGTTTTTCATCTTGACCAACTGGAAGCAGAACAGAGGGGGCTTGGCACTGGAGCTTAATGCATACTCACCAAGCGACTCACAACACTGGTTTAAGGGGTGCTACTTTGGAGCTCCGGGTGAAGCCGAGCCCGAGGTCCTCGGATCTGAGTGTGTACCGCTACGTGGTCTGCTTTCGAGTGCGATTCATTATCCATACCATGGATGGTGGCACGGTGCACCTACTGACGATGCCTTACGACGACCATTTGGACCAGCTATTCTCAAATTTCAGGAGGAGCTTCCTTCGGTACAAGCCGTTACAAAGTTCCTTCTCCGCCGACAATGTCGTCGTCAACTGGATCCTTCGGCTTTATCATAACTTTGGTCAAAGCTTCCTCAGCTGGGAGAGGTTATATATGAGCCATGGCAGTTATCCGAAAGGCCCTCTCAGGACGTATATGACTCACGTAAGAAACACCATTTGGATTCATCGAGCCACAAGACTAACCATCTGAGCTACAGGCTACGAAAAAAATGATTTGCCAGAGACTTCCGACGAGCGTCAAGACGGTTACAATATTCGAAGATTTTAATGAAAATTATCTCGAGGTATTCCAGCAATCACAAGGGCGAAATGCGCAACTAAACCCAGACCGAGTCCGGATCACACTATTGCGGTAGGCGCTGCATTTGCGAAAAAAAGCCAGCAACTTGAACACTTTTCAGTTGGAAGAAAGTGGCCTACAAATATGCTCGCCATGAGTTCACAGTAAGTGAAGAGCTCTTGACGCAGGAGATTCGCTCTCATGGGGATGCTATTCTATACTTGGATCTGCACTCTGTGGTTGACGATGTGTCCCTACGGCAAGTACGTCGAGAGAATAATATAGCTGATCCTGAAGAGATGCTCTGACGAAGAAGAAGGAAGTACTCTCTCGGAGTATTTATTGAGATACCCATCGGGGTGGTGTTTGGTGGGCGTAGGGAATGGGTAGAGTCAGTGAGTGTAGTACAGGAGCCAGGGTGTGGAACAGCAAATGCACGGCCTTCACCATGAGAGAAACACGACGCCCTTGATCACCATCAAGTACAGCCACAATGTCGACCCGGGGCTCCCACAAGCATATCCATGTCAAGAGAAGCTAAGAAATGGGTTAGGTGAGCGGGTAACACTTAGATCGAAAGCATAAAATACGGGTCGATCGTCCTTCTCCCGCTCTTGAAGCTCAACAGGATCACTTACCCTGCACGTGGACACGGGATGACAGGTTTCGTAACCAGGCAGGCGGGATTGTTGTCTGTTTCTGAGCGTGACGACGATATCACGAGATGTTGAGCGCCGACGTGTCACATCTAGATCATCACGACACAAGATCTTGGTGTGTCGTGATGAGATGGGCATCTCGGTTTCGGGATATGCACATCTACATTGCATCGCCTGACTCTGGCAAAAATACGCGTAAAAATGCGCCACACCCGTAAAATCTTCCTATAAAGAGAGCGAAACCGAGAAAGAAATCTTGATGCAATCTTCGAAAGTGGAACGTGGCGCTTCACAAGCCCGGACCCGGAAAGGGGGCTACCCCGGAGACGTATGCACAATTTGTGCATAAAACCGGACGATTTGCACAAATCGCCATCCGGAAGTTGAAGCTGCCGGGTGGGGACAGCATAAAGTCGGCGCCGACACCCTTCTTCCCCATGGCGCCCATGACCAACCCCAGAGAACGTCCAGAAATGGGTGTCGTCGGGGTATTTAACGGGTCCGACAGCCCGGGAATGAAGCATAATTCGTCGTCGGGTGTTGCAATTTCCAGTGTTAGCGCCTTCGCTCTCGGTATCGCTCTCGTTCGGTCGGGGTTGCGATTGGTGGTGGTGTCATGTGGACGAGGGAGATGGGCATGCAAGATGGCAGCAACATTTAAATATCTTGCATTCCCAATCTGGATGATGTTTTGGGTGCTGACAGTCTGTGACAATCATCAAGTTCGTTAATCCATCATGGCTGAGAAACAAGAGTCTCCCAAGAGCATCCAGCTCGACGATATGGCTCGTCCCGAGAGCCAGCGAACACTCACTCCTTCGGTCCCTGGTAGCGAATCGGGGAAGCGACAAACAGACGAGGAAGCAGCTGTTCAGAGTGACAACAAAGAGGGTGAGCCTTCGAGCTCTGAGCCTCAAGATCCCAATGCTGTTGGTTGGGATGGCGACGACGACCCAAACAACCCCATGAACTGGACACCAAAGAAGAAATGGGGATGTATCGGCGCCCTGTCACTCATGACCCTATTGACGTGAGTTACATCTCCATCCCCAACAGAATGCAGAATACTAACAGCTTCACAGTCCCCTCGTACGTCCCCCAAACCACCCCCAAGTCCCCCCTCTAACCCACCACAGGGCTCCTCCATGTTCGCCCCAGGCGTCCCCGACATCATGCGCGAGTTCAAAGACGACAACGAAAACATTGCAACATTTGTAGTATCCGTCTATGTCCTCGGCTTCGCCTTTGGTCCCCTCCTCGCCGCACCCCTCAGCGAGATCTACGGCCGCGCGCCCGTCTTCAACATTGCCAACATCCTCTTCATCATCGCGACAATCATCACCGCCCTCAGCCAAAACA
Source organism: Fusarium cf. falciforme (assembly GCA_011033785.1). NCBI lineage: Eukaryota > Fungi > Ascomycota > Sordariomycetes > Hypocreales > Nectriaceae > Fusarium > Fusarium cf. falciforme. Next base: position 104,473 of record WESZ01000110.1, on the reverse strand, counting down.
TGCCCATGCTCATCATATTCCGCTTCCTCATGGGCTTCGCTGGTTCTACGCCTGTTACCAACGGTAGTGGAACTATTTCTGACATGTTTCCTGTTGAGGAGCGTGGCAAGGCCATGGCTGTGTGGGCTATGGGGCCGTTGCTGGGACCCTGCATCGGACCGTTGATGGGAGGGTACATGATCGAAGATCTCGGTTGGCGATGGGTATTCTGGGTCATTGCCATCTTTGTAAGTGCCTTAATTGTCCCTGAGAGTACCCTAGACTGACAAGATAGGCCGGTGCCCTCTCAGTTGTCTGCTACTTTGCAGCCCCCGAGACATACCATCCCGCCCTCCTCGAGAAGAAGGCTGCTCGTCTTAGGAAAGAGACTGGTAACCAGGACTTGTACTCGGTTCTGCACAACCCCAGCCTTACTAGCAGGAAGCAGTTTGAGCATGCCATCATTCGCCCGATGAAGCTCCTCTTCACCCATTTCCCCGTGCTCATCCTCTCCCTCTACGTCGCCATCGTGTACGGTGTGCTATACCTCATGTTCAGTACTTTCACCTTTGTGTTTGCGCAGCAATATGGCTTTGGCACTGGAACGATTGGTCTGGCGTATCTGCCCACCGGTATCGGCATGCTGTTCGGTGTCATGCTGTTTGGCGTCATCACCGATGTCATCATCAAGAAGAAGCTCGCGCAGAACGGCAAGACTGTTCCCGAAGACCGTCTTCCCGTCTGGCTAATTGCGCCCAACGGCATCATCATTGTCGCGTCGCTGTTTTGGTATGGATGGTCGACTGAGAACAACACCCACTGGATCGTGCCCATGATTGGCGTCGCCTTCTTCTGCTTTGGTCTGATGGGCATCATGGTAAGTCGCCTGCATTCCCTTCAAGGACGTCGCTAACGAGTATTATAGATGTGTCTCCAGATCTATCTCATCGACGCCTACATTTCCTACGCGGCCTCCGTCGTCGCAGCCGTGACAGTCCTCCGCTCAATCGCCGGAGCCATGCTTCCTCTTGCGGGTCTGTCAATGTACAATCATGTCGGCCTGGGCTGGGGCAATAGCATTCTCGCATTCTTGTCGCTGGTGTTGGCACCAGTGCCCATTGTATTCCGCTACTACGGAGCCCAAATCCGCGCCAAGTGCCCGGACAACCTGGGTTGACAGAAGTGTTCTTTGTGAATGGTTTGAAGTGGAGGAAGACGGTTCAATTGCCACGTCGGCAACATACATACAACCCCCGAAAGCATAAAGCATCATCCGGAGTTCAGCGACATACCGAGTTTGTTTTGTCTATAGAATTATTCTGTAAAAAATATTTAATAGAGGTTTTAAGATGCTGGCAAACATCCCCATACCAAGAATGACGGAGCCCAAAGGTGGGAATGCCCGACTTTAAAAAGACCACCCCTTCACATGACCCCCCGGACGGGATCGGAGCCAATGAGACGATTATTATCCTGTAATATGACAAGGTCTAAAATGAGAACAAAGTGCGGAACTTTTTCTAGCTTGCCAAGTCCAAGTCCAAGTCCAAGCGTTACCCACGCAAGAGAGGGGGGGGCTATTCCGAGTGGCGCCACGGTAACGGTCAATATGCATGAACCTCAAATGTCTCCCTCGTCTAGCAAGCGAAAAATGTCTTCTTTTTTGTGGCGCTTTTAAACTCTAGAACGATGGGTCAGCCCTGTAAGACCTCCATTATCAAATCCCGAACCTTGGCCGGTGCGCTTTTTACGTATCCACGGAGGTAATGGCCCGGGTTGCCTCTCATCAGGCCGTCTACGATCGGGGACACGGAGGAAGAGTCTTTGTCCGGAACTAGGATATTCCCGTACTACCGAGTTTCCGGATGATCAGCATTGAGCGTCTGACATTTGTCTTTCCAAGACGATGGATGAATTTGCGCGGCCGCTCCTTGGCGTATAACAGAGGTCGTCTGATGCGATTGATAAACTGCGCTGATAATCTACCGCGTGGCAAGCGAGTCAGATCAAGTGGTCTTATGTTTCCGCCAAGTTCTCGGCGGCGCCACCAAGACATTTTCTTACGCACACAATATCAATAACATGAGCCGGCGAGTTGAAAGAAAGCTGAGCTACCCCCAGTCAAGTCTTGTTCCAGCAGCCTGGTAACAGCTGGGACTTACACTACCGGGTGATTCCATCCGCAGTGACCATGTGCTCCAATGTGTCTCGTGTCAAAAAAAGAACAGCCGAGATCGCGCCGTTGAGCTGCATCGTGAAAGGCATCTCGAAAGCCGCCATGACCCGACGACAGTGGGGTGAAAAACACCAAGCTCTCTCGTCTCCCGGGTCTGTCATAGGTGGACTCTTCAACCTCCAGGTCTGAACCAGCAGGACGGGTTCGTTGCCAGGATCTAAACCTCCAAAGACCTCCCACGCCAAGCTCCCAGATCTGACCGTTTGCATGTGGGCATTAAAAAATGTCGCGTGTTCAGGGTTCCCTCGTCCGTGAAGCTATTCCCAACGTGGAGAAGACAGGCAGGGACAGGGTGAGGCCTTTTCCCTTGGATCACGGTTAGATCACGGTTAGATCACGGTTTTTCAGGTGTCCATCACGGTTAATGCCAAGGAGAAATCGGGTCAGCCCACAGTGGAACCCACGCCGCGTGTTTTGAAAGCCTGGTCGATCCTTGCGTCAAGCAGCCAGTTAGGTGGTGATCTGATAAGATTAGATGGCTCCATAGAAGGTACAGAACCCCACGCTCAGAGTTTTACTTCGCAGTGGCATGACATGTGAGTGAGCCCGATCTCGGTTGGTCGCTGCACCGGGATGTGGGCTAGGCGGAAATGCCTCCGCTGTTGACGACGAGGGTCCGAGACACGAGCAGAATATAAACTTGAGCTGTTGGCCCCGTAGCGTTGCATTGGAAGGATCTGATTGTGAACCACAGCAAGGATAACAACTCAATTTCTGGCTTCTTCCTGTCCTTCTTCAAATCTTCAGCAATGGCTGCAGATACTGCGTCTAATCCTCGAAGCTCGGCCGATCTCGAGGCGGCCAAAAAAGAAGAGGGTGTTACTACTGAGGAGCGCCATGTCCCGACCAATACGGATATTCTGGCTGAGACGTGGTCTCGGAGGGCCTTGATCATCGCCTTTACGGGGTGAGTTTTGGACAAAATTCTGTCTTGAATTATACTGACAACAACAGTCTATTTGCTACGACCTTCATCACCTCGTTCCTCAAGTATGCGACCAAGGTGTATGATGCCTACGCCACGTCCGAGTTCAAGAAGCACTCTGCTTTGACCACGGCCAATGTCGTCGGTACTATCATCGGTCTCGTCACATACCCCATCATGGCCAAGTTCTCCAATGCAAGTTACTCAAACCAAAACTACAATTCGTCATCTAACAATTCCAGGTCTTTGGTCGTGCTGAGGGTCTCACCTTTTCCATCCTCTTCCTCGTCCTCTCGCAGGTCATGTACGCTGCTTGCCAGAACATTGCCACGTACATTGTAAGCTTCCCTCTCACCTTTTCAAAACACCACTAATGAATACAGGCTGGAGGCATCTTCGAGTCTATCGGTGACACTGGATACGTCATCATGCAACAAGTCTTCATCGCCGACACAACCAGCCTGATCAACCGAGGTTTCTGGACATCGCTTCCCGAATCCGTCGCCTCTATCCCTACCCTGTACCTTGGATCTATTGTTGCCGATAGCGTTCTCAAGCACTCGACTTGGCGATGGGGATACGGAATGTGGGCTGTTATCCTCCCCTTCTGCGCTGCGCCTCTCATCATTACTCTCTATATCCTTCAGCGCAAGGCCCGCAAGAATGGTTACCGCCGTGAAGGTGCTTGGGATGCTGCCGACAAGTCTCAGCCTCTTGGCAAGCGTCTCGTCAACCTCTTCTGGGTCGATCTCGATATCCTCGGTGCTGTCCTTCTTGTCGTTGGTCTCGGTCTCACCCTGATTCCCCTCTCCCTCACCGGCGCCAAGCGAAGCGATCGATGGGACCAGGGCGGATACATTGCGATGCTGGTTATCGGAGTCGTTATCGTCGCCGTCTTTTTCGTCTGGGACGCCAAGTTCGCCAAGGAACCCTTCGTGCCTTTCCGCATGATCAAGGAGCGAACCGTCATTGCGGCTTGCATCCTGTCCATGCTCGACTTCTTCCACTACTCTTGCTTCACCATCTTCTTCCCTAGCTATCTCCAGGTTGCTGGTGGATTCAGCCCAGGTCACTCCACCCGTATTGAGTATGTCCTCTCATAACCATTTCCAAGATAGGTTTACTGACCATTCACAGTAATGCCCTCCGTGTTGCTTTCCAGATCGCTTCCGTTCTGGTTGGTGTCCTCATGAAGTACAGCAAGCGCACTCAGATCTTTATCTTTATCGGAGTTCCTCTCGTTGTTCTCGGCCAGGGTCTCCAGATCTACTTTGTCAACCAGAACGGAGGAAGTGCCAACGAAGCCTCCTTCATCACCGCCAAGACCCTCGTTGGTGTCGGCCGTGCGTTCTATCAGACTGCCGCTCAGGTCTCCATTCAGGCTCTCGTCGCTAAACGGGATGTTCCTGTTGTCACTGGCGTTTACTACGCCTCTATGAACCTTGGTGGTGCCATCGGTACTAGGTAAGTTTCCTCTGCATACGTACTAAGAGCGATGCTAACTCCCCCAGTGTGAGCGGTGCGATCTGGAACAACATGCTCCCCAAGAAGCTCGTCAAGTACCTCCCCGAGAACGCCAAGGCCAAGGCCATGCCCATCTACAAGTCCATCGTCGCCGCCCAAAAGTTCGCCAAGGGAACCCCCGTCCGCGCCGCCATCGACAAGTCATATTGCGAGACCCAGCAACTCCTTGCCATTGCCGCCACAGCCGCCCTCGCGCCCATGCTCATCGTCATGTTCTTTCTCAAGACTATCGATCTTACCAAGGTGGATGATGCTAAGCTTGATGAGAATAAGTCGACTGATGGAGAGGTTGAGCCGCCAATGGAGAAGAACGTCCAGCAGACTATCAGGGCTGAGGCACATTGATATCCGGGAACTGGATAAGACACAAAGAGCTGAAGGTTTCTATTCTCCTGTACTGGATAAATAATAGTTGTACATAATCTAGTTTCTACTAAATGTAGAGAACATCTGAGCTCACTGAGTGAGCAATCAACAAATAGCGTCAGGGTATTGCTGTTCTTGTGACAATTTGAGGAACCCAACACCCTATCATCGATATGAGAGCTCTCCGTTACATAATGACCCAACTTGCAAACCCAACCACAGCGTAACACTGGCTGGGTCTCTAAGAGAAGGTGCTGGCTCCCGACATCAACCAGTGACGTCGATCAACATCGATACCATTTCTCCTCGCACTTCCCAGTCAAAACTATTCAGGGAGACTCCTTTCCCCTTTCCAGCTCTCTGAGCTCTTTTTCTGCGTCGTGGACTTGCTGCCAATCATACCAGCCCCATTGCCGCTGATCATCCGTCTCTCGCAGCTCATCCCAAAAATGAACCTTGCTGCCAAAATGCTTCTTCGTAATCTTGTACACGCTTCTGATGTACGGCTCAGCAGGGGTAGTCAGGCGCCCACTGACCTTTGAGCTGAAGCGGAGAAAATAGTCGCATCGCTCGGGGTTGCTGGGCATATGCGGACACTCGCCGACCATGAAACAAATGTTGACTTTGTCGAAGTGATCGGGATGATCAGAATCTGTTGGCATCTCTAGTACTTTGCCGTCATCCCGTCTTCCTCTTAGATCATATGTGTCCTTGTAGATGTCTATAATCTCATCGAGGAATCGTTGGTAGGCCTCCTTGTTCTCAGGAGTCACCTCGAGCCGAGGGTAAATATCAAAACCACAGTCGAAGCCCATCGTGAGGGTAGAGAAGTTGTGATGATGTTTGGGCGGGGTTGTGACGGCATTGTCTGCGTAATATGCCCTCGCACGCGTGGTCGGCCTCCCAGCGCACACGTGATTTGGGCCGCAGTGCCTGATTGAAGTGACCTGGGCTTGCAGATGCTGTCTGGTTAGATGCATGGTTTAGCAGTACCCGATAAGCTGCTCTATCTCGCGCGGAGAGTGCCAATGTGTAGCCCGCCGGATAGCGAGGCAGGGTTCATGAGCAAATGGCAATCACTGTAACATCAAAATACTCTGCGCTCGTGTCCTATGACCCTCTAGTTAAACTATCTACTCCTTCTTTGGGGCCCTAGATAATTCTACAAAGCCTCTTGGGATAACCATCACGATTAAAATAGTCTCCGTGTATAGTCTAGCTCCATAGAATATGAAGAGCATATTAACTAGCTCACTGAGTGAGCCATTCAGAACGGCAACACATGAGTATAACTGTTGATCTGCGCCCCTGCTTTGAGTCCACTCGACCCAACACAACCTGTGACCGATAACAGTATTAATCATGGCACCTGGGCCAAAGGATCGTTTGCTTTGATTGATCATGCGGACGTGCCTCGTCCGCTTTGTGGCTGTATCCTATTTCTAGACATCTGAGAGTTCCAAGCGCATGTAATGCAAACTGGGAGTTGAATACCAATCATTGGCAATCATGCACAATGTGCTGTACCCATTCTAGTCTGAATCCACTCCCCCGCTTCCGGCGCTGAGGCACAATGGTCCGTCATCAACACAACTATGCCCTCTACGGAAGACGTTTAAGGCAGCTTGAGTACTGGTATCTCTGAAATTTGTGGCAATGCGATGTCGCTGTCGCAGACACCGCTAGAATGGAGCGTGGTTGGATTCTACTCCAGCACCAGAAACACCAACTCGGAGCTGACGGTTATTTGCAATGGCAAACGCTTTGTCCTGCGTTTGGTCGCCGACAACTTGTCCGAATCACCCAAGCTGAAAGAGCGTTACCTCTTCTTCCTGCGAGTCGCTGAAGAATTTGAGCTGGATGGTTTCACTGTCGAAGACCTCTAGGACTGGGCTGCTGAGCCGCTGTTCCCCTTTTCTGGGAATTACCCCTCCAGACAAGACGCATCAATCGACCCTCGACGACTTTTTCAACCCCGAAACTTTTGTCTATACCTTGCGAGCAGTCTCCGATAATCTAGTGCCGGAAAAATGCGAAAACCAAAACTAAGAATCCATGTTTGGCATTCTTCTCCCTGACGAACTCTGCACGCCGTGGACTTCTTTCAAACCGTCCGAAATCCGAGTCTGCGAGGAGAAGGTCATTGGGCCTCCTAACCACGCACCACGCAAAGTTCTCCCGAAGGACGACACCATCGCATTCTTGAAGCTCATGCATCGCGGCGACAAGCAGTGCCTCAAGGCCGAGCTGGATACCTACAACAAGATCGACAAGGCACGGCTTGACAGTACGACCAGGGTCTCACGCCTTCATGGTCTGGTGCGGGATGACAGCGGCGCAATTCTTGGCCTTTTGCTCACCTATATCGACTGCAAAAATCTGACGTTGTCTTGCGCTGTGAAGCCCGAGATGTCGACAGCCCTGTGCGAGAAATGGGCAGCCCAGCTTCGGGACATCATCACCCAGCTGCACAATGGTGGGGTCGTCTGGGGAGATGCTAAGCCGGACAACGTGTTGATCGATAGCAGCCAGGATGCTTGGGTTGTCGACTTTGGTGGCGGGTACACAGAGGAATGGGTGCCCAAGACGTTGGCTGGCACGACAGAGGGTGATCTGGTTGCTCTTGAGAAGATAGTGGAGTTCATTAGCACGTGAGATAGGAATCTCAACCTACAGCGGATTGAATGCATAAAGAGGCCACTGTGTTAGTATTGGGATATGATGTTATGAAGTATTGGTATTGTGTTCTTTGTTATAGTTAGAGCCCGGACCTTTCTGGGATAACTGTGCCAATAGAGAGAGAATGCATAAATATAGTCTATATTCGGGACTTGCTCCTACCTAGTTCAAGACTCCCTTACCATTCCTTTGTGCCTCCATATAATTCCACAATGGTCCCTTGGGACAATCCTCCCGATCCAAAAAGATCTCCACCATCCTAAGTTCTTTGCCTTTTGTCAACCCCTCGTGCTTTAGCACCTCCTTCAGCTCACGCCAAGTCTTTGCTGAACCAGTATAGGTTGTCTCCTTGGCTCCAAAGAAGGATGGCGCTTGGAGATATCGCCACGGCGTGACGTCGTTGTACTCTTGATTCCGCCCGTGAATGCATCTCTCAATAGTGTAGCCGTCGTTATTGATCAGGAAGACGACGACGTTGAGATGATGCCGAACCATGGTTGCGAGTTCTTGGACTGTCATCTGGAAACTTCCATCGCCGATGACTAGGATGGTCTTTGCTGACGACAAACCATGGTATTTGGAAGCCTCGATAAGCTCTTTCTGTGCGAGGGCAGCTCCTTGGGCACCGGGAAGCATGTAACCGATAGAAAGCCAAGTCACGGGCGTAAAAACTCTCGTGTGCTTAGGAATGGCCATCTCTCGAACGCCAAAGCCAGCAGTACCAGTCTCGCCGAGGATGATATCTCCAGGCTCAATGACGTTTGCCAGAGTCTTCCACAGCTTGTCCTGAGCGAGAATCTCATCTGTCGGCTTATCCGGAATAGGGAGGAGGATGTCGCGAGGCAGCTGAGGATAGGGAGTGTAGGATGGCACTTGCTTGGGATCCAGCTCGCGCACTAGGCGAGAGACGATATTCTTGGAAGACACATCTCTGAATAGTCGAGTGCCAATCTGTACTCCATTGATTGTAAACAAGATTGCGGCGTCTTCTTTTGGAATGGTGGTGTAATTGCTGCTGTTGGTGTTGCTGAAATGCGGACCAAAGAAGAGGACCAAGTCTGAGCTCTGGTAAAAGTCCTGAACGGTTTGATCGTCGAAACACCCCTTGTATATTCCGTGGAAGTTGTCCAGCGTCTCATCTGTAAGACCCTTGCCGAAAGGCATTGACCATGTCGGCCACTTGGTGTTCTTGATGAGAGCCTGAACGTCCTCGCAGATTCTAAGCGGCCTGGTCTCGCCATCGACGACGATAAGAGGCTGCTTTGCGCTGTAAATTCTGTTCATAACCTTGCGAAGGACCTCGTCTTCATCCTCGTTGGGCTGCGCTTCTGGGAGGACGATTGGAGACCGTAGCCTCTCTGCGGACAGTGGCTTAGCAACCATATCCACGGGGACTTCGATGTAGACGGGCCGGCTTTGTAGCAGACACTGCCTGAGTGCCTCGTCAATCTGCTCTGCGCTTGTCCGAGGGTCGTTTAAGCACGCCTGATACACTGTGACGTGCGCATGCATAGCTGCGAAGCGGCGATATTCACCATCGTTGAAGGTATGATGAATCAGCCGACGAGATTGCTGAGCGTCCCGGACTGGAATGCCAACGATATGAACGACTGGAGCAAATTCTGCGTATGCCCCGGCGATGGCATTGATTGCAGATAGCTCGCCGACACCAAAGGTTGTGACGATGGCTCCGAGACCTTTGATTCTGGCATAGCCATCAGCGGCATAGGCGGCGTTGAGCTCATTGGCATTTCCGACCCATCGCAGGCCTGAAGGCTGGACATAGTCAAGGAGAGTGAGGTTGTAATCTCCCGGGACTCCGTGGAGGGAATCGACGCCCAATTGGCGTAGACGAGTAAAGAGATATTCCGCAAGCTTAATAGATGAAGACATGATAGCGGATGGGAGAGTTGAGGATGGAGTGAAGTGTGAGTGTGAGAGCAGGGGTCATTACAGTGGTGCATGCGTGTTTAAGTAGGATGAAAGATGGGGTCGAAGGGTGATCAAGACAAACCCGATAGCCGATGTCCATCTCTACGCCGAGGCTTGTTTTCTCCGACCCTGACACTCCGGTCCCACTTTCTCTCCGACACTCCGACGCCGGGTCCGGCGCCTAGACCCCGTGATAAGAGACCAATACTCCGTGGGGATATAAATTTAGTAATGGCGGTATTGCTTCCCTTGTTTTCTTCTCATCAATCTGAGTATACCCGTTGAACTCTGTCTTCTTTCTCTGCTCCTCACCAAGTACTCGTCACCATGTTGCGCAAGAAGCTTGCCCAGATTGAACAAAACCGGGCATCCTCTGATCCCCTTCCAAAAGTCACTGCGCCTTATGCATCATCAACCTTTTACAAGCTCAAGAACGTTGAGGATAAGCCCAAGGCCAAAAGATGGGATGACCGTTTCAGTGTTGACAGCCATAACCAAATCATCTCACCCCTGAAGCTCGCATCCAGGACGTTCAATCATCCTGACATGATCAGTCTGGGAGTTGCTCGACCTTCTGCTGAGTACTTCCCCTGGGAATCTATGGATCTTTTCTGCCCCGATAGCTCATCACCTGGCGCCAAGAGCCCTCTTGAGTCAGGTGTCCGGATGGGCTGTGCCAAGGGCGAAGATGACTATGACCTCGGCATCGCCATGAACTATGGCTACTCTTCAGGATCTCCCCAGCTCCTCCGATACCTCACCGAACACACTGAATTACTACACAACCCCCCTTACCAAGACTGGGAGACCGTGCTCAGCTGCGGCACTACCTCTGCCATGGAGATTGCCTTTCGCATCTTCACCAACCCTGGCGACACTGTCCTTATGGACGGGTACATGTACTCAGGTACTATTACTGCTGCTCAGGCCCAGGGGCTGAAGATCTCGGGCATCGAGATGGATGACCAAGGCATCATACCCGAGGATCTGGACCGCAAGTTGGAGACCTGGGACTCGAAGAAAGGACGGAAGCCTTTTGTTCTATACACGATCCCAAGTGGACAGAACCCAACAAGCACAACACAGGGTCTGGAGCGGCGCAAAGAGATTTACCAGCTTGCTGAAAAGCACAATCTCTTCATCCTGGAAGACGACCCTTACTTCTATTTCCAGATGGGAAAGCACACCGCCGATGCGCCTCCTACAGATCTGGACGACTACATCAAAAGCCTACCAGTATCTTATCTGTCTCTCGATGTCTCTGGCCGCGTTCTGAGGATGGACACAACTTCTAAGATCCTGGCACCCGGGTTGCGCTGTGGATGGGTGACGGGAAGTTCCCAAGTCATTGAAAAGTTCATATGTTACTCAGAAGTCGGCGTCGTCTGCCCAAGTGGCCCTTCGCAGGTAATGGCATACAAACTCTTGGATGTGACTTGGGGGCACGAAGGGTTTATCCGGTGGCTCATGAACTTGTCTGCCGAATATCGTCGACGCCGAGATGTCCTCGTAGCAGCTTGCGAGAAACATCTTCCTTCTGAATACTGCGTGTGGCAGGTTCCAGAAGTTGGCATGTTTTTATGGATTGACCTCGACTTGTCTAAGAGCAACCCAACGATAAATCAAGTCAATGGATCCGCGCCATGGCAGAAGTACCTCGAGGTTGAAGGAGATATTTTCTCCCGGGCACAAGAGAATGGAGTGCTCGTTAGCAGGGCCAGTTGGTTCATACCCGACGTCAAGGATTTAAAGCAGGTTAGCTTCCGCTTGACATTTGCCGCGGCGAAGGAAGATACGTTGGACCGAGCGATGGAGCGATTTGGTCGTGCTGTTCGATCATACTTTGAAAAGGGACAGCAAAATGGGCATGAGTGATATAGCACGGCTGGCATAGCAGGTCATGAAAAAGAAATGTGGCATGGGTAGGATACTCCTAAATTGCACGACATGGGAGTTATACTCCAATAATTCTATGATTTTGACCGCATTTATGAGACCAGGTGATTTGACTGAAAAACTAGAGCTTTGCCAGCTCTTTCTTGCCCACTGGAACAGCCTGAGACCTCAACACTCGCCGTAAGATCTTCCCGCTTGGAGATTTGGGAACAAGTTCCAGAAACCTGATGCCGCCTTTCAACCACTTGTGTCTCGCCTTGTGACTCTCAACATGTTCATGAATGGACTTTTCGACTTCTTCTGTCGATAGGTGACTGGCTTCCTTGCTCTTCACCACAAATGCCAACGGTACTTCGCCTGCTCTGTCGTCATGGATCCCAATAACGGCGCAGTCAGAAACATGGGGGTGGTCGAGGAGATGGGCCTCAAGCTCAGCTGGAGCTACTTGATGACCCTAAGAGAGTTAGACACGCTTCAAAGGGGTCATTTGAGCTTACCTTGACTTTGATAAGCTCCTTGATCCGATCCACAACCACAAAAAGCTCAAAGCCGGCAGGAGATTTCCGCACAAGCACTTCGTCGCCTGTTCTGAGCCAGCGCCCATCTTTGTCCCACACAAACGTCTCGGCGTTTGCTTTTGCGTTGTTCAAGTATCCTAGAGTCACATTGGGTGATTGCACGTAAAGCTCGCCCGGTGTCTCGTGCTCAGTCACTTCTTTGCCATATTGATCGATGATCTTGGCCTTGACACCAGGTAGTAGCGAACCGGAGGACCCCATCAGCGAGTCTGTTTCGCTGCTGTGTAAAACTGATGGTGAAGCCTCCGTCAGGCCTAGCGTGCACTGTCAGATTTGTCCAGAATCATCTCATGGAGCACATACCATAGCCTTGGCTAATTTTCCACTTGGGGAAGAGTTCCAACATCTTGTGGCTCGCCTCACTACCCAATGGAGCAGCTCCCGAGAAAGCGAGACGAACACTGCTAAGATCGTACTTATTGCACTTGTCGTGGTTGCTTAGAAGCTGAACAAGTATGGGCGGCACAACGTATAGCACCTCGATTTTGAATCGCTGGATAGCTGCCAGCAGTTGATCCAGCTGAAATTTCTGAAGAACAATGACCTCATCTCCTCGATAGTGCGCGACGTGGGCTACGACTACGAGGCCGTAAATGTGGCTGAAAGGGAGCACGCCAAGAGAGACCTGGGTGTTTAAAACACCGTCTCGATGGTCCCCCTGTTCAAACGTGTGGATCATAAGAATGCATGCAATCACATTGTAGTGAGAAATCATGACGGCTTTCTATTGTACGTTAGACAGCTAGGCAGAAGGAATATTGGAGATTTACGCACCGGAAGTCCAGATGTGCCGCTCGAGTAAGACAAATAGGCTACTTGTCTCTTGCCTTGTCCTGGGATCCATTTCTGAACAGGCACAGGCGGCAAGGCCTTTCCTTCAGAGATCAAATCCTCAATAGTCTTCACTTTACTGGGTGCTGAAACTCCAGGTACTGGAAGAAGGAAAACGTTCTTCTCGGGAATCCCGACGGCTCGCGCTGCTTTCAGCGCATTGTCGAGTAATGGAACACAAGTAAACAATGCCTTGGCACCAGAAGAACGCAGCTGATGTTCAAGTTCGGAAATCGAGTGAGCAGCACTTGCAGGAGTGACTATGCCATCAAGACGGTGGACAGCGTGGGTGACGGGAATGTAGTCAATCTGCCTCATTAGAAGATATACGATGGCTTGGTGCGCAGACGTACGGTGTTTAAAGAGTAGATGGCCACGACTCTGTCCCATTCTGTTCCTTCGAGGGGATCAAGATGGGTATTCTTGGCAAGGGCTCGGGCGAGATACTCGACACGCTCAGCAACATCTGCAGCATTGCGAGATTGACCAGTTACACCGCATGTGTAAGGGCTCTTGGAAGTCGCAAAGGATCTCCTCCCGTATGCTTCGCTATTGACGAATTCATCAACGGTGATAGAGTCTGGGATTTCTACCCATTGTTAGCATCAGTATTTTGAGGACCCGTTTGCTCACGAACCTGGAAGAGGGGGAACCCAAGGCGGCGGATGAAAGACCATGATGGCTTCGCAGGTCTTTAACGATTGAGGGCAAAGCTGCAAGATTTAGCTAAGCCGGACGAATTCTACGAATGGTTTTTACGCCGCTTTATTCCAGGTTTTAGAGCAACGGAAGACGCGGAATAATAAAGCGGCTGAGGGGGTTGCCTCGGCAGGCTGGGTCAGCTCCTCGGCAGTCGTCGATCTCGGGTTTAAATCCCGGCAAAGCCAATCAGGCCTCGATAGATTGATGTTGTCATTGCTCAGGGCATAATCCGGGGTAGCTATTTGCGGGGTTGTGGGTTTGACCGAGAATTGTCGGTGAGGACATGAACCGTTCATCGTTGGGTGAAACAATCTTGTAGCTACAGGTTTCACCTTGGTTCTGAATAGAGACATAATGAGTAGTTATACATATCCTTACAAGGATGCTTTAACTGGAGGAAAGCCTTCCCGACTGGATCTCTGGTAGCGAGATCGGAGAAATGACCCTCCGGTCGCGCAAACAACACGGATCCGATGGTATCCGCTTCCCCTCTCTTTAAAAGGCAACAACTTGGCGATTTACTTGTCACCAAGATACCGAAACTTGAACACCTGGAAATATTATTCGGAACTATTGACAAAAAGCTCATAAAGAGAAATCTAAACCCGACTCTTCAATCTTAATTCAACATGTCTCGAGACATTGTAGTTGTAGGGTGAGACCCTCCAATCTCAAGAAAACAACCCGTTTCTGACTCACTTTAAGTGCCGGTGTGAGCGGCTTGACAACCGCCCTTCTACTCTCCAAGGCCAACAAAGTCACCGTCGTTGCAAAGCACATGCCCGGCGACTATGACATTGAGTACACCTCACCATGGGCTGGTGCCAACTTCTTGCCGTGAGTGCTATCACCAGATGACCAGGACAGTGAGAGCTACCTAGTTGAGTAGGATGGCGAGCAAGGAAAACTCGCGGTGGGAAAGCAGAACCTGGCCAGAGCTGAAAAGACTGGCCGAGGACGTCCCGGAAGCTGGTATTCACTTTCAGAGTCAGTGACCTTTCCCCGCCCGCCAGCCCAATGTCTCACCACAGCTGCTGCAGAGGCCCGAATGTTCAGACGAGACAAGGACATGAAGGGTTCTGTCCATCCTACCGATCATCTCCTTGACCGTGATCCTTGGTGCAAGACTCTGTTTCCCGACTTTCGGGAACTCAAGGCGGACGAGCTGCCTCAAGGGTATCAATCCGGCAGTGAGTTCACTAGCGTTTGTATCAACACTGCCACATACCTCCAGTGGCTCCTGGGTCAATGTTTGAAAAACGGTGTGACCGTCAAGAGGGCCGTTCTCTCAGACATCAGCGAGGCCAAGACAATGAGCCACACTGGTTCCCTGGCGTCTATTGTCGTCAACGCCACCGGCCTCGGCTCCCTCAAGCTCGGCGGCGTGAACGACACGACGCTCACACCTGCAAGAGGCCAGATAGTATTGGTTCGCAACGAAGGCCCCATCATGCTTGGAGTATCTGGCACAGACGATGGGTCTACCGAGGATATGTATGTGATGCAAAGAGCAGGCGGTGGAGGCACCATCCTTGGAGGAACCTACGACATTGGCAATTGGAACGCCAACCCAGATCCCAACATTGCGCTGCGCATCATGAAGCGCGTTGTCAATGTATTCCCCAGCATTGCCGGTGGAAAGGGGATTGAGGGTCTGGACGTGATCCGACATGGTGTGGGTTTGCGACCACTGCGAAAGGATGGAGTTAGGATTGAGAGCGAGAAACTTGACGACTCGACCTGGCTTGTTCACAACTATGGCCATGCTGGATGGGGGTATCAAGCATCCTACGGGTGCGCGGAGAGAGTTGTGGAGTTGGTAGATGAGATCAAGCAGCGCAGCGTGCGAGGATCTAAGCTGTGAGTAATGGCATTAGATAGCATTTTTACTATACTAGATAATTCTCATGCATCTAGAGTTGTGGCAGACTCAATTAACTCCAAGCCAAATCCTCAATCTTGGGCTCATTCTTCTCACTGACAGACTCTGTTCCTTTGTTGGTGGGTATACTCCCCGTCTTCGGCCAACAACTGAACTCTATTCCCCTCTTTGTCCACTCTTGCTCGCAGTTTCCGGCTTTGATAAGAAACGACCTTGTAATTGCGCCCTTGCGCCCTATTGCTTGTAATAGCGGGCCGGTTTGGTGCGGTTATTGGCGCCATTGAGGGCAGGACAGGAAAGTCTACCCGAATTAGTGTTGGTGTCTCGGGTCTGGGGTCACACGGAGTACAGGCCCACATTATCATGGTGACTTCACCGACAAAGGGTTATGCACATTCTCCGCTCCGAACACCCCGTGCGTCTTCTCTCCGCCCCATTGACACTGCTCTCCGATACCCAACCCTTCTCCGAGTTCGAAACATGGCTTCCAGGCAACCTGCGTGTGATCCCTGTAGAAGGGCCAAGCTTGCATGCGACCACACTCGGCCGGTTTGCTCCCGTTGTCGGAGCCAACAAAAGCAGGGGTTATGCACATACAGAGTGTCCCCCTTCAAGAGAAAACGTGCAAGTGATTCCTCACCGCGGCCCCAAGAAAGTCGCTCCTCCCGGTATATTGCACCATTATCTCACTGAGCTCAGAGTAGATGCTGAAAAGTGTGTGCCCAGCCGTCGTGTCTCTCAAGATGCCACCCCCACTCGTACCAGTTCTCAACCCCCGGTCACCAACAAGACCTACCTGTATCCCAACCCGGGGCATATCGGACGTTCAAGTCATGTCGCCATCTTCAACCAAATATTTCCTGACCAGGCAGACGGATCTCCAACTGCTGCAACAGGGCATAGTGGTTCCCCGAATTCCGTAAGCCCTGAGGGTCCCTCCTTGGATGATAACCCTTTGGCTAGAAAAGGAGCCGGGCTATTAAAACAACTCCTAGAATCGTATAGTCTATCGTCTATGGAGAGGTTCGTCTCCTTCTGGATTGAAAAGGGGGTAAACCTGCCTCTTGCAGAACCCTTTGTGGCCCTCTGCGCCCAAATATCCAACTACTCCTGCCTATCAACCTTCGAGGGTCCAGATTGGCACCTTAGAATGGCCCAAAAGATGTTAGCCAACACAACCCGGCCCTTGGAGTATGACGGCAACACAAGTTTCTCTGAATATGTTGCGCAGTTCACAGGGGAAAATACACGCTGGGAGACTTTAGGCCTCTTCTTAAGCGCGGTTCTTCGGGCTTTGATCGAGATTCCTTTCTTTCCTACTCTGTATACTACAGAGGCCAGTCAGCGCGATCTGAAAGACAAGTTACTAGCCTTGGTCGGTTGCTCCCTAGATGTCTGCCTCTCCCTGGACTGCTTAAACGACCTGCAACATGTGATCCAGTACGAAAACACGATTACTTACACATACACAAGCGGAGATCAAAGTCAGCGAAGCTATCAGTTTCTCTTGGACGTTTCAATACTAACAGTTCCAAGGCTTTTTCTTATATCGAAGGCTCGGGGACGTCATGGCGTCCGTCTTTGCACTCGGATATCACGAAGACTTGGACGCCAAGTCTGACACACCTCAGTTTCTCATTCAACTACGAAAAGCCGCGTTTGCGCGAATCTACTCGGCAGATAAGAATGGATCACTTTTTCTTGGTCGGCCGCCACGTTTGAGCAAGAGATTTTCTTGTTTCCAACTTCCTGACAGCCGTCTGCCTCTGGACTGCACCACAGCGACGCTTGAGCCGATTGGTACTCGTGAATGGGATCCAGAGTCGGTTATGAACTACAGAGCGGAGACTAGGTGGTCGGCTTTGTGTGCCTTTGTGAAGGAAGAGGTGATGGAGCTTATGTTTGACAACAGCCGCACTGACTGCCGGCAGAAGATCGAGTGAGTCTATAACCGCACATTGATACCGAAAGCATTGCTAACCAGACTCAACAGAGCCTTGCAGGAAATGGCAGATGCACAATGGAACGCTCTGCCACGGCACTTTCGTCTAAGCACCAGCATCAAACAACACAGCGACGCTCCGTTTGAACGCGACTTTGTGGCCAGCACACGTCTTAACTACTTGCACACAACGTTTCTTATCCGCCGTCTGGCGCTGGATCGTCTATCTGAGCCGGCGGCGCCTCTTATTGAAGTTTCGATCGAGATGCTCAAGCTTGCTGTCGAGGTTATGGTTCTACGGGAGGAACTGTCAAATTCGGGTACTAGGCTCACCTGGAAGGTTTGTCAGACAGCCCAAGAGTTCAACTTGAGCTAACATGTCGTAGATTGCTCACTATGGATTGCCTGCTGCTGGTATAATCATAATGGCGATGCTTAACCAGCACCACACACCACAGTGCCTACGAATTTCCAGGTCCAGGGTTCTCCAGGACCTCGCAGTTCTCGTGGCCGAAGTTGAGAGAGGCACGGTGGTCAAGGCAGAAGACCCCAATTACGCCATTCTATCAAAAGCCACGCAAACTNCGTAGATTGCTCACTATGGATTGCCTGCTGCTGGTATAATCATAATGGCGATGCTTAACCAGCACCACACACCACAGTGCCTACGAATTTCCAGGTCCAGGGTTCTCCAGGACCTCGCAGTTCTCGTGGCCGAAGTTGAGAGAGGCACGGTGGTCAAGGCAGAAGACCCCAATTACGCCATTCTATCAAAAGCCACGCAAACTATCCAGCGATTTCTCGACTTTATCCACAGTGAGCAAGCCATAGAGGCAGCCCCGCCGCAGTTATCGGAGCAGCTGCATCCTGACGCTCCGTGGGGGCAGCAGTTGGGGCAAGATTTGGAGTCTGAGTTTTCATTCTGGCAGGGCATTGCAGACCATCCATCCTTGTACAGTCAGTATCTCTTGCCGTCAAATGAACTACCTGGGGAGCCCCCCAACATGTCTTAGCCAGAAGAACCTTGGGAGCAGCTGAATGTCACGTCCTTTGGGGTACGGAGCAGACTGCCTTGGGGGTGAGGGCGAGTCGCTGTAAAGGGCCTGTGTGCGGTCCTCGTTCCTCATTTCCTTGAGGTGGTCTAGTCCTTTGGTCTTTTAAGTACTGTAGCTTCCATGGCTCGGCAGAGGAGGTAGCGGCGGAGGGGGCATCTTCGTTTGGTCTCGATGCCGGTCGGGACGTGTTCCCTGACCTTGCTCCTGCGGCATTCCGTTCAGTCTTGTCCGTTTAACCAAGGATTATAAAAACAGCGATGCGCCAAGCCTAGCTCGGAAGGCCGCGATACTGAGATAATGCATGTTATATACGAGTAACCTTGCTGCTTAAGTTGAAGATAGGATGCTAAACACTTGGAGAAATATCCACATGCCCATGATATATGGAGAAGGTGAAAGAGCCTTCATCAGACTCCAGGAGCAGATCATGAAGACCTCGGACGATTTCAGCCTCTTTGCCTGGAGATCGACAGAAAACCACGGCGGCCTTCTAGCAACTTCCCCGGCTGCATTTGACACATCGCACAGTATCGTCCGTTTGGGTCGCTCCGATACCTTCAGCAGCCCCATATCCGTTGACAATCAAGGTGTCCACCTGAAGCTCAGGTTTATTCCTCAGCCGGATTCCCCGACCTTGGGTCTTGCAGTCCTCAATTGTACGCTGATTGGAAGAGCGGATACGCCAATCGCAATCTACCTCGAAACTACGGATCCGACCAAGCAATACTTTAGGAGGGTTCAGAGTGAGAGATTGCACCTGCTGGATCAGCATGATTCTAGCTGGCCCGAGATAGCCATCTGCGTTCAACAACCTCATGAGACTCCCATGGGGAGATCAAGGGAAGTGACAAGTTTAGACAGAGACGGACAGGAATAACACCCCTGCTATATGCAGCCAAAAGAGGGCACACATCCACGGTGACGAATTTGCTAAACTGTAGCGACGTGGAACTCAACTCAATGGACGAGACTGGGCGAACGGCACTATGGGTAGCGGCAGAGAACGGGCATGAGGAGGTAGCCAGGGTGCTACGGGATCGAATCGATGTCAAGGCCGACTCAAAGGATGCGAATGGACGGACGCCGCTATGGATAGCGGCATCCAACGGACATGAGCAGGTAGTGAGGGCGCTACTAGATCGAAGCGACGTTAAAGGCGACTCAAAAGACGCTAACAGATAAACGCCATTAGCGATAGCGGCATCCAAAAGGCACGAACTGATTGTTAAGATGATAGAGCAAAGGGGCCAGGCCTCGCAAACTCTCGCATGCCCATTCTTGAAGCATTACCCTCACGGGATGTGGCCTCTGTGCCAGAGAGGCTGGGAATCGGTTCACCAGATTAAGCAAGTCCGCCTACTATTGCTGTCCCGTTTCTCCAACCACCAAGCTAACATCATCAGGGACCATATCGACAGCGCCCACACTCTACCAACCCACTGCGACAGGTGCTTGAAGGGGTTCAAACAAGAAACGGACCTTGAGCAACATCGCCACGAAGCCATGCCTTGCCAAGCCATCGATGCTCCTGATGATAAGGTTTGCATTAAGGAAGATATCATTAGGAAACTCCGGTCAAGGAAACGTGTGCGACACGCCTCGACAGAGGAACGGTGGAAGCAGATATATACAATCATCTTCCCCGATGTCAACGACAAGGACATACCCACACCCTGTAAGCTCTCCCAACTGTCTCCTTGACATGAACATAAGCAACAAACTAATATTAGTATAGACTACCACCTGCACATCACTCACATCACTGACGAAATGCGAGCCCAACTTCGGAGCATGTACGCTGATAAACTTATGCGCGAGCTATCCGGCATGCCAGAGTGTCGGGACAATTTGCGTTCCTCAGAGGGGAAGCGTTCAATGGAGCAGCTTGCAGAATATATAGTGCAATCGGTTTGGGACGATCTCGAACCTCTCTTCCTCAGTCTCGCACAGTTTACGGCGCCCCCAGAAGCACCTCACGACGATATGTCAGACTGAAACAGATACTAGCTTTAACATACAAGCCTATTATTATCAGGGGCGAGGTTAGGGGTAGGGCTAGGAAGGAAACTGCGAGTCCTAGTGATATTCTTACGGCGAAATCTCCCCTCTTTTTCATCTGGTCACCATTCCGGGCGTCTGTTACGCGTTTAAAGAGCATTGTGTTCAAAAATGATGCCAAAGTTTGGCAATTTGCCGAGATGTTGCATTCAAGCTCTAATCTACCCGATCCTCGCCACAATCCTCATCTAAGTCTTGAGAAGGTGGAAAGGGATAATTCTCTTGTTTCTTGTATAGAAGTTAGCAATTAAATACCCCATGAGAGGCTTAACCTTTATGATGATATAGCTTGGTATGACTCTTTGATTATAGGTAGCAGAAGGTTAAAAAAAGGCAACTGTGTTAGTATTGGGATATAATACTATGATGTGTTGAAAATGTGGTCTTTATTATAGTTGAAGCCTGGCCCTCGATGGGTTAACTGAGCTAGAAGATAGATGGCAACACCTATGTTACTTGCCTCCTATCTCGTATATAACAAGTCCCCAGCGGGGAAAAGAACCCGCCAACCCCGAGTGGTTCCCACGTCGTATGATATGTCGGGTTCGCTTGGCCACCTGCATCTTGGCCTGTTGGTTCGACTGTGCAGGATAACAAATCTTTGAGCAGGGGGTCTGAACTCTCTTAAAACCGAGCTGTGCCCCAAAAGAAAGAAAGAGGGGTAACCGTTTTTTTTACATTCAACACACTGCGCGATTAAGAGAGGAAGAAGCTCTGTTTGAATCATGTGCAACACAACTGTCAACCCGGAGCCCATCATTGAGCCTGACGACGAGGTTTGTAGCTCATATTAGTCATGTAGAGCATTGACTAACTTGTTACAGGTGGGCGATGATCTCGAGTCTTCGCTCGGCACGGTACGGATTCCAACTTGTCCCTCTTTTCCCGTTAAGAGAGCCCGTGGTCTGATATGGTTCATCAAATAGGACTTTGCTTCGTCGTCGTCAAGTCTAAGGAGCTCTATCCTTAGCTATCGACAGGAAAATGGGAGAACCTACCACCAATACAAAGACGGCAGTAAGGCTACCTTCGCTGTTGACCTCATCGACTGGGTTCTGATTCGCCGTCTAGAATACAACATGCCTAACGACGATCTTGAGTGTGAGAGGCTAGGTGATTCCCAACCACCCTCCAGATTCGTAATGTGCAAACACTTATCGAAGCCAGATTTGCAACATCATCTGTTCATCCTCACCCTAGATGGCCGACTGGGCCTAGCACCACCCAACGACCCCGACTCCAAAGTCAAGCGGGTCCTTGATGTTGGTACGGGCACGGGAATCTGGGCCGTGGACTTTGGCGATGAGCATCCCGAAGCTCAGGTCATTGGCGTTGACCTCTCCCCAATTCAACCCAGCTTGTATAGTTGAATTTTATAACTGTTGCCCTGGTATCACGGACGAAGCTGACAGATTCGAAGCGTCCCTCCAAATGTCGAGTTCTTCGTCGACGATATTGAAGAGCCATGGTCGTTCTCTCAGCCTTTTGACTACATCCATAGTAGGATGATGACCTTCAGCATCAAGAGTTGGCCAGAATACATCCGCAAAATCTACGAGTAAGCCCTTGGCGCAGCCACCACCGTGAACACCCTCTCTGAGTCAGCTAGCAACCTCGCCCCCGGCGGCTACGTCGAGCTCGTGGAGATCGACCTCAAGAACAAATCCGACGACGGCACTCTCACGGAGCACCATGAGCTCTCGCGGCTCGTCAGGCTCCTGGACGAGGCGTCCATAAAGATCGGCCGCAGGTTCCAGGACAATAAGAAGAACAAGGATATTCTGCGGGACACGGGCTTTGTGGACATTGTCGAGACTACCTTCAAGTGGCCGAGTGGGCCTTGGCCGCGGGAGAAGAAGTACAAGGAGCTCGGCCAGTGGAGCAACGCCAACATGGATGCGTACCAGGGCCTTGAGGCGCTTGTCATGGCTGCATTTACTAGGGTGCTTGGGTGGACCCATGAGGAGGTGATTGTCCATCTCGCAATGGTCAGGAAGGAGTTAGCTGATAAGAGGATTCATACATATTGGTCGATGTAAGTGTTGCATGACTTGAATAGCGTTATACTTGCTAACTGGTTTAGATACTCGACTTATGGGAGACGGCCTCTTGAGTAACTTGGAATAGGGGCCTTCATGACCTAGGGATGGAGTACTGTTGTATATCCGGCACCCTCCTTTAGGTATACGACAGTTAGGGAACATTAATACACCGTCTAGAGAGTGCAATTTTGACAGGAAAATTGGGCCTGTGATGGCCTCGTACGTCGGTGGAATAGATAAAGACCTTGTTGACATAAAAATCCCGCACCTGCTGGTCTGATATTGAGGGGAAGGCTTCCCAAGATGGCCCCCTCACTGCAGTATAACAGGGATCTCCGCCTTTAGTTGGACAGGAGTCAATGTGGCTCGCTTACTGTTTGCGGATTCGCTATGTTACTGGTCGAGTGACCTGAGATTGGGTCAACTGCTTTCAGCTCTTCACCTCGACGACCTGATGGCAGTCTCCTGCCGATAACCACTCGCTTGAGACTTCTCCCATCTCTTGAAACATTTCCTCCGAGTATCACTCCAGCTCACAACTGCAACGATGGAGCCCACGGCCGGGGAGCCCATGAAGCTAGAAGAAGACCCAGCCTCGCAACAGTATGAGCTGAAGCTTTACGACCAGCGGTGTGAAGCGGGTCTCGTCCAGCGCTGCAACCTCTGTCGCAACATCGCCCGCTGACGATTTCCCTACACGTTGAACGCTGAAGTCAGTCTTTTCCAAGCCTCAGCTCGAGAATGCAGCGTGTGCGCTGCTGTATGCGACAGCTTGACAGGGATCCGTTCAAGCTTGCAGGTGCAGTGGAACTCGCTGGACTTCCGCTTCAATGCCTGCAGCAAAGCACCGAGATTCTTTGCTTCAGAGGTGACACTCAATGACACATATCGATATACCCAGTTTCAGATCTTTACTGAGCTCAGTGAGTCCCTCCGCGGCTTGTGTTTGACTGTGGCCTAACATTTCTAGGTCAGCCAGGCCCTGAGCCCATCATCGGCGCCGCAAGGAGCATTGCGGCCAAGTCCAATTCAAGCCAATGCTTTGATCTCATACGGCATTGGATCTCAGAGTGTGCTCAGCACTCAGCGTGTGCTCCCCCATCCTCCTCCTCCAGACTGCCCACCCGCCTGCTCGACCTGCGGGCGGGTGAGGACGGCCATATTAAGTTGTATGAGACACAGGCAGGAGAGGCTGATTTATACATCGCCCTGAGTCATTGCTGGGGCCCCAAAGGCCTTCCAGCTGCAGCCAAGACAACAAACGCGGCCAAGTATGACCGCATGCAAGGAATTCGAATCGAAGCCTTACCCAAGTCTTTCCGAGACGCCATCGCCATATGCCATGAGCTCGGGATACGGTACCTGTGGATTGACTCACTGTGCATCATCCAACAGGACAAGGATGACTGGGAGAAGGAGTGCTCCCGCATGAGACATGTTTACAGAAACTCATACTTGACGATATCCGTGGCTCGCTCCTGTGACAGTTCCGAAGGATGTTTCTCAACACGTCCCAGTAAGTATATGTCCACAAAGGTCGGCTCCATCAACCACCAGGGCCAGGCCTACGACATCATGGCAAGGGAGAGCGTCAAGCACTACGAAATAGCGGGATTGGACAGTCAAACCTCGAATTTCCCTCTCTTTTCACGGGCATGGACTTTTCAGGAGCGGCTGCTCCCTCAACGTGTGGTGCACTATGGCGAGACAGAGCTGATCTGGGAGTGCAATACCTTGTACGACTGCGAGTGCGCTGCTTCTCGGGAGTTTCTGGCCCCTTGGGACTGGGAGAAGAGACCCAAAGTCATGTTTGCCAAAATGATGAACCGACCAAGACATGGGCCAGAATTTCGCCGTGACTGGGCCGCCCTGATGCGGCGTTTCTCCCTCATGCAGCTCAGTTTCGACGCCGATCGCCTTCCGTCCCTCTCTGGCCTTGCCCACAATCTAGAGTGCAGCGACACGGGGAGATACCTTGCTGGCCTGTGGGAGAGGGAGCTGCCCTGGATGATAGGGTGGATGAGCATGGGCAAAGACGCGTGCCGCCCATCCTCAACCCCAAAGCCCCCAAGCTGGTCTTGGACCTCGGTCGAGAACATTTGGGTTTCCTGGAACTACACCGCTGATCTGAGCAGCCACGGCGAATGGACCACTGTGTGGCCAAATGGTAGGGGCCTGGCAGAGCACAACGATGCATTCAGGATAGTCCGATGTACAGTCAAGAGCAAGGGCTATACCCCTCTCGGAGAACATGACGCGTTTGGGCGAGTCTCCTCTGGCACACTTATCATCTCCGGACAACTCGTCTCTGCGGTACTGAGGGATGACTTCTTTTGCGAGCGGAACACGATCAAGCAACGTTTGAGCCCGGATGTGCGAGGGGAACCAGGTCTCTATATCGCAAGACGACCGGTCTACTGCCTCATGATCGGCGCCATGAGCACCGAGCGCTCCAAGTATCCCGGCTTGGTCACTGTTTCCTCCCTGATTCTGAGACTTCGAGAAGGGGACGTTGAGAGGAGACGTACCTATGAGCGGATTGGACTCATGAGCCAGAACAATCACTTTTCTTGGAAGGAGACGCCTGCCTGGTGGGAGGATGCTGAGAGCGCTGTGGTGGAGATTACCTAGTGATATATAATTGCCGCCGCTCATGAACAGTAAGGGATTCAAATGTCAAGCTTGCCTATCATCCTTGAGTTCTGTCCTAACCTCTATGGCATGCTCGAGCTACCTAGAAATCTTGGTCCAAAGCCTTTTGAATGCCCTACTAACTCTATACCTGGCGCCCTCATTGCGCCCTTTGAGAAGCAGTCTCACGCGTTGCCGCAACGACAATCCCCTGTTGTCACCTGGGTCATCTGATACAAGCTGATCCCTCACCTCTAGCTTTCCATATTCACTTTCCGCTCTGATATGGTTATTGCAGTCGATCCTCTGAGCGCTACCAATGCCTTCATTACTGTCTCGCCGTGACTGTCGACAAATCTGGTAAGAATCATCGGGATGCTTACCCTCCGCATTTGGCAGATCCACTTCATCCTGATCCTCGGGGTCAACAACCTTTTCCTTATCGGTTGTGCGGAAGAATGCTTCATCTGATGAGTCTGGACGACAAGAAGTTGCAGGAGTGATCTGAGGCGTTTGGGGGTCTGCATCTGGGCTCAACTGCAAATCTCCCGGTGAAATATCATTAGGGTCCAACGATCTGGACGAGTCGGACCTCAAACTGTGGTTACTCGGTGCCGTCCTTTTAGAAGGATACCAAGTATCAGGCGGTAAAAGATGCTGGCCCGCCTTGCTTTTGACTTCGCTGGTTGGTTGGTCGCCCAATCTTGATGGCTGTGGTGGGTGCCTTGTTGATATCACATCGGCGAAGACCCCCTCGATGACATTGAGATCTGGCTTTAATCGACTGTCTAAAGAGGAGGTAGAAGCAGAATAGGTCGTCTTGGAAACCCTACTATATTGCGTAGACTGAACGGATGTTAGCAGATGGTTAGCCCGATAGTGAAGGACAAATATACCTGCTCGTTGAACTCGGGAGGAAAGTTGTCATCGCTGTGAATGGGTCTGGACTTCTCCCAGTGCCAATACACATCGTTGTCTTCACAGCGCTCTAAAATCTTAGCCAACTCGGTGCACACCCTATCCATCGGCCATCGGCCGTCGGGCACTGCAACCAGCATATGCTCCTCAACAAGGTCCAGGAAATCATCCATGGCCTCAGAGCAATGTCGAATTGCATGAAGCATCCTGATCCACTGGTAATAGTTAGCCCAATACTCAAAAGTCTAGAGTCTGCTTCTACTTGCCTCTTTGACCGAGTCCTTTACCTTGGCCCCAGACCCGTCAGCTTGGGTGAAAAATCGGTTAGTGGGCACACCATGCTTCTTGTCGTTCTTTGATCTGAGTAGAGTGAAGCTCTCCAAACGTTTCCCCTCGGGGTCCGTGAAGTAGTCCTCTCGGATCGCATCGTATCCGATGAGATACCAAGTGATGAACTCCAAGTAGACGCAGCCCAAGGTCCAGATATCATATTTCTGACTGACAATCGTCCCCGGCTCAGTGTCCACTTCTGGGGGATAATATGTCTCGGAAAAGCCCACTTTGCCCGCTTCAGTGTGGTTCACGGTGTCCATGGAATGGAACCGCATTAATGTAAAGTCAGCAACGACGAGGCGCCCCCGTGCTGTCTCCGTTTCTGGAAAGAAGAGTATATTCTCGGGCTTGATGTCTCCATGACGGCCTTGGTTTCGGAAATCAGACTGAGATGCGTCTCCATTTGAGCCATGCCTTAGTAGCCAAGAGTTGTCGTTGTGAACCTTGCGTAGACCACCAGCCAGGCCCAGGCATTGCTGGAGGAACCAAGACGAGTCGTGTCGCGATGCGGGATTGCTCGGGTTTTTCTTCCAGAACTCAGCCAGGTTTCCTTGAGCCCAAGGGAAAATCATGAAGAATTCATCTCCTCGTTCATATGACAGCAGAAGCCGAACAAGGTGATCGTGTCCCTTGTTGGGCAAGCTGAACCGCTCCAATGCCTGTCTCTCCTGCTCGAATTTGATAGGATCCTGAAATTTCTTGATAGCAAAGCAGGTTCTATCATGCTTAGGAGCCTACACGGAGTCAGCCTGTTTACATCTCTCCTTGATGAGCCGCCTTACCGAGTTGGGGTCCCAGAACTGGTGGTCTTTATGAATCCTGACCTTGGATATCGTTCCGTGAGCGCCTCTGCATTCCCACACAAGGCGTTCCAGAAAAGGCATACGATGGTTCAATCCGAATTTGTTGTGCTCCATGGTTGTGAAGTCGATGATAGGGGCAAGCACCACATACTGCCTGTGACAGAAGCTCTCGACGTGGCCTGGCTTCCAACCCTGAAAGACTGCCTCACTAAAATCAGGAAACAGGGGCAGATTGTCATCCCACACGTTGTGGTCCAAGAATCGTCGTATGTGCTTGACCTTCTCAATGAGAATGAGTGTCGCAAGTATCCTGATTCGTCTTGGTTCAGATCTTTTCCCGCATATCTTCTTCTTTATCTCGATGGCGTCAGTTTTGGTAATTTGCAAAGCGTCAGCTATTATCTCGTCCACGGCTCCT
This sequence comes from Fusarium cf. falciforme, assembly GCA_011033785.1. Classification (NCBI taxonomy): domain Eukaryota; kingdom Fungi; phylum Ascomycota; class Sordariomycetes; order Hypocreales; family Nectriaceae; genus Fusarium; species Fusarium cf. falciforme. The sequence goes on along the minus strand of WESZ01000110.1, from coordinate 76,743 downwards.
TCACACATGATAGACTCTAGGTCACCAAGTGGGAGGAACCGAGGCGGATGTTCGGGGTCCTTGTCGTCTGGTAGGAGTTTGGAACGAATTTGCTTCCCAACCATTGAGTTCGCACGTCGCAAACCGGAGTTTGTTGACCCAGTATCAGTCAAAATGCCCGAATCAATGGTATGAGAGCTCGTGGGGCGCGTCTGCGCTGGAGACACCGTCAAACGGTGTTCCTGGTGGCGGTATATCATTAGCCTTGACAAAAGCATATTGGGATTCTCCTTGACTGTAGCCTCACCTCAAGCGTCGACATTGAAAAGAGAGCAAAGATTGTCCCGAGTTACTTCAGTGAACGTAACTTTGGAAAATGTAATCAGTCTTGAAAGGCTAGAAGTATAAACGTAAAGACATAAAAAGGTCGAGCCGAATTTCACAGGTAGCAGAGCCTCAGAAACTCAGGAGCCCAGTGCCAATTAAAGAAGACTGAAGCATTTCTTGCAATATCCACTCAGCCTTGAGAGATCAGCCCCCAATCTCTCGCAGTAGAGCTGAGTCTGTAGCCGCCAATTGCTGTGACCGCCGCAGACAGTAGCCATGGGTCGCCGAAAAAATTGAAATCAGGCTCTGCACCGTGTGTTCTGAGTGGTTGATTAATGGCTCATCGCACATCTTGGCCTGAATACAGGGCTTTCGACGGCCTTGGCAGTAGCCCGTATTTACAATAACGGTTGCTTAAAGTGCAAATAATGGGTGCGGAGGGGGGTATGGCTGGGGAACCAGCACCTCAGCTGAGACACTTGACATGGGTTGTCCCTCACCCTCCATGACCTCGGGCATTCATCGAGTCGTCTACAGTTCCCAAGTCAATTCTCTACGACACATCCTCCGGGGGCAACGGAACGTGGTCTAAATATTCTACGTTTGACGTACAAGGAGCGGAGATCGTTGTGTCTGAGTTTAGTTATCGGACAAGTGGCAAGGTTGGTCGGATCGCCCGCCTTATGATGACAACCAAAAGGAATCAGGCTGCCATATTCTCAAGTAGAGCAACAATGTCCAGCCAAGACTCGCCCGGAAGCTGGGCGGCCACGGGTCGAGGCGATGTGCATGCAGGACGGCACAAGGGTAGCGAGACAGACAGGCTGGCGCTTAGAGGTGGAAGACCCAGCAGGTGGCGTGCTGAAGAAGTGAAACCACACTTGTCAGCTCGCTTCGAGCAGTGTGGCAATGACCTACCAACCATCAGGCTCTGGTAATCACCTTTTGGGGGCGAAGCTGGGGGAAGGGGTCGGGCACCTGAAAAGCCCGTGGCCGTCTTAGAAACAAGGCTCTCGTCATCCCCCATTCTCCCGCATCTGTGTTTTTCTTCTCTCACTCAACACTTCATCACCGTCAGTTTCTGCTTTCCTCCAACTTTGTCTCGTCTTCCTCTCGCTACAAACCTTCCAACTCAACCCAACTCAATGGACAACGTCATAGAACGAAAAATTCCGTCGGATTGCATCAGAAATCCAGAAGACCTCATCAAGACTCTCCAAATGTTCTGCCAAAGAAACAAGTTCGAGATGGAGAGTCTCGAGATGAGGAACGACGTCTACATTGTACGCGTCAGGCCACATATCGTTCAAAATCTAGAATCACCAGTCGGAGTACTGGCATAACGTAAGGTATAATTAAAATATGGTGACTGCTCTGCATGCTGACTTTGAAATGTTAGTTTTTCATGCCTATGCCTTGGAGCTGAAAGTATGGTTTTGTTTATCCTTCTTTTGGCAGCGATATTTGGAGAGCCTGGGACTTGGATGCGATGGCAACGACACTTTGTATACTACGTAGCCTGTACAATAGACTGTTTAATGAAGTACGAGAACCAACTTTCTGCGTGACGGTGTTGAATGAACTAAGAGAGCAGAGGCAACTTCCTGAGTGCGGCAGCATCAGCCGGCGCCGTGGCATCGTCGTTGGCGGACTCGGCTTGCCCACTTCGCCCTAACTGATCATGCCTCACCTGCAGCCTGCTGACGATTGATCACATCTTGGTCACCAGTGTCTGCAGATTCGTGCACGGAGGGGCGGAGGGGCGGAGGGGCGGAGCTGACTTGGCATGCGGTTCTTGTCTCTTTGCATTTGCTGATTCGTGTAGAAGGGTGGGCATGTGGTCATGTCCAGCCACCTCGCTTCAGAAGGCCACTACAAGCACCTCGAGCTGAAAAAGAAGTGTTCGGTATGGGTGGGGATGGTAGGCAGTGCTGCAGGCATGCCTACAGACAAAATGGTCAGTGAGGCTGACGAGTTGGCATTATGATCTGATTATAAACAATTTAGGAAGATGCGAATAGCGCACGCACACTATCCTTCTCTCATTTCTTCCGTCGCCTTCGATCCTTGCAACATTGATTGCCTGATCCATTTCACAAGACTCGGAACACTTCTGTTGCCTCGACTCAATTCTGCGTATCTCGTATAGTGGGCATTTCTGCCGCTTGGTGGACTCAATGGCAGCCAATACCCGCCAGCACGAAGGGCCTATCTCTGTCAGCAGCATCTTGAGCCGTCGGGTCAACCGATTTCGCGATGATTCCGACCAGAAGATTTATGACACTTTTGTTCCCCAAGACAATATACAGTCATTGACTGAGAGGGACAAGGTTGAACTAACATTGAATGAAGAACTAACCGAACCTGAAGATATTCTAGCATTGACGGAGTACGTCGTAGGGAAGGCCAAGAAAGTGTTCCTACTCCTCATTTACTCCGACACTATCAAGTACATCCGGGACCTTCAAACAACTGGTTTCACAGACGAAGACCTTCCAGTGATCATGAGGGAGTCCGAAGATGGCTCCAGCGTATCGGTTCATAGGTGGCGCGCCCACGACACCTCGACGTATGCAGAGAGGCAAAGCCTCACCTGCTTTTCGAGCTGGACTGAACCCGAACTTGAAGACTTCCTTGAGAAGCAGTGGATTTTCCTAGCTCCAGTTTTCGCACGGAACAAGTTCGCCCATGTCTTATATAGCCGGTCTCCCCTCCCTTACATGCGCACACAGGGTTCTGACACGTCCTCGGGCGAGGGGCACTTTGGTACGATCAGGAAGCGTGGCCTCCACAATGGACATCACAAGTATCAGAGTTTGATTAAAGTAATCCCCTCCACCACGTCACTCCAAGGAAGTTCTTTGACATCACTTTACCAGGATGAAGGGACCGGGCGACATATCGCAGTTGCCGTGAAGACGCTGAACAACCAAGGCTCAGCGGTCACTGACGTCGAAAAGTTCTACACTAAAGAGAGTGAGACTCTTGAGAAGATGAAGAATCTGGATCACCGCCATCTTATCAAGGCGGTTGCTGCGTACAGAAAGGGGCCTGACAGGTGCTTCGTGTTCCCGTGGGCACAGGAGGGCAGTCTTCGAGACTTTTGGCGAAACTACTCAGCCAGTCTTAATGAAGGCCTCGTCTCTTGGGCTATTGAGCAGATGGTGGGCCTTTCCGATGGCCTCAGGGAGCTACACAAGGATCACACTCGCCATGGTGATCTCAAGCCAGACAACATACTTTGCTTCACATCTGGAAATGAGAGGACTCTGGTGCTTGCCGACGTTGGTCTCGCAAAGTATCACCCTGAATATACCCGAGACCGAACCAAAGCTACAACTACTCGACACGGGAGCAGGATCTATGAGCCGCCCGAGATATCCGCTAACCGAGGCAATATCGTCGTCTCACGGAAGTATGACATATGGAGCCTAGGATGCGTCTTCCTGGAGTTCACCATTTGGTTGCTCTATGGTCGGAGTGGTCTTGCCTCGTTCCGCAACACACTCCTCAACAATCCCGACATTGACAGATTCTGGCAGAATGACACAGATGGGAAGCCAAAAATACATCCAGTTGCTCGAAACTGGCTCGACAAGATTTTGGCCAAAGATCTCCAAGGTGTTTCGGCGCTTCGTGACTTGGTCCGGTTGATCGTCAAACGGCTTCTAGTCCCTGATATGGAAGAACGTGCCGATGCCGAGGGCGTTTTTCCTGAACTCGATACCATCCGGCGCAACTCTTCAGGTAACCACCAATATCTATTCAATTCTGAGCTCGAGGAACTGGCGAAGCAGAGGGGCGGGTCAGACTTCATTGCAGAGGATGACATGCCACATCCTTCCAGAGAAGTCTGTCCAATTCCCTGCCAAATATTTTAAGCTCTCTCACTGACTATCAATACACAGTATGTAAGTAAATGTCATTCCAAGTGCCCTTCGACTTCGACGGTGGCTGACAAGAGCCTCCTTGAGGCTTGAAGAATGCAAGTCGAACCTTCAGCTCATATTGACTGAAGTTGCTAACACCACATAGCCGGTAAGTGTAGAAAGAGCTCAACTTTCTTCATTAGGCCTTGCATTTTGCTAATTGAATCAGCGCACGAGTTTGCTTCATGGCCAGTGGCGAAACGTAACAGACAACGAAAGCGCACGCACGATCATCTCACATCTCGATTGGCCTTCCCTACGCCCAAAGGCTGATGCGTCCGGAGTTTGCCATTACTGTGCCACCTTGGGCTTTCAGCTACCTACCTTGGACTTACATCGCAGCATTGAAGAGCTGGGAAGTGGTTCGGACGAGTGCTCGCTCTGTCACTTCTTGTTCCGCTGTCTTTCAAAAGTCAAGCCCAAGCCCGAAGAGCCAGTGAGGCTGTTCCGAGATGATTCCTCACATGCACTTCGAGTCCTCCCAAGTTCTGCTCCCGTCATATCCATATACTCTGACACAGGTACGTGGTGTTTGGCTTGTTGTCAACAGGTGTGAGGGATGTTGACCCCGTTCTAGTCTCTAGAGACAATCCTCCATCATACGCCCAGCTCGGCCTGCCGATTCTTCCCGAACTCGGTAGCCAACAGCAATTCAAGCTTCTGAATGAATGGATAAACTTATGCGATACGACCCACAACTGCACCTCTGTTCAGGGACACGAGGGACACGTCGACAGCATGCCTACGAGAGTCCTCCATGTCGGTACCGTTGAGAACCCTTGCCTCCGACTTGTGGAGACTGGGGACAGTATCAGGGACAAGTATATCGCTTTGAGCCACTGTTGGGGGAAGCTCTCAAAAGAGCAGAAATTTGTCACGTCAGCTGACAACCTCGACAATCGCAAGGAAGACATCCCGTTCGATGAAATGCCAAAAAGCTTTCAAGATGCGGTGATAGTTACTCGTGATCTTGGTGTTTCATATCTTTGGATCGACTCCCTCTGCATCATTCAAGAAGACGAAGCAGACTGGGAGGTAGAGTCTGCCAAGATGGAAGAGGTTTTCAGCTCGGCATATTGTACCATTGCTGCGAGTTCCGCTCAGTCCTCGCTAGAGGGCTTTCTCGGAGACAGAGTCTCAAGGGCTTGCGTCACTATCCATCTTTCTCAGGGGCCCGTATTATATCTCGCCGAGGCAATCGACGACTTCCAGGGACATGTCGACCAGAGTGTTCTGAATAGTCGTGGTTGGGTGCTCCAGGAAAGAGCACTTTCTCGTCGCACCATACATTTCACATCAACTCAGACCTATTGGGAATGCGGACAAGGCATTTACTGCGAGACCCTGACTCGGCTACAGAAGTGAGTATATTAATGGAAGGGCCGTGGCCACAGGACGGTCGCTCATCAGTAACTAATACGTTGCAGTCCACAATCGCAGTTTCTCGGCGACTCTAGTTTCCCATATCTAGGGCTACAGTACTACAAGGACGAGCGGATCCAACTTGTGCAGCACCTGTATCGAGTCTACTGCGCACTTGAGCTCACAAACTCCACCGACCGATCCAAGGCGATTCTAGGTTTGCAGAAACGGCTCTCCCGGACCTTCAAGTCTGGGGCAGATTACGGGGTCATCTGGGGCTACTTCGAGAGGACCCTTCTTTGGCAAGCCAAGACCCCGAATAGCCTGTCCCGTATACCATATCGAGACAGGGGGGTTGTTCCCTCCTGGTCCTGGATGGCGTGTACCGGGGAAATCCAGTACATGGATATTCCCTTCCGCCAAGTCAGCTGGACGGGAAATCCTACGAACCCTATTGAGAGCGTATCGGAAGGTGAGGAATGGGACGGGCAACTGACCGCTGAAGCAAGTCAACTCTTGGTTGATGAAGACGAGCTCTCGAGAAGAGCTGTCATTGACTGCAGCACGTTCACGTTCGACTCGGCCGCGTGGCGATGTATTGTGGTTGGCAAGAGTAAAGTGGCAGACGAGAGTGGCGACGTCGTTCATTACGTGTTGTTGATTCGACCATTGGGAGGATTGGCTCAGGTCTATGAAAGGGTTGGAGTTGGTATACTTCTGGGCGCACATATCTCGAGGGGAACCACAAGAGTGTATCTCAGGTAGTTTGAAGAGACGGGGTCGGAAAGAACAGTGATCGGGCAGTCTGTCATTTAAGCTTGGATGGTTTGAACTACATTGAGTTTGCTTAATTCTTACATGGCTGCTTTGTTGATCAGAAATCCTCGCCCTCCAGCATCAGCGGCGGACCAGGCCAGGCGTGGATTAATGTTGTTATTACCCATACCGGCTCTTAAACACGCCACCAGCCGCAATAAACAAGGGGCTCGGTGTAGATTGATGTCAGCCAAGCTGAAGCGGCAACAAGCAGATGCTTGAATAGACCCCTTGCAACTTGAAGAGCATGTTGAAGTGGAGGCTGTAGAAGACTCATGCGAGCTAAGTTGAGCGTCTGGCAACCATGTAACAAAATATTCTACTAACCTTGCGAGGCAGCGATGATGATCCTAGGTGAGAATTCGACGCCCCTCTCATCACAAGCGCCCTGTGATGTCTGCCAAACGATCATGAAGAGATGGGTAGCAAGAAACACCGGTCTAACTATAATCCGAACTAGCAACGCTAACTATATCAAACTCAACATCGTCTTTCTTCACAAAAACTAGCCCATTTCATCAGAATCAAATCCCGTCATCAACAGGTGTAGAATGAGATATGCTGGCCATGTAACAAAGACAACGTTGAGTAAATAAAGATACCAGCCGGGCACCAAAACCAGACCGCAAGAGCTTCCCGTCTTTGACACCCCCTGACTGTCAGGGCAAACATCTAGCAAATCCAGCCGTGAACGTCTGTAGCTGATGCAGACAAATGTGGTATAGAAAACAGTGCGGACAACCCATAAAGCAGAGCATTGGACGCATAAAACTAGGCTGAACGAGAACTACCAAGGTTGAGCTGAGAACGGAATGCACAAAGAGTACCGGAACCTACTTTTTGAACAGAGAACCCATGATGCCGCCTCAGTGCGGTGGTCACCACGCAGATAAGGACTGAGCAAGCAAGGCTGAGTACGAGAATAGAGCATGCTACATCGATTCGAAAGGCCGTATCACGATGACCATAGTTGTTGCTATTGCGGAGGTTCGAGCTGACGGAATCGCACACATACCCGATGTATGCGAGGCCCAGAACTAGCAGTGTGAAGAGGACTGTTGATGGGAGGATTCTTATGATCCTGCTGCACGGGTCCTTGCGTCCAGACTGGGGAGTGTTCATGGTCAAGCTGATGCGTATCAAGATTAGGAAAATTAGGCCATCCGTCAAGTAAGAGAAAGCTCTGGCCGGACCCGCGATATCCCTCCCAAACCGAGATCAGGCATCCGTGGTTTAATTAACGTTGACAGCAGCATAGTCAGCAAAAGAAGCCGTTAATCACAAGAATGAAGAACACAGGTATCAACACGTACCCACGGGGTAATAGCGGAGTGTACGCTCTACATTCATCTGATCCAATATAGACGCATACTCGCAAAGGTCCAAGAGGCAGAACCTGGTCGGGCCAAGGTGGTCAGAGTCAATGGCTCCTAGGGGGTACATGAGAAGAGCACTCACATGCCCAAAAACCCAATAGAGAACTGGAGATACCTAAAGAATGTCGTCCCGTAGCATGTGTGCTGATTGGCTTTACGATTGCAAAGCAACAAAGTCTAAGGATCAGCACCAGAGTGACGATGGTGAGGGCTATATGAGCGATGAAGGCGCCCTTAAATTTGCCGGTAGGCAGCACATTATGGGTAAAGATGGTATATGCAAAGACGAGGGCCATGAAACGCAGTAGCAAATAATGAAGTCGAATAGGATGTATGTGCTGGCTCAACAGCTCTCTGCTTGCAGGGAGAGTGAAAAAGTCGGGCTGATAACGTTAACATCTGAGGAGGGCCAGATATTCATGGCTTGTGCTTCTCAGCAACAATATGTTTCTACAAAAGCAGAATAAAATGTGCGCGATTTTCGTCAAGATGCAACGAAACTTCTGTCTGCATGTTGTTGCATCATTGTGTATTTGAGGCCACCAAACAACGGCTGAACAGGGCGGAGCAAGGCATAACTGTGCTTGGCCCAGCGTGGCGTTCTTCCTGCCTTCAGCTCTCCCAAGGAAGCATTGCAATCAGCAGCTGAGCGACCAGTCAAGAGGGCTCTTTTCACAGCGTGATCAGAAGCCTGTAGATCAGTGCAGTTACTCTCGCCCCCCTAAAAGCATCGTTACTAAAAATATCCAGCGCTGTACAACTGGTGCAGTCTCTCAAAGGGTCCCTACACGGTCAGCCTTTTTCCCTGACATGACAGTATCAAATCTCGATTCGTCTTGCTTACGGTTCTCTCTCGACCAAGATTTTAAAACTGGCATCGTTACAATGAGCATCCACCTCGACGATGGGTCCCGCGACGACTTTGCTGGACAATCCCACGAGTTAACCGACTTGACAGGCCTGCTCAACAGGAATGTGAATGATTTTCAAGAGCCAACCCCTGAAACCGAAACTCGGTCAGAGCAAGGAGCTTCCTCGACAACCAAACGCTTCATCGGGTGGCGCGTTGGCGCATCATACTTTGCTCTAGGCGCGCTCATATCCCTCATACTTCACATTATACTCGCCATCTGGATCCCTACACTCGATTCTTTCTACAATGGGATCAGCATTCTATGGACTGGTAACTGCCGAACAGCAGGGTCAACTGCCGTCGCCACCTTGCTCATCGGTGGGAGTAACTATTGCATGCAGTGCTTGACGGCTCCGACACGCAAGGATTTGCAGATGGCGCATAATAAGGGCGTCTGGCTTGATGTTGGTGTACAAAGCATTCGTAACCTCAAGATCATCAAGGGGTATAATAACGGCCACCAACGAGACTGAAAAGGGAGTATTCGCTTTTGGTTATGAGTATGCTGCAGGGCAACACGTGAACACTACCCGGGGCGTATACAGGCCATATGAATGGTAAATGAATATGAATCAAACTCACAGACGATATTACTAACGTCTACCGAGGATGTGTTTCGGTTCCAGCCCTCCTCCCAGCGCTCCCAGTCGCCTTTGCTACAAGTATATCCCCTACTTAGCCAAAGAACCCTCGGGTTGGGCACCGTGTTCTCTCCTAGTAAAGTATTGTCACAGCGAGATGGTTGAAGAAAACTGGGCCCTCAACACCAACCAACCCATCGTGACTGTCATCATTATCTGCAACTCGATCAAGCTGATAATCATTACAACGATGGTGTTTTGGGTCAAGGGGTGGCCAATCATCACCCTGGGAGACGCCATTCAATCATTTCTTAACGAGCCCGGTCCAACCACCGAGGGTCTCTGCTTACTCTCCAAAGCCGCTGTGACGAACCAATCCCCATCCTGGCCTAAGAACGAGCCGACAGATGATCCCGATCCTGCCATGGCTGGAAGAAGATGTCACCGATGGTCAGACGCAGCCAGCACTAGGAGATGGTTTTATGCCCTTACGATTCTCGGAACATCGTTGATGGGGATGATCATCTTCTTCGGCCTAAGCATCGACTTGATTAAAGACAACAACATAGTCAATCCCTTCTCCATTGGATTTGGATCCGTGGATGCAGCAGCCGTTGTGACATACCACTCAGTTCCAACCTCGACGAAATACCGATATCGCATCCTAGCAGCCGTGGTTGTCGCTAACCTCCCGCAAATGATCTTTTCGGTCATCACATTCTCACTCAACAATCTCTTAACAGTCATCTATACGGCCCAAGAATGGGAGGGCTTCTCAAGACATAGGAAGACACTACGAGTATCAGAGCCAAAAGGCGAGCAGAAAAGCACATACTTTCTTCAACTGCCATACCGAATCGCGCTCCCTTTCAATGTTGCCACTGGTGTGATCTCATGGCTCTTGTCTAACAGCATATTCTCCATTATCATCTCCAGCTACGATTCTCTTGGCAAGGGGGTGGAGGGTTAGGAGATAGCATGCGGCTTCTCGCCTTGGCCAATGGTACTTGCTATCGTCGTAGGGGTTGTTCTGATCGCTGGTGTATGCTCATTCTTCTTGTTTCGTTTCGTCAGCACAATGCCCATTTGGGAACTTGCAGTGCGGCCATCTCGGCAGCATGCCGTCACGATGATGGGCAGGAGGGGGTCTCTCTGCAGCCAGTTAAATGGGGTGCGGTGTTTGTCTCGGAGACAGAAGGCCAGGATTGGGTCGGACACTGCTGCTTTACGAGTAGTCTTGTCAAACGGCCAAAGCCGGGGCAGTTTTATGCCGGCAAGGATTCGACATGTAAAGTAGAGTAGCAGTGTGTATAGTATGTATCTGCATGCAATAACTTTTCTCATTGTTTTCATCTGGCCTCTCCTCTCAGCGTGCGCTGGAACGGTGGGGGATTGTCTCTGGGGAGGGGCAGTATACGAGGACTCGACGGGCGCTTAAAAGGAGTGGAAACTACGCTGCTGAGCAGAGTAAGCAATATGCGAACGGGAAAAGCAAAAGATGAGTTTCAACGAGTACTGAGAGAGTTTGGGTCTTATATGCTGGTTAGCATGTGTTGAGTATGGTTCAGGTGATGCGACGACGAGAAGTTGGATCCAAATTGACAGTTTCAGTAAGTATCAGGGGGCGATCAAAACATCCATACGAGATCCGAGGTGCATCGAGCTGCGATGAGGCTGAAAGTACAAGTCGGCCGTCAAACTCCGCGATATAGCGGTCGCAAGTCCAAGATGACGACTCCTTCGCGAGTTAAAAATGACGACTCCTTTCTTTTTTGCGAGTGAGCAAGAGAAGCGCTGTTTCCAAGCCCGTCACCGAGCATAAGCTCGCAATCCCTTCACGCCATGTCAATATCGAAGCAGTTGAAACCAAATCTTGGCGACAATCGAAAGCATCCCACACCAAGGAAACTGCCGAAGCCTCTGACGGAGTCCCTCGGCCGCCTAAAGTACACTGTAACATAGCCCCTGCGCTAGCTTGGCCGTCACGCGGCTGAAAAAAAAACCGACCGATCAGGTATTGATTAGCCTGATTCATTGATAGCGCCACCTGGGAAACTTTGCTTCTGTTTACGATGTGTTTAAAAATAAACAGTGGGATTGCAGCAGGAAATGCAGCAGTAATGCAGGTTGGGATGAATGGGGAAAAAACAAGTCAAGATAAGGTTAATATGCTTGAATTAAGCGATTATTTCTACATGAAAGATTCCATCTTTTCACTCAATCCTTTTGATGAGAATCTCCTCTCAATGCCGCAGTCGCTGTCGGGGATATCCCAGCCAAGCACCCGCGGGCCCCGTAAGCCTGCCCCCTTAGCCCCTGTCCTCTGGAGGCGCCGCTTTGTTCTAGAAAGGCCTCTTCAATAAACACCCCGTTCTCCATTCTGCTTGGGCCAGTCCTTAAAAAGTCAATCTCTCATGGCCCGGATTTGTCTCTCCGCCATGTCACCCGACTCTGACCCGGTTCATTATCTATTCTGAGGCCCGATCCGTCCACCGTCAGACCATCTCATGATCTCGCGACGTCGACGTAGACAAGTAGAGATAGTATAAGTATTCAAGATGGCGATGCATCGAGGTTCAATCCCATCTTCAATCGTCTTCCATCGCTTCAAAACAAATCCTTCTTATGCGATAAATCCCTTCTGTGTGATAAATCCTTCATCGGTGCAAAATGACCGGCCACATCTTTGACCCCAATAACGACTCGGACAAGACACTTGATCATCACCACTTCGTCCAAGACAATCGTCCGGAAATGGCTACCACCCAGACATTCCGCATCGTCACCTCTGAACCTCGACGGTTCGCCAACCCTTCGCCGCTAGGCCTTTCGGCCTTTGCCGTCACCACTTTTGTTCTTTCGTGCGTCAACATGCACGTTCGCGGCGAAACTAAGCCAAACATCGCCGTTCCTCTCGCCTTTGGCTATGGCGGTTTGGTCCAGCTACTCGCTGGCATGTGGTATGCATTTCACAACAGCGCCTGTCCGTTATAGCATTTACTCATTCATTTAGGGAAATGGCCGTCGGCAACACCTTTGGCGCCACAGCTCTCTCGTCCTACGGTGGCTTTTGGATCGCCTACGGCATCCTCCTCACGCCCACCTGGAACACCCTCGGTGCGGATGGCCCCTACGAGGGCGACACGGGATCGGTAATGGGCTTCTTCCTCACCGCCTGGTGGATCTTTACCACGATGCTCCTGATCTGCACACTGAAATCGAGCGCCGCCTTCTTCCTCCTGTTCTTCTCCGTCGACCTGACCTTCCTCCTCCTCGCATGCGAAAGCTACGCCAACGACCTGGGCAACGAGTCAGCCAGGAACGGGCTCCAGCAAGCAGCCGGTTTCTTCGGTCTGCTAGCCTCGTTCCTCGCATGGTACAACGCACTGGCCGGCATGCAGGACAGCAGGTTTGTACACCCATGTAAAGCCGTTAAAGATCCTTGCTAACCTTGTTCTAGCAACTCCTTCTTCCGCGTCCCCATGTTTCACTTTCCATGGTCTGATCAGGGCATGCAAATGCGAAAAGAGAGGGCCCAACACGACTTGGCTTGATTGCATCTTGACTCCATCACGACCTGGTTCGATCGCCACTTGGCTTGATCGCGCAACGTATTCTGTTCTTGTTTTTTTATAGATTATGACTTGGGAAAGACAAAAGTAGGTTAGAACGGGACTGCTTTGACTACCTAGACTAGACAGTAGGCCATATTTAATGTTACCATTCTATGATTACCGTTTCAATAACTTCCGATACACAGATAATATCTGATACATTGTTTTGACTCGTTCGCGGCGGTGTGTTTGCGCCCGAGCCGACCGATTTCAGGCTCAATACAAGACCGTCAGAGCATCTCCCCGTCGGTGGTTTTACCCGTGGCATCATGTTCCATCGGCGCAATACAGACCGACGCTAAAGGCGAGGGCCGAACCACGCCACGCAAGGGGCTTGGCAGAGCACCTGCGCCATCGGCTGCCTCGATCGGGTCTGCAAGGCCGATGACTACCCCTGTCGGTTCGTTAGCATCTACCGACAGACAACGCCATGCAGTCGGCCCTTCGCTCGATCCAAATCTGCCGATGTGACCACCAAGTGGTCCGGATTGGAGCACAAGACTTGCCAAGGCGATTTCTGACGGCAAGATACCTGCTGAGGCATTATCTAGAGGTGTGAGGACGAGGGGTGTACGATAGAGGTGCCCAGCTTGAAACTTGACAGATTGCCAAGACAAGCGAGAGCGGAGATACGGTCCGAATTTCCAGACACACATGCAATAAACTATAGGTTATGTTATTTTATAATAGTCGATTTTGATACTATCAATGTTCCGAAAACTGTATCCTCCGCTCCTATGCCCGAGGCAGTCGGTGAAGACAGAAGCGGAATTACCAACAAGAAATTCATTTACAGTGAGGCAAAATACCTACTCGTAATTTTTAATCTACTGGTCCGATTAAATCGGCTACTATGCGAACTTCCCGAAAGACCTCAACGGGCTTTCAGGCCGTCATCAAACAGGCGGTAGAATTACCAAATGGAAATGCAGACAAGATGAGATTATCAAGCGATCCTCAATAACACCGAGATCAGAATATAAATGAGCTCATGATGGATTCAACGGCCTTGGCCCTCCGGTTGCACGCCAAGCACCTCTAGTGAGTCACCATAGGACCCTAGAAGGCCGATCCAGCTCCGACAACTTTGACGAGACCGCCATAAACCAGCAACCCAATGCTCAAGCCATCACTCATCTCTCTATGGTTTGAAGATACGTGCTCATCTCGTGGATCCACCTCACATACAGGAATGTCGTCGGCAATGGCAACATCAGAAGGGGGCACAAGAAGGATCGTGCGTGCGTAGAACGTGGAGTCGTTAGCGAGAACCACAAAAAGAGATCTCGGCAGTGAGTTTACAGCAGAGAACCCTCCAAAGGGTGGTCTGTGATTTCAATGGGGAAAAGGAAGTAGGCTGGCCACGTGAAGGGGAAAGAGGCGTTGTACGGTGGTGAGAATTGGGAAAACATCACCAGCGTGAGGGTGTAACTTTCTCCTGAAATGTAGGGAAAGGAGTGAAATACTATTAGAACCTTGACTAGATAATTTTAGTATGACATCGCATTGGGTTGCGCCGTTTGCCGCTTTGAAGGGCAACTTGACTTGATAGGCTGAAGCCACATTGGAAGCTCTCAGTCACTTGACTTGTTGATTTGGGACATGGCTTTCTCCGAAGCCAACATAACATATAAGAGGACTATGGGAGGGCTACAGTTGAATGCCGGTACAATATCTTGGCTAGGGCCTTGGCATTTGGCGGCTCTGGTTGAGCTTGACCAGCCTACCTTTCACCAAGACAACCGCCAAGCATACTAGCCAAGCCAGACAATTTGAACCAAGAACTTGTTCAAAACATCAGAAATTAAATACAGCATGGATTCATCACCTGCATCTCAAGAAATTTCTGCTCCACAATGAAACCAAGGAGAGTGTTCCCGTCCTTCGCGGATGCTCCTCGAGTCCTCGGTGACAACCGAGTTGAGAATAGGTCTTTGAAAAGCTTTTAGATACCACGGAGAGAAATAAGTATCTACAGAGATGTAAATACGAAATATTCAAGCAAGAATAAGAAAATTCTGTGTCGACATACTTGCCTGGGCCATGGACCATGCCATCCGTTCTCACCAAACGGATGACTCACTCTGGCATTCTTCTACCCCCCACCCCCCTGTCCTATTCTTAGTCTTGCAATAGATAGAATATTTCCGTAATTTAATCCCGAATGAAGTGGAGGCCATGCAAGCTATTTTCAGGTATCTAGCCCTAGTTTAACTCTTGGTAATAGCCCCATACAGCCGCTTTTGCAGAGTAGCAGATGATTACTCAGACAAGAGAGAAACGACCCAACAGCACTTATAACAGAATCTACAGAGTATTTGAAACCCTGAAATGTAACTTTCCTACTCTGTACCTAGGTGGTCGTAGTCATGGTCAACGATTCGTCGGCGCTACCCAGCGCCGCTTTCGGAGCAGCGGCAAGGCACCATCGCCAAGACCACCTAGTGACTGAATAAGTGCTCCTTGTAGTTCACTTTGTAATCTGACTACTTCACAACAAGTTCAGCGATTCCTCAGGATAATGAAAGGAGCTTTTTTTGCTGAATGAGTCGAGGAGGTGAATGGCGACGTCCACTTGTCAGCTACCCGGGAGTGCCCCTATTTTCGGCTCAAACTTCACGTTTTTACCAACGTGACTGCAAGTAGCACATGGGCATGTGTTTTTCAATCCTGAAGAGACATTCCACTATCTCCTTGAAATTCCATCTGCCGGGATGAGACTATACTTAGACCCAGTGCCTGTGCTAACCCCTAAAAGGAAGACTCCAAGATGATTCTCCGACAATTGCCAGATGATAGTGGCAAAGCTAAGTTAAACGCTGGATAGAATCCAAATCAGTTTATCCATTCAGCTAAGAGGGGATCCCAAGGGATCCTGCTATCAGATATGAACCTTCCTTGGGATGTTGCCTCCAAGATAACAGGCGAAAACTTCAACGCCCACATTCGACAGAGACACGCTGGGTGGCAAGGGACTGCAGCATGCTTCATGCAGATCTCTTTGGATCACCCGTCCAGAATCCATGCCATTGGATAAGATATGCATGCGGAAGAAGGCGGGAAGAATCCGAGGAAGCACACAAGAAGGCAAACATGGGGGGTTGCAAACACCACCAACAACCCGATCAAAAGGGTCTTGGACCGTCGATCCAACGTTCTAGAGCCCTGATAGCGATTCCATCACCTGCAGCTGCTACTCGCCAGCACATGATCCCACCCCAACGCAGCTTTTTCGTACTCAATCTCGATTTAGCTAGAGTGGCAAAGCGGCCGCACCGTTGGCCTGAAACTCTGCACCCAACTCAATCTCTCTGGATTAGGTAAAGATATTGTTTATTCAACGGGTCTGACCGCGCAATCGGGTTAAGAAACTTGAGGGTGGTGTGGTACTGTGGCCCACATTCTAAACGAGGGGATGGAGATGGACATGGGCATCCATCGTTGCAGAAACCCTGAAGGGTAGGCAACCGAATGCTACCATGTGATTTTTCCCCCCTCGCAAAAATGCCAGAGCGAGGTTGGTTATGTCTGGAAATTGATGGGCTCGCTTGTGTGAGAGAGGGGGGAGGAAACACGGAGTTATGATGTGTTCAAGCCGAGATGTGTTGGATCGTGATAACACTTTGGTATAGCGTAATTCCTCGTTTAGTCCATGAATCCTTCCTGCGGTAAGAATCACAACTAGACCTTCCTCTTTGGTGAAGCAATCATGAGCCTCTTGTCTATGGAGGGGTGCTAAAGGAAGCTCCAAAACAGTAGTTCAAGGATGACTTGAACATTGCTAATCAAACCATGCCGGACTCCGAATGACCTGCCCGTTTGCAGAGCCAAGCCAAGAAAAAAATGAACAACATCCCCGAAGCCAAGAGAACCTAACAGCGCCGTAGAACGCCCTATCAGGAACTAGCGAATCGGCGCGGCGTGCGGCTCTGCGGATGTGCCGCTCTGCCGGTCAGCGAAAAAGCAGGCCCTTTTTTTAATCTAGAATTACTCAAGATTTACTGGGTTTCAATGACGATATCGCGGGTGAATCTTGCGAGATTGAGTACAAAAGCCAATGGTAAATCTGGGGAAGAGTTTCCATTACCTACTTGCCACGCGAGAAGCTCTCCACAGCAAAGAGACTCAAAATGAGGCCTCAAGCAGCAATACGCGCGCTAAACAAAGGGTCCTCCAAAAACCCGGATTTTTTTTGGTGTTAGTGCCCGGGGGGGTGGTCACTGCATGGTTACATGATGGGGGAGAATGTCTTGGCTTCAAAAGTCCGTGGGGCCACCCATCGAAAGGAAACCCGCCTGTCAAAAGTTCCCTCCCCTGGGATGGAATGGAAGGTCAGGGCGTCACGCGCGTAATTGGCCCTGATAAACGCGCTGTTCGAATAGGGAAGTTGAAACCGTTTTGCAAAAGAACATGGATAAACGCGGAGAATCATGGGCTTTGAGTCGGTTGTCGTCGGGCACGCGACAGAGCGGCAATCTGGCTTGAACCTTATGGACTTTCCCCAGGTCCAAAAGAGGAAGTTGAGGAAAAAGGGTTCAATTTCAGGAGGCAAAATAGAATGGGTAAGTTTGTAACCCAGAGCTTTGATGTTGGTCCATGTGGGATCTGGTGATTTTGTGGTTTATTCGGTGGAGACTGGGGGAGAAATGGGTCTCATCAATGAGTGGATGCAACCATCTACAGATAACGAAGTAAAGGTGATTTCACAAGGCAATAATGCATCAACAAGACAAATTCCTTTACCTCTCTACCTCTTTTTTTGCCAAGAATCACGTCCAAACCTTTGTCAGCACTGAACATCTCCCTTGGCATCTCCCCCAATCGCGACGGACGTATCGCCAAGCTCCTATTCCCGACGGCCGCCCCCAGACCCGATTAGGAAGGTTACGGTTACATGAGAGCACCAGGGCGGCAAAAGTTCTCCCCCACAGGCTATATGACGTGCTGGGATATCACGCTATCTGGGTGCATGAGCCGTGTGCTGCGCGTCTGGACGTGCGATATGGACTGACTATACTGAGTAGACACGCTGAGGCTAGACTGATGCAAAGGTGGTTTGAGAAGAATGACGCCAAATTCTAGACTATTGCCAACTCCAAACAAAAGTGCAGTGAGAGAGCAAAACACACGATTGTTAGCCACCACGGCCAACTTTTAGACTGATCGGCCAAGCCATTGACACTTCAGACAAGCCACATCACACGTCGTCGCGGATCTGTAACCACCAGGAGACCATTCTTCCTCCATGATCGCCTCCCCTAAAGCCAGTGAAAAAGCTAGACTCTGCGACCAAACCTCCAAAGTGCAAAGCCACATCCCGGAGACGATCGCCACACTAGCGCCGGCTCTCCCGATCCACTTTCGGGTGGCTGACACCAATCAGAGCGTCAGAATTACCTTTCGGAGCCGAGGGTGGCTTGCTCCGGGAGGCGGCACATCTATTTCCGGAAGCAGACCTCGGCATCTCTGGCGCCACGCCCTCATTTTTCAGAGTTTTACACTCCTCGAACAAAATTTGTGTGAAAGAAGAAGGAGAATAATGCAAGTTGCAAATCCTCAGAGGCTCAAAACCTTGACAAACAAGCTTAATCCCCATGTTCAACCACCTCCGCGGGTCGGCGCTTGGTGACTCAAGATGAGATATCACGAGAGTCAAGATACGGCTTTCCACCTTCCGAGCCTCAAACCCATATCCCCTGGTCTTCCCGCCATGCTGCAGCGATCGACATCCACACCCCTCGGACGACTTGCCACCTGCCAAGTCGGGCAACAAACCCTTGCCCCCCTCCCAAAAGGCCCGATCCCTCCCTCCCCTGTGCACTCCACGACGGGCTGTCCCCCGCAAAGGGGAAGGACCCCCGGTGATGTTGGCCTTATCCCAAACGCTGGGACTTTTGTCGCATGCGCTTTGGTTGGTCGATAAGGTCATTTCCTCTTGTGGCACTCGTCGTCGACTCCGACGTCTTGGTACTGCAAGTGCACTCTCGTCTCGAAGCATGTCTCAAGGATGGTTGCGTGCGCTACTGACCCATGGATGCTTCACTCAAGGTGGCAACGGCCAAGCCGTGCTGTCGGATATTGATCTGTAGGGGGGATTGGTGAAGCCATTGACTCTCATATAAGACTGCTCTCCTCGTCCCTTCTTGG
The DNA here is from genome assembly GCA_011033785.1 of Fusarium cf. falciforme. Taxonomy (NCBI): domain Eukaryota; kingdom Fungi; phylum Ascomycota; class Sordariomycetes; order Hypocreales; family Nectriaceae; genus Fusarium; species Fusarium cf. falciforme. The sequence continues at coordinate 57,699 of WESZ01000110.1, read as the reverse complement.
TCCTTCTCTCCTCAGGGCATCCCTCGACAACTCCATTCCTCCTCATTGTCAACTCCATCAAACGGCCTCTTGCCAATAACAAGGCCCAGCTTGCCCAAGATGACAACCACCATCAACCTCGACAACGACGCCATCGCGCAGTCAGGTCTCGTCGACCCCGAGACCCGCGGCATCCCCCAGATCCCAGCCAAGGGCTCCATGGACGTCCGCCGCGAGGTGCAATCCGTTGACTCGTCGTCCGACGACGAGCTGCCCACCGAGGAGGAGCTTCGCACGCTGCGCCGTGTCTCTGGAAAGATCAAGTGGAGCATGTACACCATCGCTTTCGTCGAGCTGTGCGAGCGTTTCTCCTACTATGGCTCTTCGGTGCTGTACACCAACTTTGTCACCCAGCAGCTGCCCGAGGGTTCCACCACGGGTGCTCCTCTTGAGCCCGATGGCCAGGCTGGTGCCCTTGGTATGGGAACTCAGGCTGGTCAGGGTATCTCTCTGTTCAACCAGTTCTTTGCCTATCTGATGCCTCTTGTCGGGTAAGTCATATACTCCTTCACAACTCAACAATTGCTAACAACATCCAGTGCCTGGATTGCTGATGCCCGCATGGGTCGTTTCTGGACTCTTCACCTCGCCATCGGTATCTCCACCATTGCCCATGTCGTCCTCGTCGCCGCTTCTTCCCCCGGAGTCATTGTCAAGGCTGATTCCTCCTTCGCCGCCTTCATCATCGGTCTCCTCACTCTCTGCGTCGGTACCGGATTCTTCAAGGCCAACGTCTCCCCTCTGCTTGCTGAGCAGAATGAGGACACCAAGATGCGCGTCGAGGTTCAGAATGGCGAGCGTGTCATTGTCGACCCCGCCGTGACAAACACTCGAATTTTCCTCTACTTCTACTTTGCCATCAACTTTGGTTCCGTTGCTGGACAGATCAGCATGGTCTATGTTGAGAAGTACCACTCCTTCTGGCTGGCCTTCTTCATCCCCACCATCCTGTTCCTGACTGCCCCCATTGTCCTGGCCATCAACAAGAAGCACTACAAGCTTTCTCCCCCCACCGGCTCCGTTCTGTCCAAGTTCATGCGCATGTTTGTGTATGTTCAGAAGCGGTGCAAGCCCTTCAAGCTCAACTGGGACCTCGCCAAGCCCTCCAACGTTCCCGCTGCTGAGCGCCCTGCCTGGATGACCTACGATGACGCCTGGGTTGATGAAGTCCGCCGAGGTCTCATGGCCTGCAAGGTCTTCCTCTTCCTGCCCGTCTTCTTCCTCGCCTACAACCAGATGACCGGTAACCTGACCACCCAGGCCGCCACCATGGAGCTTCACGGAGTTCCTAACGATGTTATCCAGAACTTGAACCCCATCTCCATCGTCATCATGATTCCTCTCATCGACCACCTGCTGTACCCCGGTCTCCGCAAGCTTGGCATCGCCTTCACCCCCATCAAGCGTATGACAACTGGTTTCATCATCTCTGCCCTGTCCATGGTTGCCTCTGCCGTCATGCAGCACTACATCTACAAGATGAGCCCCTGTGGCGACCACGCCAACGACAGCGACTGCGACCCTGCCCCCATCAACGTCTGGGCCCAGTGTCTCCCCTACATCCTGATCGGTATCTCTGAGATCTTCACCAACGTCACATCCTACGAGTACGCCTACTCCAAGGCCCCCGAGAACATGAAGTCCCTCGTCATGAGTGTGAACCTGTTCATGAGCTGCATCTCCGCTGCCATCGGCCAGGCCTTCGTTCCCCTCTCTGCCGACCCCCTCCTGGTCTGGAACTACACCATCGTTGCCTGCATCGCCTTTGTCGGTGGTCTCGCTTTCTGGTTCTGCTTCCACCACCTTGACTCTGAGGAGGACAAGTGGAACATGCTCAAGGCTTCCGAGTACAAGGGCACCAACCAGCCCAACGCTCTCGAGAACAAGCTTGCTCACGAGCACGATGAGGAGGAGACCAACGCCCCCAGGGACATTGAGAAGGCTTAAATGTTTAATCATGTGGATATTATCATGCATCGCTAGCGTTAGTGTTATACCAATTTGTGCTTGCGCATTTCGCTACAATTAGTTCCCAGCCTGGCTTGTGAAGTGTGCCTTTGAAGTGATGACCGACACACCTACAAAGGAGCAAAGATCCTAGACAATTACCAGTGACTTGAATGAATTAAGGATGAAACAATGACGCTCCCAAATTTCGCATGGCATTCAGTCTGCCATTTGCGACCGCCCTGCCAGCAAGTCTCGTTACATGTTGCGGCACACTGACATTTGGGCTGATGGGTGGCCAGGCACCAAATCCGACATGAACCATTAGATATGCCTGGGCCTTTGGTAGTCTACGTATTGCTTGAACCATGATTTGTTAGTTTGTGGGGGCGGGTTCTGCAAGTGCCAATATTGAGCCGGTGGCGGTAGGCTGCTCCTTGCTGATCGAGTGAGTCTCTGATCCCCCTCGACCAATCCCATAGAAGGATGGTGAACCGCTTCTGGGAAGTACCGGGGCTCTCCAAGTAATTCTTTTTGGGATAGCGAGCTCTACAGTGTATATAACGTCCCAATACCAAAGGGCACGGCTCCCTTTGAGCATTGGATGGTTGGTGTCGCCACTTGGCGCCCTGCCTGTAATGATGATCTCGCCTTTATACGCGCCATGATCATCACGTATGAAGGGACAGTCAAAGCGATGCCCCCCGACTTCGCAGCCCGGAAGGGAAATCACGGTGCTCAGATGGTGTTCAGTGGGCAAATGCAGAGTCTTGTCATCAACACCGCACTCATATTCAGATTCAGTGTTCCAGTGCTCCGGTGCTTCATCGTTCTGGGCTTCGCCACGCTCTTCGGTTCGGGCGCACCCCTTTTGTGCGGTCATTAATGTCCAACTGATTGAGAATCGGAATTCCTCTGTCGTGTGTTGCCATCAGATACGACTCCATCAATACAAGCATAATGGACAATTTCGACGGCTACCCGTCATCCCGGCACTTTCGGTTCACCTCACTCGACGGAGAGCAGTCGGACCTATGGCTCAACGTTACAGTAGATAGCATTCGCAGTCTCTAAATGCCAACCGTAACGAAGCAGTTGACATCGAAGGAATTAAACCGTACTATACCTTGGTTGAGGGGTTAACCAGTTGTGGTGGTAGGGTAAGGTTGTTGGTCAGGTACCTCTGGCGGTTTGTTATGATGCAAAGTGAAACGACCGGTCTTGCCTCACGCCGGTCTCGCCGTTGTCTGGCAAGTTCTCAGCATGCTCGTACAGAGGGGGCAATAGCACGTCGCTTCGCCTGCACAATACACCGATAATTACAGGCGACGGTAGGGAAGCCAAAGAGTTTGTTTCACAATCCAGGTTGTTGAGGAGTAATGGGCTTCGAACTATCCCGAAGTAATCTCTAACGGGCCGCCACGGAACCTCTAAGGCCAACTTCGTCGAGATGGATTTCTGCAGTGTCCCGAAAGATTGCCATCAATTCTCCGGTCATTTGCTCCGGCCCATGGTGCTTATAGAGAGCCTTTGCCGAAGGCCGAACACGGAAAACAAAGGCATAGGTGCATCTCATTGGACACAACTCGACATGGCCCAGAGGAAAGGCATTGTTAGTTGGACGGCAGAAGTTCGTCGCACCGTGTAGTACCAGCTATTTATCTACGGTATTGCGTCTACTGTTTGGCCAATCGGCGATGTAGATGAACCTTTGGCGTCGCGATGCTCCGCTGTGATCCAATCTGCAATCGCTGGATCGATGGTGGCCACTCTGACACTCGCACGCAAGGCTTCTTTAACATTGTCCGATGGTTTTTCAATGTTCGCAAACCAGTAGATACGCTTGATCGTATGTTGTGTGAGGCGGAGGAGTAAGTTCTGTCACCTGCGACTGACGTTACCCTTGATGCAATTGAGATAGACCCTCCGCCAGGTGGCCATGGCTAGTGAGGATGACACTCACGCAGGTATGTGATGCATTCTTTACGTGAGAGACATTTTTACACAGCTAAGGTATCTTAGTTCTTCCAATACAGGCCTTTTCGGGGGTGTGCTGTCCTGTCGCTGGCAACACAACGATCCTCCCAGTCTCGAGCATGTGGTCAACGGCAGCAACCAGGCCCCCCATCAAGGTTCAACAAACAAGGCAAAATAACCTCGAGAAAATGGTTCAGCTTAATATGAAGGAGGCTCTACACATAAATACTCATTCCTCACAGGCAGTAGACCCCCAACTGCTACCTGTGTACCTTGATGGCATCCCGTCGCCAAACCTTCAAGCCTGGACCCCCCCTTCTCTTCCTATGGCCCCTAGCAAGCCGCAATGCCGCAATCCCAAACCATTGCAGAAACGAATACTACTTTACAGGATTAGGTGTTAGCGCTGTCATTTGTTGACCAGTGTGTTCTTTGTCACTGTGGCTGGTGTCCCCCTCGGGCGCCACCAGCAGCAGCAACAAAGACACATCAACGGCAACAATTGGGCTCTCTGTCTCTGGAAGAAAGCGAGTAAAGCCATCGCCAACTGAGAATTAACTCGCTACCACGTCCATAAGAACTCCCAAAAGGTAATTGTGTGGTTGGATCACGAAGGCATCGCGACGAGCCAGTCCGGCTTGAAGCCGTCCTGAGGCGAATTGAGGTCGACGGTGTAACTACAGGGGAATGGGGACTTAGACCATTCAACTGGCCAAGAGACAAGATCTTTCTCTTGTAACCCATTGGTCAAAGTGTTACCTCGAAGATGTTGACGATATTACATTGGCCCTTGTTGCTCTGAGTGTGTTGGTCTTTCGGACTTGAGCAATGTCCAGCGTCAATGCCGTCGAGGTTTTCGCAGACCTATTTCAATCCACTTTACAGGTACTGTTGAGTCCTGAATGAATCAATCGTTCCTGTAATTGGCCTTGTATTTGTGTCCTGCAACTGGTGTGACGGTATTTATTAAGTCGGCATTCGTTCGTGGCATGTCAGTTCAACACCACGACGCCACTTCCAATAGTAGAAGACGACTGCGTCGTCCTGACTCGATATTTTACGGACAACTGACGGTTTAATTGTTCTGTATACATGACCAAATTATCTGAAACGGCAGCGGGCGAGTTCAATGGTTGTCACTCGAGTGCTCATTGTGCCATGTTTACTTCCCATCGTTGACCGAATTGTTCACGCGGCGCTCAGAGTCTACTCAGTTCAACAATCCAATTCAGTTATTGTCAGGTCATTCTCCATGATGCCTCACTTCACTTTTCAATTGCTATTATAATCTTTCCTCTTGCCCTTGCTCTCTATCGTTCTCCTTCCTCAATCCACAGCAGCACTCAATCCCCTCATAACATTATCTTGCTCTCTACGCACTTCTACCACTTCACTTGTTCACCAAAGCTAGCACAATGCACAACGGCCATAACAGCAACAACGTCCCACCGAACCCCATACCTCCTCCCAATGGCAATAACACCGATTTCTCCAGGCAGCAGACCCTGATGCAGTTTCTGCGCCTCCCGGACAGCTACGGAAAGTCCCATTCCTTCCTCGAACTCCCCGAGGATTTGCAAAAGACCCTGCGAGCTCTGGCTCCGTGGCAGCTGGCCCTACTGGGATTTAAGGCATCGTTGTCGCTACTATGGAACGATCGGGCTTTGCAGCAACATCAGGCAGATGCCATGTTGAGGCTACTCCCGCCCCATCTACGGCCGCTGGCGGAGGACCTGTGTTTCTCTCAACCGGAGGAGCTTCCGAAGGCGCAAGAGGTGGACTTTCCGATGGATGCTCGGTGTTGGCTATTCCGACAGGATCCATTCAAACCGCGACAAGACAATAGGGCTTCGGGGCCAGTTCTGTCAGCGCAAGAGACAACGGTATCCGCAGAGCAGCCAGAAGTTGCAGATGAGCAACCCCAACCAGACTATCCTTCAAAGCGGCCTCGTGGAGAGAGATAGAGGTATGTACTCCAGCCAGAACAAGGTGCTTATTCGCCAGCGTCGGCGCTTACTGGGCACCTGGTTCAGAGAACCGGTCGCAAGATGGTCAACTAAGCAATGGGCCGTCACAGGGTGAATAGGTCCCAACAACCTTCCCCAGTGGTAGATTGTACGAATAGAGGTGAGTGGTGATGCTTAAAAGAGCAGCAAGAGAGATAGACAGTCGATCGTAATACACACTCATTAGACTAACTCTTCAACCTTCCTTGACTGTGACAATCGTGACTATGACCAATGATTCGAGGTGAAGGGAAAACAGCGCTTTCTATTTTGACGTCTTATATCCAAGACATGGTCTATAATCTATTGCTAATCTCCTCCAGCAGCTGGATCTCCTCTTGCATGAGAAAGATGTGGCTCGGCAGTACGAGCACACCACCTGGCTTGATGATGATCTCTTGTCCATCATGCCTCTCGTGCCTCTCCGTGTCGCTGCCATCCTCTGTCCTCATCTCATCCGCCACTCCGCCCTTGCTCTCAATGTCGCTCGGCGACTTAGCTCTCTCACCCTCTGTCCGTACTCCCCTGAGATCCTCGGGCGTCCACCAGTATGAAGGGAATGTGCGTTGGATGTTGTTGACGAGCAGCGCGACAACAAACATGATGGTGCAATTGAACAGCACGACGGGAATGAAGAACCATCCCAGCGCGAGTAATCGATCGTCGACGACAGCGAGAAGAGCAGTCGCGCCAGCGGGGGGATGAATCGTCTTTGTCAAGGCCATGATAGCCGTGACGGTCGCGCAAGAGATGGCGCCGCCCACCCAACGAATCGACTCAAAGTCATCGCTCAACAGAAACAACTTGCCAATAGCGATACCGAGGATCGCAGCGATGAGCTGACCAAAGAAGAAGTTTCGCGGCTGCGCAAGAGGCGACTCAATAGCATAAAACTCGAGAACAGCGCCCGCACCCTGAAGCAAGTCAGTACCGCATCATCCATCAATCAGTTACGAGTACATACAAAGGAGCCGACGATGATCGGAGCACCCCTCTCCTTAAACGACGGTATGCGCTCCGACACAACCTCGATAATAGAGAGAGCGCAAAAGATGCCGACAAACGCCCAGAGCACGGGGACGACGGTGCCGATATCACGAGGCTTCTTGTGGCGGTAGCCAAGAAAGTAGGCGACGGGGTATGGCAGGTGACGCCACGGCGGCGGAGGAATGAAGCGATTCAGAAGCCGATCGATGTCGAACTTCCACGTCGTTGGGTCCCAGCGCGACATGGGGGGCGGCAAGTGGTCTGACGGTATGAGGTGATTCCAAGATGCGAGATCTTGTCGAGATCGTAGATGAGATTGTGCCTGTCGGTGACGACACAATCAGGTGGTGATGCCAACCGTTCGTCCGTCGCAGCAGAGAGAGACAAGGAGTCAAGAAAGAACAAAGAGAGAGGGAAACTAGACGGTGACGTCAATCTTGACCAAATTGTTCAATCGGCTCTAGCAAATGCGTAACTTGCCAGTGACTAACAAAACACTCTGCAAACGTCGTGAGTCAAAAGAACAGACCAAACTGGGCTCCTCGCCCATCTAATAAACCCCCCTCATCTTCCTTCTCCCCGCGGAGATCGTCAAATTGTCATTCCCGAGAAAAGCAGAAAGACGAGATCCCGAGGACCACCTCCTCCGCAACAAAAAAGAACCAGGCAGGGACAAAGCAAGGTCTTGCTCATCTGCTATTGGCATCACGGGGAGGCGATTTCGTAACAAAAACTCGGCCGGGTGCAACTCGGGGTGCAGCCAAGACGGGTAATTATGGGGCTTCCCCAGGTTGGTCAAATTAGAGCGGAAAGAACGGAAGGGGCGGCAGGTGCATGCTGACGTAACTACAGAGTGCCATATTATTACTAATACAAAGGCTTATAAGTCTAAGGCTATAAAGGCTATATAATTATTATGTTTTATTATATAAAAAATTTTTATATAACTTTTATATAATTAATTAATTAATTATTATTATTTTAAGTCTTTTTTCTTCTTCTTTATTTTATGCTCCTTAGCCTGCCTTATACCTACTGCGTGGTACTTGAACAGACATCAAGGTTCTTCGTGTGAAGCACTCACTCCAAACACAAGCCCTCTCACCGCGGAACCTAGCCCGTCTAACACCACGAACTACGATAGCATGCAGCACATTGGGTCATACAAGCGACGATAGAACGCCGTGGCTTGACAACCTTCTAGAAGCGGGTGATTGGCGCTAGCCAGGGGCTCTGGAACAGCGTGTGGCGTCGTTGGACAATGTCTGGGGAGACACATTGGCTTTGAGGCCCTTGAACAAAGCTATTTGGAGCACTTCAGCTTGTCCCCCGTGGGCGCTAGATGCGACACCCCAGACTTGGCAAAGTTAATAGCAGACATTAATGTATAGCTTGGACATTAAACCCTCCCGGTGAATGACCCTAGTCTGGATCAATACACAGCCGGGATGGGCAACCAAAGGCAACCTCAACTGTGGGTCAGCAGAATTTCCCCAAGCACCGCATGGTCCATTGCTCATAGCCCACACTCACGATCCATCTCACCCACTGTTATAACTTCCAAAATTCGTAGGTGTCCCAGTCTGGCACGTAGCCAGATCGTGAGACATCCAGAGAGTACAAGAAGCATCGATCCAGGTGTAGCTGCTGCCCATACAGGCAAGCCGCTTCGCGCACTCGATGCAGCAGGCCCCCGCATCATATCCTTCTCCCATGTTGTCGGTCTAAGCCCCCCAGATGTTGTACGACCGGATTCCAACCTGGCCGTTGGCTTGAAATACGAAATTGTTGCTCTGACATGCTGCGTAAGACTGTCCGTCGGATAGTGTTACCTCTCCCACGATTAGTGGTTGTCAATTTTGAAGGGACTCTAGGCTTACGACTCTCAACGATGGTTGTCATCATGGCATGGTTTGTGTGCTTCGTCTCGGTGGTAGGCATTCTCTTGGTAACGATTTCGGTAACATGGTCAGGGTACTTGATCGAGGTGACGGTCGAAGTAGCAGTTGACCATTGTGTCTTTGTCACGGCAGATAGCGTAAGTTTGAGTCCATCCACCCTCACCCTGACCACGTTGGTCGAGGTCGAGCGGATCTTGGACGTGCAATCCACACGCTGAGGATACTACGGAGGGTTCATAGGTTGCGGGGAGTCAGGTGCGCCAACGGCAAGCCTGTTTGCCTGCTACTGAGCTTTGGGTGCTCTGGCATTGAGCTTGGGGACAAACTTGGGGTCCGATTGAATGGGGACGAAGCCGGGCGACGTTGGTATAACAACAGGCGTCCATATGGTGTTGTAGGTTGTCAACGTCGAATAGGCCGTTTCGATAACCTCTACAGGGCTCGTGACCCACGTTGTGTCTGTGTTGAGAGCTACCAGTACTGATGTGCTTCCACATTGAAAGGGTTTCACAAACCATAAACCGTCTCGATCACAACATCGGTGCCATGATCCGCAGTCTGAGTGGTCATAACCTTCTTGACGGTAGTCAAAATTTTGGTGATGCGAGTCATAGGGATGATGATAATTTTGACTTTTCGAATGACTCTCTTGGTAATAGTAATATTCTCAACCTCTCTTGGAGTCGTCCTCGGAACGTTGGCAACATTGAAGGGTCCCAACTGGGTGGCCCAGACAACGTCTTGAGGGGTCGAGGGCCAGCAGACAGGCGAGAGATATCCAAACAACCATAGCGGGTTATGCTTATCCACTAATGGCAACGGAGATGGTCTGAAACAAGACCTAAGAAGAAATGGGCGACTTGGTGTTCATATATATTCTTAGCGCCTATATTCACAGTTTTGTTCATTGTTCCCCGCTCAATCGACCGATTTTTCCGTCTTTGCCTGCTGATGCCGCTTGACCAGCCCAGCCCCCATAGTGGCCGACACTCAACTGTGACAGTCCGCTTCGTTGGCACTATTGTCGGTGGAGCGGATTATCTACATTGACCAAAGAAGAATTCAGGCGGACTTATTCTACCAACTTGAGCCATAACCAGGCTTTGTGGCTTGAAGCGTAGCTCAAATGAGAATCATGGCCGCTTAGCTGGCCATGTACAAAACGGCACGACTGCCAACTAACAAAATCCAGACTATTTGTGACCATGGCTCAACGTGGCAGAGACTATCTATCCGTCTAATGACCGGCATGACCGAGACTGTTGTCATATATATATATGTTCAGCCCGCCACAGAACAAGAGAGACAGGAAGCTGTGCCTTTCTATCCATATAATCAGATCATAGTTTCTTGGCAGCAGGAGATTTATTCTTGTCCCTGTTCCTCTCTGTGAGCCAGCAGTGAGTTGCGATCTCAACTTGTGCAACACGGCAGACTGACAGTCTCCCTGAGACCATTGTTCTTCTCATTCGAGCAACAGCATACAGTGAATGAGTTACAAGGGTGGCTCTAAGACTCCTCAGTATCCCAGAATTGTCTGGTGATTGTTATAGGGTTCGAGTAAAAGAGTAAAAGGACGTACGTATCTAATAAACGCAGCACTTAGCCTCGAGCCAAAAAAGTAAGGAAAGAAGAAGTAAGATATAATAAAAGGATTACATCTAATAGCACTACCTATAATAAATAATATTATAGTGAGAGGATATAAAAAAAATAATAAAAAATTAAAAATTTAATAAATTAAATAAAAAAATTATAAAAATTATATAAGAAAAAGCTACGTATTTATATAACTAATTAGATTTTTATAAAATTTTAAAGCTTCCTAAGTAATACTAGCTAATACCCCGGGGGCTTATAACTCTCCGAGCTATCCCCTTCAATTCCGCCCTCCCCACTTCGCGCTTACGCTGACCATTCCCCTTCGGCCACTGGCAAAACGTAAGCCCGGGATTCCTTCGGCATCGCGGCGCCGACCGGCTGTGCTGCCGAAACTATGACAAACGCATTCTTTATTAGACAAGGCAGGTCGTCCTCTTTTCCACCGCCACCCAGCCGGCATGATGGAGTCTCACAGCAGGGTACGGGTCTTTACGGCTCGGAGACGTTGAATTCACGATGCAAAGCTCTTGCATATTGAGTGCTTTTTCCAACCTTGTCTTCAATTGACTCCATCCGACGTTGCTAAAAGATGATTCCCGCCGATCGAAACCTCTCGAATGCCTCGGTCCACCCCCGGACCGGCTCTCTCTCCTCCAAGAATCCCACCTGTCGCAGTCGCTCGGCGCTCAACTGACGATCAAAGGTCAACCACCATCCCACGCTGTCAAGCTGCTTGCTCCCCGCGCCGACTCCTGCCGAGATCGCATTTGGCATTCCGTTTTCTGAGAAGAGGTGCTTGTGCTTCTCGATATATTCGCTGGGAGGCTGAGGAGTGATGTCTGCAGAGGGCGCGACGCCGATGAGGCCGAAGAAGGATGCGATTGAGGGCCAGAGCTCGGCAAAGTTGGTGGGCTTTGTGCGGTCGAGCATATTGATGATTCTCGATCCGCAGGACTCGGGGTTGAGGGCTGCGTGGACGGCGATGCGACCCAGGATATGCGAAGCCACAGGCGTGAAGCGCGCGTGGTAGGCTTCATTGTTCCCTGGGAACGGGACCTGAATCTCCTCGGTATCGCCAGCGTCGCGCACGCCATGGTTGAACGCATACAAGGAGAGATACTGCGCCCAGTGCAGAGCCAGCGAATAGTTGGATCCGATGGGGCTGAAGCCGACGACAGCATCAGGACAGACCTCTGTCCACGTCCAGCCACGACCTTTGGACGCCTCGGTCAGAATCTCGCGGAACCAAGGGTAAGCAACCGTCTTTGCGTAGTCGGCGGGCAGATTGTCGGCCATGGACTCCTCGAGAGGAGGCGTAAAGATGCCATCCGGGATGTAGATGCCGTAGCCCTGCTCGAGTTAGCAGGAGACGATGTGAGTATGGTGAGGACAGACTCTTGTGCCGCCAGAGTAGACGAATGACTTGAGACGAGGAGCCAGAGCATTCAGCGCAGAAGTGAGGTTTCGCATCATGTCGCAATTGAGCTGGCATTCTTTCTCAAAGTCGTCATTGTACGGCGCAAAGACTACAGGTCATTAGCTGTGTCATTGACCGTCCTTCACAAGAGATGCCGTACCAAAGTAAAAGACGTTTGTGGTCTTCTCGATATGGGGGATCTTCTCCCTCAGTTGGTCCAAAACAACATCGCCCTTCAAATCCACTCCCGAAACAAGTTGAAGCTCTGGTCTTGTGTCTGATTCTTCCGGCCAGAATGTCCGAGATGCATCAACAGGTCGGTTGCTCACGCCTGTCACGCTGGCGAAAGTCGTTGACGTAGGGTATCCCGACAAGAGCTGGTCGGCAACAGCCCAGCCAACGAGGCCGGTCGCGCCAAAGACGAGGGCATGATTCTGAGAATTTGACATGGTGAAAATAAATGAATTCAGATGTACTGCGACAAGAAATTATAGCGGTTAGTGGTTATTTTAGATGTTCAACTTGCGATGGTTCATGATGGCTCATCAAGGCGGATTTCCTAAAACAGCCTCGCCGAACAGCACGTGTGGATCGCCCATGAGATGATCTCGCGGAGCTGCACGTCCTGCATGAACAGATCCAGCAGCGGGGCCAAGACATGCAATCCCTTCTGCAGACTTGATGACCTTAATTTCCAGTGACGGCTAATTGTGCATGAACTCTTGTTTCATCCTTCTGGTGCTGCTTGCCATTAACACCACTCACTAAACATCGGACCAAGGATGAGAACTTCGACATTGAACACGACATCTGCTTGAACAAGCGATCCCTTACTCATCAACCCGCCTTTGTTTCATCTGGATAGTGCTGAGATGCCTGTTGAAGCCTCTTATTCTGGGCTATTCTTCCTGAGTGCCAGAGTAGTCCAATGGATGCTTGGTATGGCCCTACCGGGCATGTCGTAGTCCGTTACTCTCGATATACTTCGTTGCGTTGTAGACAAATAGTTCTAGCTAGGTGAAAGAATTGTTATGGCGATACTGCCTGCGGTACTTTGTCTCCAGGTTCACCATCCAGCTCGAGATAGAACAGTACGGCAGCTCGCCCGATCTGGGAGGAGTTGATGCCCCCATTGCCGTCCACGGCGCTCCACAATCTATCCCTTAGTGTCGCAACGGCCCGATAGGTGCTCAAGATATCTCTATCGGAGGCCCGACACCGCGTCGCTGGATCAAGAGCGCCGGCCTTGCAAGAGTACAGCAGTAGTTTGGGTTGGTCAACATCATCGCGTGAACTCGGTTCCCTTCCGAGACGTGCGCGGGCTACCTTGATTAGAAAGCAAGTGGTGGTATTCCAATTCAGCGGCAGTCAATCTCCCGCCGTGGTTATCGTGTGGTTGAACAGCCCAACGCTGTGGTAGTTCATCTTACCTATACCTTATCTCTGTGATTGGAGTCCACGCTGTGACGGTATACGATTGTGCACCGGTCATATCCGGCCACGGAAACCCCCAACTTTGCCTCATTTGTCTATCTTGATGTGCTTCGCTGGAATAGGCGGAGGTGCACGTGCGGGCTCGCACTTGTTGAGATGCGGACTGCTGTGACGGGACGCGTAAGATGCTTATCTTGTTGACATATGTCAATGTTGTACGAGTGAGGATGGCCTCATTGTGCCCAGGGTCTTTGAAGATCTCGAGGATGGTCTCGACCGTGGTGTGTAGTACATACAGGTAGGGTAGATGATATCGATTGGCTTGCTGGCGAATTCAAGCCTGATTTTACCACACCAAAGCCAATGGATATAAAGAAGATGTAGAGGTGGTGTATGGCCTCATATCCATTGTTTGGCTGCTTCTGAGCTCCGCTCAATGGTCTGGAGCGGAGTTGGCCCCAAAAGTCGAGTTCCAGGCCAACGTTCCAGGCCAAAGTGCCTGGTGCCCAGATTCGTCTGTTACATGGATCTGACACAATTGTTCGAGACCTAGACGCACATTGTAGATCTAGATGGAACGTCGTGTAATGACCAAATAGTCAAGGACGGACAAAGTGTGGTAACAGGAGAAAAAAGCAAAGAGCTAGAGAGCGAATCACCTGGCCCGCCGCGACAAAGAAAGTGAGAATAGCTTCAAAGCGTACTTGTCTGATTGACCAATCAACGGCTACCAGCATGACAGTCGCACAAAGTTTGAGCATGTCGTTCGAGTGAGATAGTGCCACGACTGGAGCTGACCGTCTCTTCAAGGCGACTCACATAAAGTCCGAAGCGATGTGACAGAGGCTGCGAGACACAAACACCAGACCGAAGCCTGGTGATCTCCAATCACGATGCTGTAAAACTCTAAGCCCGTGTCGGGCCCGAAGGGATGGTAAGCTTGGAGAATGTCACGGTGAAACAGTACCATCAACCACCTCTCGACCGGGGACTTGGTAGCTTGGAATCCATGGATGGTGATGCTAAATTAGCACCAGATTGGGTTGGGTCGGGGAGTCTATTCGACGGGGAGTTGTGGCTGGCAGTGTTCCCCAACTCCCCGCCCATTGAGGCTTTGGGTCCAGCCTCTTCTTGGGGTAGCAGAGCGGGAGACGCGGCACATCAAGTCCGTGGGTAGATGCGGTGTATCGTATGCATCGTCTGAGCGATGGAACCAGGTTGTGGATGGAAACAAGGATGGGCAATGTGACGATAAAGCCAGGCGTCTGGACCAACAAGAGGCTTGGGTAGGTACCCATTGGCGAATACGGACCTCCAACACCATCAAAGTCAACTCTCCCCGCATTCGCGTCCGAGTCAAACCACCCGACCGAAGCGCCGCAAAAGATGGACCTTGTCTGGGTAGGTAGCGACGGACAAGATCTCGACGCGGGCGGTGAAACAGATGCAACGGCGCGTGAGCGCGTTAGCGGGACCCTCTTCCCCTCCAAGAATGACGATTTGCCCTTTGATGTGAGACGGGGTTGTGGTCACATGCACACATGAACGGGGAGTAAGATTCAATATTGTATGGGATGGATGGAGCGCATGCTCCTCTCTTGCAGGATGACGTCTTGGAGCCCATACGAGGAACACCTACTCTTTTGCCTCTCTTTCACGATGCCTTCTTTGAGTCTCTTTCAGCTCCAAAAAACAAAGCCAACAAACAAGGTTGGTGTGTCACCGCTCTGCCGCCCGTTGCGCCGTGCCAACCATGACCTGTCGCCGTCCAGGTGCCGAGAAAGGCTCATCTCCACAAAGCATCCATTCGCCTCCATGGTTGATCCCGTGGCATGCGGCTAGCAGGGCACAACGTGCCTCCAATTCTTGGCTGCCATGATCGCGTCCAACGCCCGTCCAGACCTTGCATGTCTCGCCCGCTGGGCGTTCGTCATCCGCGCACGAGCAGAGCACCACATGGGCCCTTGAAAAAAGCCTCCTCCACTTTGTCCGCTCAGACAGCTTGCTGAACCTTGCGCCCCCGGCGCCAAGACAACCCCGGTAAGTGGGAGATGCGGAGCTGGAGGCCGACACACGGTGTCGCCGCCGTATCACAAGCTCCGGCACAACGGGCGGGCTTTGTCGAGCTTATCACAGAGCAATGCACGTCAAAAGCAAGAAAAGGGAGAAACGGCTCCACGTGAAATGGAGCGTGAGACGAGAATCCAGACCATGTTCGGTAGAGTCTAGGGGTCCCCTAGCAGATGACCCCCCCCCGCTAGCTTACTGTGTAGCTGCCTGCCAACCTTGATCGTCTCGGATTCTTCAACAAAAAGGTTAAAACCAAACGGTGCCCGACTCATCCTCACCGACTCGCTTCGACTCGTCTCCATATCCTTATCTCATTTCCTCTTCTTTCTTGTCTTTGGATTATTAGTCCTTCTTTTACCCCGCGTCCCCCCCGTCTCGCCACAATCCGCCCACGTTTTCGCGCATCGCATTCGCATCCGACCTCGCTGGACCATCGAACCCTCCGAGATCCAATAAGACTGTGAGCTTCGTGCTCTGCCGACTCGCAATCGCGGTCGCGTACTATAGCTCTCGCCCGTCATGTCGGCTACAACGACGTCGGCCGCCGCGGCTGTTACGAGCGCGCATCCTCAGGGCGGCATCATCGAGGGCCTCAACCCCATCCACTACAACCCGAAGGACCCAATCTCCCTCTTCATCATCCAGGCCATCATCATCATTGTGTTTTGTCGCCTGCTCCACTACCCCCTCTCCAAGTTTGGCCAGCCTCGCGTCATCGCAGAGGTCATTGGCGGCATCGTCCTGGGTCCGTCCGTCATGATGCGCATTCCCGGCTTCAAGGAGAACATCTTTCCCACCGAGTCGATGCCTGTCTTGACCAATGTCGCTACCCTCGGATTGCTGCTCTTCCTCTTCCTCGTCGGCCTCGAAGTCGATACCCGAATGTTCAAGACAAACTGGCGCGTCGCTCTTAGTGTGGGCCTCGCGAGCATGATTATCCCATTCGGTCTTGGTGTCGCTGTGGCCTGGGGCCTGTACAAGGAGTATGGCAACGAGGGCCACAAGGAGGATATGGAGTTTGGCACTTTCGCCCTCTTTATCGGTACTGCCCTGGCTATCACTGCCTTTCCCGTCCTCTGTCGTATCCTGTCTGAGCTCCAGCTTCTTGGAACTTCGGTCGGTGTGACAGTGTTGGCGGCCGGCATTGGCAATGACGTTACTGGCTGGGTTCTGCTCGCCCTGAGCGTTGCCCTTGTCAACAACGCCAATGGCCTCACAGCCCTCTACGTCTTTTTGACTGCCGTTGCATGGGTCCTCTTCCTCGTGTTTGCAGTCCGGCCTGCATTCCTTTGGGTCTTGCGCCGAACCGACAGCATCCAGAACGGCCCATCCCAGGGAATCACGGCCTTGACTCTACTTCTGGTCTTGTCGTCGTCCTGGTTCACTGGTAAGTCTAGGCTCTTGATTGGTTGATCATGTACTCTTGCTAACTGGCAATCAGCTGCTATTGGTGTTCACGCCATTTTTGGTGCTTTCCTCATTGGAGTTATATGTCCCCACGATGGTGGTTTTGCCATCAAACTTACTGAGAAGATTGAAGATCTGGTGGGATCGCTTCTGCTCCCTCTCTATTTTGCTCTTTCTGGTCTCAACACCAACTTGGGTCTGCTTAACGATGGCAAGACTTGGGGATATGTCATTGCTGTTATTCTTTGCGCCTTTTTCGGCAAGATCTTTGGTGGTTCTGTGGCTGCGCGTTGGTGTCATTGTCTTTGGCGGGAGAGCTTCACCATCGGTGTGCTGATGAGTTGCAAGGGTCTCGTCGAACTGATTGTCCTGGTAAGTGAGGCCATTCAAGTTGCCAGCGTAATACTGACTTGCCCAGAACATCGGACTTCAGGCAGGCATCCTCTCACCCCGAACATTCACCATGTTCGTGGTTATGGCTCTGGTTAGGGATGCGCCCGTACGGATTTGACAGCTGCTAATCTCGGCATAGGTAACCACCGTCTCGACTACGCCCCTGACCAGATGGCTCTACCCTTTGTGGTACCGTCAGAAGGTGGACAAGTGGCGCCGCGGCGAGATTGACTGGGACGGAACTCCCATCGCCACCGAGGCCCAGGCTTCTGAGCACAAGATGGAGGAGGCTTTGGACAAGTCGCAGACCAACCGGGTTATCCTGCATCTTCGTCTGGATGCTCTGTCTGGCCTGTTCAACCTGGTTTCCCTGCTTGGAGGTTCTAGGAAGGCGTCGAACATCGCCAACACGGAAGCCGATGATGCTGAAGGCTCGGCTGCTGTGGCTGTGGACGACAAGCCTCGACACCTACCTCGTCGCCCTCTCGAGGTTCGTGGAATCCGTCTCATGGAGCTTACCGATCGTACATCGTCCGTCATGCAGTCTACCGAGGTTGCCGAGTTCACTTCTCGTGATGCCGTTTTCTCGGCTTTCCAGACCTTCTCTCGCCTCAACGGTGTCGCCGTCGCTGGCCAGGTTTCCATCATTCCCACGTCGGCTTACGCTGAGACTCTCGCCAAGTGCGCCGAGGAGGCCAAGTCTGACTTTATGCTCATTCCCTGGAGTACATACGGTGGTCTTGCTGAGGAGAACTCTGGTGCTGCGCTGTCCGATAACGATAACCCGAATGATCGCTTCTTCAACAGGACCTATGTCGACTACGTCCAGAGCGCCCTTGAACGATCAACCTGCACCACCGGTGTCTACATCAGCCGAAGCCTGGATGACAACGCCCTTTCCAAGAGGCCGACTCTTACCCGTCGAGCCCTCACTGGACTCTCAGTCCATAGCGACCACGGCTCACCTGCAGTCCGGAACCCAGTGGATCAGAACCAGCACATTTTCGTGCCCTTCATCGGCGGCGAGGATGATCGCGCCGCTCTCCTCTTTGTTCTTCAGCTTGCCCACAACCCTCATGTGTCCATCACGGTCGTTCACCTTGGCTTTAGCGAAGATGACCCCGATTTGCACAGCCCCGACAGCACCCCTTCGAGCAGCAATGACATTAGCAAGGCTGCGGTCGGAATCCCTTCTGCGAGCGACATGGATCTTCTGAGCACCGCCAAGAAGAACGCTTCTGGCACCCTCGAGGGTCGTGTCACCTTTATCGAGGTTTCCGTCGACTCGGTCCGCCAGCTGCCCGATCGTGCTGTCGCTCAGGCTCGCGAGGTCGTCGGCAAGTCCAGACTCAACGTGGGAGACCTAGTTGTTGTCGGACGATCCCACCCATTCTTCGACAACCTTCTCGTCGACGACCTGGGCGTTGA
This sequence comes from Fusarium cf. falciforme, assembly GCA_011033785.1. Taxonomy (NCBI): domain Eukaryota; kingdom Fungi; phylum Ascomycota; class Sordariomycetes; order Hypocreales; family Nectriaceae; genus Fusarium; species Fusarium cf. falciforme. The sequence goes on along the minus strand of WESZ01000110.1, from coordinate 39,091 downwards.
GCGCGAGTTCCAGCGAACCGTGGGTGTTCTCGGCGACCGCTTCGCCCGTGCCGGCATCGACGCTGGCCTGTTGGTTATTCACGACAAGCAAGCCAAGGCTTGATTTACTGCATTTTGTGCTACATTGGATATGATACGAAGGCGTTTGGATATAACTCCTAGCTTGTGGACTTGGGCACTTGCATAGAGTACACGGGTTTCGCATACAGGGAAGACTGATGTTGATTGGATTGGATTGGACTTTTAGCATATACCAGATCTCGACTACCCCCAAGGTCATGAGCTATGAATGGATTTATTGTCTATCGATTTTGATGATGTTGTGGTGATGTGATGGATCGTAATACAGTCGATGCTATCAGAATGACCTTTATGCTTCTCTCACCGGTAGCGGCGAAAGAATGTCCATCTGGAAAAGAAAAGCAATCGTGTGGCGAGATGCGTGTCTATACAAAAACGTGTGTTGAGAGGTGTGGCACGGATATATAATGAAGCTATCGAAGGCCGGCTAGCTCTACGGTGAGGCACCCACAACAGAAGGCGATAGTGGCCTTGCTGGTATCGCGTAGCCTACTCTGAACCTTGTGACTGCTTCGTGTGATGGGCCAATGATCCTCTGGAGCCTGTGGCCGGGTTTAGCCGCGAGCTCCCATTCCGGGAGGACCAAAGCAGAGGGCCTCAACTAGACTCCTGAGGGCGTGGAGTATATATCAAGGGACCATGATGTTACAAGCCCGGCACCACGATGAAATGCAGAGCGGCGCACCAGGCCCACGGCATCCGTAATCACTGAAGCTGGAAAACTTGATGATGAAGAATTATCCTCTGGACGTTTTGCTCCAGGCTTCATTGTCACCGAGGTGATTTCACTAGCCCTTCCTTAGTTTGACCCAAATGGGGTCTTGAGCCTGCGATTGCGTCAAATTCGCCGCGTGTGAGCTTTCATACTCGAAAGTGCACTCTGGTAATAACTGATGCCACTTGTTCTTGGAAGGAAGATCGTGATGGTGACCGAAATTCCAATGTGCGGTGGGGAGAGGCAAAAGGCGGCGACAGTTGATCATACAAATGCCAATAGTCACAGCTCCAGCCCGAACGGGCATCCCCAAGTGTATACAAGATTTATAAAATGTTGTATATAGTGAATCATAGAGCAACGAGAAAAGAAATGTCGAGATCGAGCGGAGTGATATCGGAGGCTGGTACCCTCGATGAAGTGAACGACTGCACAGAGCATCCACAATCACTGAAGCCTGGAAGTCGTGAATGACGAAGAAAAATCTTTTGAAAGTTCTGTACCAGGCTTCTTCATGGACATAGAGGTGATTTCGCCAGCCTTTCGATTTGGTTCGCCGTGAGATGGTCTAACCACATTACCTCTTGACATGAGACTGCGTCAATGAGGTGCAGAGGTTGTTGCCCTCAAATATCCACACGGACTAGAACTGGTTTCCATTATTGGAGAAACGCTTGTTGAAATTATCTGTGTTCCAACGTGTGCTGTAGGGGTACTCAAACGGCGACGGCAGTTGATGGTGCGGTTCACAACACCAATCCATATGGCGGAAGACCAAGTTTATACAGGGTTATGGGGTGTAGTATATAATGAACCAAGTGGCAAAGAGAGAGCATATTCGGGATTAAACCTTTGATCAACCACCGCACAACATAGGAGGTTAGTAAATAGTTGAACCGAGTATCCAATCCATGAAAGGTTGTCAGCCGCTCCAACTTGGGTTGTGACGGTAAAAGCCAACGACAACGACAATCACCTCTTCGATCCCGCACCTCCAACCGGCGGCGGTGGGCATCCAGCCAAGTCCGCTCGCTGTGCTTATCCTCACCCTCATCCAGGAGGCGATGGTAGAGCCGATCGGTTCACATGTTGTATGCCGATACCACTGCGGTGACCGATATGTTCTTGGCAAAAATGTCCTGTTGCCATTACGTTCGGTCAGCAGCCACCAGTCGATGTGAACACCGCTCATGACCTTCCCGTTGTGCGCTAAGGAGAGTCTGGGAGAGGAGGGCATCATCAGTTTGGCTCACGACCAGAAACACCCAATGTACAGGGCGCGGAGATAGACACAAAGCCCGATTTTCTTTTGTGAAGCCAGTATGTATATATAGGGTGCCGTTCTTTCTACATCAGACGCGCAAAGGGAACGAGTGTGCTGTCGTCGCTCTGCGCGGGTTAGGAAGTGAGACGACTCCGTCCCGGATCCATGACGGCTCTTCTGGGATCTGTTTGCACAGTCCTGCTGGAAGTATATAGAGAGATGTCTTTCTTTTTCGTTGACGACGTACAACAACAATGTGAGAACATTCGGGTTGGGAGACGATCCACGCCTTCTCTTCTAGTGGGACGCCAGAGCACAACGTGAGTACGGTCGCGAGGCTCTCAACTATAGTTGAATCAGGGGGCCTGATGTGCCAAATGGTGTGTTTCGGGTCGTTCAGCCCCTGTGACATTGCCGACACTGCAATAAGACCGACTGTTCCTCTTTGTTCAGCCCACAGCCAGCAGTATTGACCCTTCCCGGCGGGTGCCCCTTGTGATTGGGGCGAGGGTCGGCCCCGAGGCTGGGAACACCCAAAGCCTAGTGTTGGGAGTATTGTAGGAGATCGCTGATTTCGCCAGCATCCAAGATGTATACATACAGTATGCCGTTCATTCCATCCACGGCCCGAAAGGGGCAGGGAAGCTACGATGAGATGAGATCGCCTGATAGATTGGCTGGCTCCGCCCGGAATCGGCGACAATTCTCAGCCCTCCTCAGAGTATATATCGGCATGTCTTTCCTATTGGCTGATGGCGCGCAACAACAATGAACAGGCGTGCTAGTTCGATGGAGATGCATTTCCCTTCTTTTGCTGGTCCTCTGAAGCCTGCTGCGGTTGAGATCGAGTTCAATTAAGTTCTTTCACTTGACCAAGCCGCTTGGCGTTCGTTCTCTGGCACGAGCCTTTCAACCAAAAGAGCCCGGGCTCAAGAAGAAAGAGAGGCCGTTCGCTCTATACAGAGAGCGTTATGGCGGCGTATTAACCCGCACGGTGTCTCAAGGCAGTCTGCCGTTGCGATCGTTGGTTATTATAGAGGTCTTGATTCCCTGGGCATCCACTAGGTTCGCCTGGATCCGTAGCTACGCTGAGGGTCTTCCCGCTCTCCTTTGGTAGAGTCTATAGGCACTGTAGATGAATCGGTGCGGATGAATATAGCGGGATAGCTTGAAGACTTGCTGGAACCGTAGCCAGTGCGGGTAATGTAGGATAAACACCTCTGGGGACATAGGTGGCATACGGTGCTTTACTGTCCCGTTGTCTTTGGTAATCCCCTCGATGTGTCGATGCTTGTCTGACTCAATGTCGGTCTAAACGATAGTAGCCTGTATGGCTAAATTTATAGGGAGGGGATCATGAGGGTGGGCCTCTAGTAAGCCCTCGAGGTAACCTCCGAGTTCTCTTGCAGCTCAGTCCCACGACAGCAGCTGAAGTATGTCTGCACAGGTTTATATAGATTTTTTTTGCATGTCTGTGGTATATAACTAACCCAGCGGTTCAAGAAAGACGACATGTGTGCAAGTGGCGGACATGCAACATTATAACAACTCAAGCCGGGCAGTTCAGTTAGGTCGAGTTTCAGATGCGCAAAAGCTGTCAAGAGCGCTTGTCTTGGGGCGCTATCGACACGGCAACATAGATCCAGTGTTGCCTTTCTGTTAGGCTCACAGCCACCAGTGCGGCTTTCTTGTGGTGGATGCCCCTTATCATCGCTCTCCTTGGAAACTGGGAGATGTTGTGTGATGAGAGGAGGGTCCAAGGCTGGAAACATCCAGAGTCCAGGATTTGAGACGAGCCCACACGCCTTCCTGTTCCTGGCTGTAGCTAGGCTGTATATAGGCTGTCGTTCTCTCCATACAGAGCCCGAATGGAGCACAGATGGGACATGATGGGCTAGGTTGCCCCCGCCCGGAGTCTAGGACGATCTTCTTCTATTCTGTCCACATAGTGTTCTCGGGAGTATATATAACGGTGTCTTTCCTTTTGGTTAATAGCGCGAAACACTCATGGTGAGTCCGAGGCCAGAGGGTTTGCTGCAAGAGTAGCCTGGCAAGTAGATTGAATGTCGTCATTGCATGTCTGAAGGTATCATTGGGCAACGAACCCAAGGTGTGCAGCTGATGAATGAATATAAGATTTTGCTACTCAACTTGAGTTCTGCTGGATATGATCACTGCTCCGGGCTCGATTAAGGACCGGTGGGCGGCGGTGATGAGTCATCGCGGGGACACGACTGATCGGTGTTTAAAGATTTCGACACAGGTCGCTGGGCGGTCTTTATATAGAAGGAGACAAGTGCTGCTTCAGTAGCCATGTCTTTGCTGAGGGTTCCCAGTGTGCTTAGCGTAGGGAAGTGCCATGTAACAAGATATATAGAGTACGGTATGATCGATTTGTGTAGATAACCAGACAAATGGGTTGAATGTGACCCTGACAATGTGCGTGAGGTCATAATAATGTTCGCAGATGTATATATATGAGCCTGGATTGCTGTTTCCGGTTTTCCAGCCGGTGGTGTCGTTGAACGTCTTGATATGAGTGGAAAGAATCTGCTGAAGACAAGTGTTGGGAACGGTCCCAGTCATCTGACTCTTCATGCTCTGAGTATACTGCATGGTGTTGATGCCTGTGCTGGGACTATGCCTGTTGGCCTACCGATCATGGCCGTGAAAGTGGTGGGCGGGAATACCACGGAGGACCATCCCAGCGTATCAATTGAACTCTCGCGGGAAGAACATCTTATGGTCTTGAAAACCGAGGTTTGACGTTCGCCATCTTCGATCCGCTCAGGAAGGTTGACCTCACGAGACAGCAGGTCAATGTCCCCGAGGCCGAAAAACACAGCACGCCAACATGCCGAACCCCAGGCATCCGGCCGTCTTGGCCAATCTTGTAAACAAGCCGTGAGACAGATCAGCTTGCTCGGTCACTACCCAAGTCCTGTCCGAGTGAAGCTCGTAGGGCTATTTGGCCTTCCAACGAAAACCCCATATTGAGTTCCGCGCCAAAGGGAATGGGGCCATGGCGGTTCGCGAGCGAGGTATATATACGGCGAGCCTGTGTGCGTCGCCTGTGCGACGAAGTTCAAAACTTATGCAGTTCATGATGACCATGTCAAATTGGTGCTTCGCCAGCCGGTACCTCTTTGGTCATGGGCTCCATCGTCCATCTTCATCAGCGTCGGACTCTTGATAGTCCTCGGAGTGAGTGGTCATGGTAGGCAAGATAGACCACCGGGAGTGCACAGGTTAACTAGGCCTTTGACGATTTCCAGAAGGGTACCTGATTGAGGCGAGGGGCGTGAGCAGCTCCTCCTCAGCCAGGCCACAACTGGTAGGGTAGGGGGGAAGCGGGTATATAGTGTGAGAATGAGTGTTGGCGCATGGTTTGAGATGAAAGGATCTTGATTTCCACTACTCCACTATCTCACCGCGGGAGATGGGATCTGACATGTTAGACAGATTGGAAGTAGTGCCCGAAAGGCGCCTCAAAGAGGAAGTCGCCGATCAACTCAGGATCGAAGGACCGAGCGTTTGGTCTTTGGAGCTGTCGACAAAGCGGCCAAGAAAGCGACAGGCCGTGGCGTGCAATACTGGAGAGTTTTCGGCAGCAAGCCTCATAGGTCGAAGCTCTTATTTTTGGGTATTATATATACGATGAGAATAGGATGGACGGGATGAAGGAGGGGACTGGAGGGGGGGCGAGGTGCGGTCTTTATACTTGGCGATGTGATGGTGTTTGCGGTTTGGATATTTTGGATTGAAGCCCAAACACTTGGCTGTGCAACGTGGAGCGGCGGTGCCTCAACACATGGACTCAAGCGTAGTAGCAAATGATAGCTTTAGAAACGAGCATCAATCAAAAGAGCTACCATGTTGTTGATGATGATTGCAAAAACTAGCTGGATTAAGGTATCATCACAAAGTGACAGGTACAATCCGAACGCTTCGCTGCCTTGTACCTGTGTGAAATGGCCCATCAGAAACACTGAACACAAGCCCCAAACTGATCAACGAGATCCCCAACACCCAACCTAACCACCCTCTTCAGGCCTCATCCTGCTCTGGCTGGAGCTTCCGCTTCTCACCTCCGGGAGTGGTGAGGATGCTCAGAACTAAGGCGCAGGTATCCACAACTTTGTCAACACGGCGATTGGTCGCGGCGAGTTCCTTGTTGGAGGTCTCAATGTCGTTCTTGAGCTTCTTCCGAGCCTCTTGGAGTTCCCCGTTAGTCTCCTGGAGCCGCTTTTGAGTTTCCTTGAGCTGCCCTTGCGTCTTATGTAGCTGTTCCTGAGTGTCCTTGAGCTTTCGATGGAGAGACTCTACATCGTCGGCAGGCACGGCTTTGTTGAGCAGGGCTGGGGCGTACTGTGTGACAGCTTCGATGACGGATGGTCTACCAACACCTTCGATAGCTGCTTTGAAGCCTTGAGCACGACGTTGAATCTCGCAAAGAGGTATAGAACTCTCTCGGCCCCCATGAAAAAGCGCTTTCTGGCGCTCGACGAGTATGCCATAGGGGTAGTGGATGTAGATCTGTGGGAACTCGACTCCCCAAAGGGCCGCCATGTCATTGCGGATCTTGGCTAGGCTTGGGTGGCTAGGACCCCAGATCACGGCCAAGAAAAACCAGTAAGGATAGTAGAGTTCCTTTTGGTTGCGCGCGGTTCCCCGCATCTTCCGGTAGAATTCGTGCTCCTCTGGTGACTTGACCTTTGAGAAGAGAGATTGCTCCCACGCCTTGGGCAAGAATTCGGCCAACTCGATCGCAAGCAGCTTGTCCATGTTATGCTTAACGCAATTGAACGTAAAAGTTATATGGTGAGCACGGGACTGATTGTAAATCACTAGATCGCCAGGTTTGAAGGCAGAAATGGGTAGTTCGACCGAGGTGCCGCGCTCTAGGCGAGAGCTCTCGCCTTGGTTCGCGTTAGCGTCTGCGGGCACATTGCAAGAATCACTTGGGGACAGACCGGTAGGTTCGTTCGCAGGAGGCATGGTGAGTTTGGCAGTCCTGAAAGACGCTGGGTCAGTTTGCAACTCCGGGAGCCGATCACAGCGTGGGGGACAGCACCGGCGCGCACTTACCGGTCGCGAGTAGTTTGAGAAGACAAGCGAATGATTGAGGGCGAAGGGGTAAATTAGTTGGCAAGGGAGGATGAGAAGGAGAGGCTCTGCCGCGTGCTCCGGTAGGTACACTTGGCCTGCGTTGAGCCAAGCTCTGATGGCGGTTGAGAGGTGGAGGAGATTCGTGTTTGCGTGATGAGAGGGAATGTTGTAAATGCAGATGCTAATCCCGTGATCCTAAGGATTGATGATGATTATGATGGCGATAAGATACGTGCACCAAAACTTTTGGTTAGTGATTGTGGCAGAGTACGGGAGGCGAGTGCGGTGTTTGTGCAAGGCGCCCCTCGTTTGGACTGTAAACACCAAGCGAACTCTTCCAGACCTGGGCATAACAAACTTGCGTTTGTAACCAAATGGTTTTCTGAAAGAAGAAGGATGATTTGGATGTCATTCAATAGCTTATGGTGATTGCCCGTGTGAGTGTTGTACCGGGATCCAAACGAGTCGACCAAGGAACAAACGCAGGTCAAGCTCAAGAAGCACAGAAGGGGACCGGAACAGTAGAGGAGAGTAATGTAAAGCGCCAGCGACGCGGCAAAAAAGTCATCACGTACCGAAGAGAGGTGGTAAGACGCTGCCAGAGGTCGACAGGTTGGTTGGCGGTGGCATCACCATTGTTGGGGCATCATTCTCTGCACCTTGAGGGGCCATCTGAATGACGAACTGCACCTTGCCGAGATGGTTTCCCTCTTGGGGCCACCCCCGAAGGAGTTTCTCTAACGGAGTGACAAATGCAGTCTGTACTGGAACGCCGAAGGTGAATTACCCTCTTCTCCGTTGCGATAGCTTCACTAAAATGAGAAGGGAAATGGATTGCTGCAACACCTATCCCCGACCAAACTCTCGAGAGCCGTGAGACACGTCTTGAAGGGAGAGAAAAGAAATTTCTCTTGGATCTTGTTCGTAAAATCTTGTGCTGGCTTCCGGAGGAACGACCTTGTGCGGAGACGCTGATAGAGGAGGATGAATTTCTCAATCAGTAGAAACAAAAGAAGGGGACAAATGACTGCCGTGATCTGTGGTAAAGCACAACGATCTTGCGCTTTACTGGAATCTCTCCGGATCCAAACTGATATCCTTCACTTGTGGAAACCTGGGACTTGTGGTATGTTCCAGTGTGTGTATCATCTATCCTCAGCAATATGTTCAGGCCAAAACTCCGACAAATGTATCCCTCAATCGTGCCACCCAGATCGCCGATCACGTAGTGAATCTTCCCTTCACATAGCAACAGCAAAGAGCTTTCGCATTATGTTGAGAGCGGAATCGGTTTAGATAGGTGAAACAGGCGACTTGGCCTTGCGCTTTCGTAGAATCCTGGGCGTTGCGGGAGTCTCCGGCGTCTCGGTGCCGGTGTTGGTGTTCTGCAGAGCTCGGAAGGCAAAACGCTCGGGCTTGAGGTCTCTCTTGACCCATTCGTAGTTCCTCCTGATGCGACCGGTCGCGAAGAATATCTTGGGGTCTCCTTCGATGAAACCCTTGCCGGCCATGGGGCCCGTCGTGAATTCGCCGCCAAAGTGACGGAGCTTGGCGGGTGTTGACATGTACATGTCGCGTACGAGGTCGACGTCGAAGCCTGGATCCTCGACCCATTTGACGTTGTTGTTTATGTTGCTTTCCTGGGGGAGTTAGCATTGGGGGCGATGAGAGAATATGGACATACGATGATCTCGGCGAGCTTGGCGTGTCTTTTGACGTGTCGCCTGAAAACAGCCGCGCGACCGACGATGCGGGCCTTGCACTCGGGGCATTTTCTTCCGAAGCGCGGGTTGGGGCTCGGTATCTTTTGGACGTGGTTCATCTTTGGAGAAGCTATTTGATTGCTTGTGAGGTGATTGTTCGGAAGCACGTGTGGTGTTGCAAGGTGGATAATATGCGAGAGGGTGAATGAAGGGTGGGCAAAGAGCAGAGAGGGAGGCGGGCTCGCGGGCAGGGGATGGGGGGTGAATAAAGAGATGAAAGGAAGAAAGGAAGAAGCTCTATTGTTCCGCTTTGGGAACATTATTTGCGGTGGTCATTGAGGTGTTCGCTTCGGTCGATGGCACTGCCGGCTGGTGGCAGCTGACAAGGCGGCAGTGAAAACTTTTCATCAAGACCTGATTGGAGAGAATGTCGATGATAAAGGAAGATTTTGCCTGGCGTCGACATCCATGGATGTCTAAGATCCTCCAAAAGCAGCGAATAGTGCAATGTCGAGAGGCGCCTTCCCCTGATGCCCAAACATACACGTGGTGAACAATATAGCATCACCTACGCGCTAATACTGGAGCCGAACTGGCTCCTTTAGCTTAGAAGTGGTCTTACAATACATAGTCAAGTGCAGACCTAGAGCTTACGCAGTTCTTATTATAAAATTAGACTGTTGAGTACTATACATCAAGGGAAGAGCCTACGTTTAAGTAACCTAATACAAGGAGATACTAGTGGACAGGGACCTTAAATTATATTAAGCCCACCCTGGCGTATGGAATCTGGTGACGGCCTCCGGTGTTAATAATAGAACTATAACATGTGTGACTAGGCGATACAAACACGATACATCCTCCCGTCAATTATGAATCCTTTCAAAATCGGGACTGGCCAATCAGGACAAGTCACCATGCCTGCCTCTTCTTCGAGTCGCAAAAGACGAAACTCGTGGTCCTGCAGGCGGCGGTGGTAAATTGGTGATGGTTCGAAGCCGTCAGTTGAGCCTAGCCTTTCGTTCGGGTTGTCGGCGTCGGACCCTTGACGAGTCTTGGCGTGAGAGTAAAGGGAACTGAGCGGCCAGTAGAGATTGAACTGTCCCGGGGCTTCATTAGGCGGGATCGATGGGAGGGGACTTGTTTGCTGTTGCTTTAATCTGATGGCATCTAAATCTGGTATGGTGCCGCATGTGTTGCAAATGGGGAGGTCCCCATTCAATACCACATCGGGCGATACGCAGGTGTCTGCATGCCAGCGACTCATGATCGATACACCTAGGATTTGGAGGATTCAGAGGAGAAAGTGGTCAACAAGAAAGAGAAACGAGGCTGCGAGATTTATCACGACAAGAGTTGAAACATGCCTAGTCCGAAATTGTCCGAGATTATGCTGACAAGCTTAGCGCTGCAGCGTGTCCCAGCATTTACTCTCAGCCAATGCTTTCTCAGCCTGCTTGAGATCTATTGGAGTACGAAGATGTGGCCACATGCTGTTGGACGTTGTCCCCGCTGACTGGCATACGCACTTCGCCCAGGTTGGCTTGGATTGCTGGGAGGTTGGAGCTGAAATATCCTCCAGACCCTACTTGCTTCTCAGCTTAGATTTCGATCATCATAAAGCTGTCTGAACGAGCTCCGAAAGCCTTGGCTATCACTCAGCGGCGGGTCAGCAGGAGCTCGGCTCTAGAAAAAAAATACGCTCAAGTATCGTCTCTGGGTTTGATGCTATTGACGTAGGCGCATTTATGGCAAAGGATATAACCTACCTAGCTTATATGCAATACCTGTTGAAAGGTATTTTTCACTTCTGCCGCAACGGCTTTGCGATGGCATTGACCAGATCAGCACGGTTCAGAGCTGAAAGCGCTCTGCATCAAACGCAAGACTTTACTTCTACAGACAGTGCTCTTTGATCTATGACGTCGTATACGATCAATCTTTCTCTTAATGCGTGGCCACTTCCTTATCATACGTACACGACTTCGCCTCAATGCGCTGAACGCCATAACTTTAACCCTTTCTTCATGCAGCCGCATCCCCGACCGACCCCTCCCGAAACTCTGATCCTGCCATCAACGCGGGATACTTAAAACCCACTCTCACCCTGCTCCGCGTCCTTGTTCTCAGTCTTCTCCATTGTCAAATATTGTGTCATTTCGCCTACGATAACAGCACATCCTCGGACCTCTCGACCAACCATGGCTACTGCCTTGTCACCGTCGACCTGGATACAGGCCCTACCTGTCAGACTTCAGCGCTTCCTCGGAACCCAAAACCCTTCATCTAGCAGCTCTGACCAAGCTTCAACACCCAAGAATCAGACGGAAGTTGCGGTCGACCACGACGACGAATGGGGAGATTGGGTCATTCCAACGCCTGAGTGTGAAGAGCAAGTGAAGGATGCTCCAGTCTTGGTTGGAGAGCTCGTAGAGGACGAAGTTCTCAGCTTGAATGTCACGTTTGAAGAGTTGATTGCTCATCAACGGGCCATGGCGCGCAATGCTTGGAAGGTTGAGGTTAGAGACAAAGACCGGAAGTCGAGCAATGGAGAGAAGGAGGAGCCGTTCCACCTCGAGGAAATACCAGCCGGGATAAGAATGCCCTGCCACACCCCACCGGATTCTGATGATACTGAGGTCCTCGGAACTTGTATTTTTGATCTAGATGCAGGCGGGTGGTGATGGCACTGGCGCCGGCGCTGCTGAGAAAGGTTCAGCATCTGCTTCTGGTTGGAATTGTTGTGCAAAGTTTGTGGTATCTTGACAAAGACAATGCGAAATGGCGAGATGGATGATTACCCGCACTCGCAGAGGGATTGCGCTTCAGCTGGGTTTCTACGCTTCACTACGACAACCCAGACAACAAGCTTCGTCGCACTCCAGCGCCTACCATCCCAAAACACACAAAAGCGACAACATGGAGAACTTGGAGGAGTCATGGGAGGCCATCGGAGGATCGAAATACGTCCCCGAATCTTAGGCCGACATGACCGACAGGGACATCACAGACAGGCACGACAAGATCGGACACGACTGGGGCGGGCCTCTACCATCGAAACGATAAGGCTGGCGGTCAACGAGAGCAACGGAATTCCGGCCAACGAGCCCTGAGCACGAGCTTTGAGGATCTATACGAAGCTCCTGGGACTCGCCATCAATTCTGGACTCGCGTATGTTGCGATGACAGAAACGACGATACATTCAGCAGCGCCCTCGGTCACGATGGGCCCCGACCACGAGAAGCCGAAACTCCGGATCACTTTTTTGCTTTCGGGGCCAGGCTGGCGGGATTAAAATTCCACTCTCACCCTCTGTTCAGTATATTCGCACAAGGCAAGGTGTTCGAGGACAATGATAAGCCTAGCAAAGACTACTTCACTGTTATATACAAGGCCCACAGAGACAAGCTACAAGGCAGCTCCAGCCCCCAATGCTCCCTAATCATAATTTACTGAGCACACGGAAGTTAATACAGGGAGAAGACAGGTCATTGCAACGACGACGATGTCTACAAAGGCATCCCTGCTCCTTGTCACATCTTCTTGGCAAGTACGTTGATACGATGCAGGGGCGCGGCGACGGGGTCTCCAGTCGCCTGAAAGATTCATTCCAGTTGCAGGGTTCAGGATGCTGATGTCTGGTTGCTGGACATCTTATCGATAGGGTAGCTGGGGCTAGAAACCGGGGTTTGTTAATGTTGAGCTTGTTGGTCACTTGTTTGTCTTCAGCGTGGCCCAGCACCAGTCCGTTGGTAGGCATGAAGCGTCTTTTTTTGTCTACAATTGCTCCTCTGTGTACCCATGTTGGCGGCGGATCTAGAAGGGACATTCTGGGACATGGAAGGCAACCTGGGGGGTGTCCCCCCTGGATATAAAGTACTCCCTTGAACCTAGCTGGCTGATGAAACCTATGCTCTTGCATCTTCCTTGGACCCCCATCTCTTGTGCCGACTGTGACGCATTCTCACATGAAAAACCAGTTCATTCTGTGCAGGCTGGTGGCCGATGGAGGCGTCAGCGGACATGCTAGACGAGTTATACTTTAGAAATGGCGAAAAATGGAAACATGGTAAGAATAAATTTTAGATTAAGATGATGCTGGTATATTTTGCAAAAACAACTAAGTAATTCAATCCTGGCTCACTTTTGAGTGCTTCCCACATTAAAACCTAGGCTGTTAGTCCGCAGGAAACTTACCATCTCACTTCTTATCCTTCCCATCCTTATCGTTAGCACCCTTCTTCCGAGCCTCCTTGGCAGCATGGCCAGCGTTGAGGGCCATGTCTAGAGTCTTGGGGTTGATAACGAGCCCTTGCTGCGCCGTACCAACATATGTCTGGGTGGTGTCAGGCATGTTGAAGATGGGATTGTCGTGAGGTTAGTGGTCTCTGAAGTTCGGTACTAGGTAATTCAGTGGGAATGTGGAATGAACCTGGAGTGATGATCTCGATTGAAGTCAGGTGGATGAGTGGATTTATATCCACGAGTATTGCAACTGCGTCCATTGTCTGGATGAACATTACTTCTCACAATGGACTCTTCGAAATGAATGCCTTGTGATGAACATGTGTTTTCCCGGGCGCCAGGGGAACAAAACCCGGCACGGGCGATCTTATCGAGTTTGACCGAACAACAGGTGGATTTGAGCATCCATTGTCACTGTTATGCCCGAGGCTTTGTGTCGAGTGTCTAAGCACCATTGCAGCTTTTGCATCGGAGTATGGAGGGCGGAACGAAAAACGGACCATAGGTGGAAATAATGATAGGAGCGGATATTTTTCACATGAGCTTACCTCCCTACTCACATGCGCTCCTGGCATTCAGCCTGTCATCAAGATCATATGGATCTTTCAATTACGCGATGTGAGAGCTGCAGTCAAAACATGAGGAGGTCTTCATTGCCATTCATTATGTATTGCCATGCCCATATTTCATAGAACTGTACTAAATTTCTATCCACCAAAGAATTGCTGTGTAGAATCCGCGCCCGATGATAGTCTCTACGAGAAACGTCGACACCAGACCTTAGGGTTTAGGGTAAGTGATGATCTTATTAAACGTGTTGGAAGAGTTCAATACGCATCCTCTGCTTTTTTTTCTTCAATCTGGAAATGGAAATAAGGCTGAGCGTAACCTTGATGGATCTTCTGCCTGTTCTCCATTCCAGAGCAGATAAGCCCATACGAAAGCAGTTCGTTGGGCGTATGGAACAATGTGTCAAGAGCTCCCCTGGTAGACAATAGTGTCAAGACATGTCTTGTCGCCATGGTCCTGTCGGCGGCCTCGCCGGTGTTGACTAAAAATAGAAGAATATGACTTGTCACCTCGCTTTAGTAGGTTGAATGGTTGGCAAATTTCGTCCCAAACAGCCACACGAGCGTTAATGAAACAAACCTGAGATATCCGCTTATACAGTTGTGGCTGGTTTCGATCACATATCACTCTTTACTAAGGCTGGGGTAATTAATTGACAGGTGAAACAATTTCCCAAACAAGGCTGGCCTAAGAGTACAAACTCGCATGGCCAGGTCTTTGTTGGTTGCAGGGGCATGTCTCGCAGGCTTCAAAGAAATGTGATCATGTGACGACAATGGAATATGACAGACATCATTGTCAAAGAATATCTCAGAAAATTTAGTATTCGATGGAAATAACACACAGAGAGACACGTAATATCTTCCATGTCATGACTTTGGGGAAAGCCCCTGGATTAGCATCACTCATGGAAGCTCCTGCGCCGCGTACTTGTAGAAAGCCTGCCCTGCCCTTTATATTAGACTCTTGATTCATGCAGACAGTCATCATCCAGATACACTCATTTATTCTCATCTAAACTTAGTCTTTCTCTCCTCTTGCTTGAACCTTTGTGCGGAGCAGCACCTTCACACTCTTCAATGGCTTCTCTTCAGCCTTCTCCACTCTTCTCCCTTGTTCCCCAGAATCACAGTGCAGAAGCTGTCATCGAAAATCCCGGCTACGTGCCGTATGTTTTGGAATTCCCGGATCCCCAAGGAGAGAATGGGAGGAGCCGTGCACTTTGCATCAAATTCGACCCCACGAGCTCTTCCGGTCTGGAGCCAAGCTTTCTCGGAAACCACAACGGCACTGACATCCCATCGGGCCAAACATTTAAGTTTATGCTGAACATAAACACTGGGGAAGTTCTGCTCGAAGACTACTCTGATGGCCGGGCTTTCAGGTTCACGGGACCAACTGCCCTCACCTTTCCAAGCCCTCCGCACCCTCGCAGACTCATCATCGATTGTCACAACAACCTTGAGTTTGAGTGCATTGATGGGTCTGGATGCTGGAGCCAATGGAGAATCCTCTGGCACCAGAAACCGCTTGTGGACCTCCTCCTCTGGAGGCGTGAACCGACTGGTTTAAGAACCGGAGTGGCCTCTTCCATCCTGACCAATGACGACGGGTGTGAGGTCTTCCCAGGATACAACAAGACCCCTGATTCCGGCGATGACTTGATCCGCTACACCGACCGGAGCCGGTACTTTGCATCAAAGTTCGGCGCTCCCCAGGCGGTTGTTGATGTTGGCACCGGCCAGCATTTGGCTGTCAAGAAAGTCTCGTATCCATTCAAAATTGAAGCCCGTCGATCTCTGCTGGACAGAGTCATCAGGAGCTGCAATCTATCACACGTGAGATACTCATACATTGTCAGTCAAAAACAACTCGCTAACACAGACAGCCACACATCATTGCCTTCTTCCAAGTCCAAGAAACCCCTGACAGCATCGACATCATCATGCCTTTGAAGGATGGTAGCCTCCTTGGGCTTATACAGCTGCACCAGAACGGCCCCGGCCTCTTTGAGAGACCCATTGAGATGCGCCCCCTAGGCCGACTTCTTTTCGGCGAAATGCTTTCGGCTCTTAATTACCTGGAGCACGAGGGCGTGGTTCACCGAAACATTTGCCCCAGGAACATCCTCGTGAACGGCTTGAGAGAGAGAAGCAGAACTTCCATTTCTACCTGTCCAACTTTGAATACGCAAGCTTCAAAGACACATTCCCAGACCCTGGCGACCCTTGCTTCAAGGCACCAGAGACATGCGGTCTGACGACCGCCGAAGAGTCACCTCGGACGGACATTTGGGGTCTATGCGCAACCATGGCATATTTCCTCAGCAACGACTTCCGAGACATTGTCAACAGCAAACCTTCAGAGAATGTTGTTGCCCAGGCCGTGTGTGGCGCGTCTAGGATGCTGCTCTTCGGGCTGGAAGGGATGGGAGAATGGGACGCCAACGATCGCCCATCGGCACGACAAAAGCTGGAGGAAGTTTTCGGCGAGGGTGTTGAGGGTTGAGTAAATGTCATCAAAGGGAGCATGAGACTGTGTGGCATGAACACTGCCGAGCTGGTCTTTGAAGGGGGGAATTTGTATGAAGAGCGTGGAGTGTGAGCAACTGTACTCTTTGCGTTTGGCTGGCCAAATCGTTTGAGAGGGGAAGCAGATGGTAGATTCCCCCGAGGTTACGCGGCATCTGAGAAACTATTAGACGTTGGAATAATAAAAGGGGACTGGTTGAAGGAGAGTCTGGAAGGAGTATGAACATAGAATGTGTGGAGTCATGATCATAAAACTAATGAACGTTGCGAGATTCATTGCGGTGTCTTCTTTGTTCCTGTTCTTCTACGTAATTGCAGCCTTAGATGAATGCCACGTCAGTGTATTGCCGATAATATTGCTTGCACAACGATATGCATGTTTGTATCGTTCCTTTGAACCAATTCTTTGAACCCTCACCGCTCACCGCTCTTGTGAGCTTCCTCCGTTCAATATTGTTGGCACATGACTCATGTGACATGGGTCAGGTGAGATCCAAGA
Source organism: Fusarium cf. falciforme (assembly GCA_011033785.1). Taxonomy (NCBI): domain Eukaryota; kingdom Fungi; phylum Ascomycota; class Sordariomycetes; order Hypocreales; family Nectriaceae; genus Fusarium; species Fusarium cf. falciforme. Next base: position 22,373 of record WESZ01000110.1, on the reverse strand, counting down.
TTTTGAAGACAACTTCAGCTATATGCAGCTCTTTGGAAGCAGACTGAAGGAATACCTGAAAAGACAAAACCAATAAAGATTCCTGATAGAATGAATAAAGAGCTCAACCTCCAGAAAGATGCTCATGAGCGACACGTCATATGAGGATTCTCGTTTGACCACTTGGCACATGCTGTAATCACCTCAGCTCTGGGTATTTATACCAGGCGTGGCTCTGGGCTTTTGGCTCAACCTCTTATCATCATCTGCACTGAAAAGCCTATCCTCTCAACAGGCTGACACCAACCAAGATCTACATCAACCACGAACAATCAACAACACAAACGATCAACCACCTCACCACACCACTATTTCACCATGTCTTACAGAGGCAATCGACCTTCGGCGGAGAAGGAGAACAGCCAGACCAACTCACTTCACAACCAGGCCCCCTCAAGCTCTGGCACCGGGCAAGCCGCCTCTGGAGGGTCCGCGAACTCGACTCCGTGCTGGCCTCCGAGAGATCAAGGCAGGGATAACCAAGAAGGAAGAATGGGGATACGCGTTTCCCAGACGACTCTCAAGCCTCGCCCGGCTGACGCGAAAAGTAGCAGCGTCCCCCGACCTCCCTCGACCAGCAGTAGCGATCTTTTGAGACGTTTGACCATGACCAGGGCTCCCTGGGCAACCAGGAGCGTTTCCCCAGCTCCCTCGTCTGCCAGCAGTATCCCGTCGAGCTCCGTGATGACTAGCATGACGACTTTCACTCACGAAATGCAACATTACGGCAGGGACGCGAACAATTTCTATGAAGATGCCGATTCCGATAGGACGGTCGACTACCCTTCAACTCCGTCAGAGAGTAACAGTGGTTCCAGTAGTATCTGGAGTAGCCAGAGCGACCAGAGCTCGCGGGGTGGCACGCCAGCGTATGACCAGAGTGACTGGCGGTCGGGGGGTTTTCTCACAAGTCCACGACGATGAATCAGGTGACGACACTAATTGGTTTATTTGACCACTGCGATTTTCCACTTGAGTGGGGGCGAGAGTGTAGAAATGGGATTTGAGATGGGGATGTTTACTTACTTTGATTGGGGCGCTGGAGTTTTGTTATTCGACTTGATTTCGATACGGAATAGATTGGGTTGTCGGTGATTGAATTTCAGGGAGAGTTGTCTTAAACGCCTCTGGCCTCACAGAGCCTTTTTGGCCTAGATAGTAACTTAGCCTCGGAGTTAGTACCTAAATCGCTATTGCTGAAAGTTCTCATCAGTGTGTCTTTATTCCATGGCTACAAGCATATTTATCAAAGCAAGGCAAGGCTCTGTTGCCTATTTCAAAAGGTGCCCAACGAATGATCCTTTGATAGGGGAAGTCCAGCTACCACGGACAAAGAGGCCATACTGCAGAAACAGGTACCAGTGGTTGGCACGTCACTCTATGTCTCACTTGTGACAAACTGTTAAGTGTTGTAGCCTGTATTCGCCTGAACCATGAGTATTTATAGGAGACCTGGCTTCAAGGCTGCAACTTAACATCCCACCAACACCTGCACTACGAAAGCCACCTATCTTCCACAGCAACGGCATCTATCTCAAACTAGAGCAATCAACAATCTCAACAGATCACTACGGCGCTATGATTTCCCTGGCAATCATTTTGCTGATCTTCTATCTCCACATATATCGAGAGATGAGAGCGGAACCCACCAAAAGGACACTGTCGGATAAACAATCTCAAGGAAAGAAACGGAAGAGGAGGAATAGGCGCAGGCGCCATCAACCTTTCTCCAGAGTTGACATTGGATACGGCACTTCTGGAGGACGAGCCAATGGGACCAAGTCCAAGAAGCCGGGGAACCAAGGCGTACAGGACCGACCAACGGCAAGATGTTTCAGGGCCACCGCGTCCGAGATGTTTAGTGGCGACGAAGATTATGATGAATCTCATCATTACGAAATGGAAGAAGACGAATAGCGGATCCTACCATTACGAGAAGGACGACTACCATATCTACGACGATGACGACACCCAGCAAAAGATCAATTATCTCGAGGATCCTGAAGATGATGAGGACAACGAAAATTATTGGACATGGGTATTTGATTATCAGAAATGGTGGTGAAAATGGTTTTCGGGAGCCACAATGGTGGTTTGGGTGGTCATGCCATCACTACGAGGTTTCGCTCACGAGCGGTGAGAATTGGCAAGGGCACATAGGACAAGATGATTTCCTATATTTAATTGGGACACTGGAGTTTTGCTATTGTACTTGATTCCATTTTAGCGAGAGCTTTTTAAGCCTCACGACATTGGTCAGACAAAAGATGTTTGTACAGCCTGGATCGCTCCATGACGAGCCACAGGGCTGTATGTCTGAGTAATGAGAATAGACATAGTACGATTTCGATGAATGTATTCCTGATTACCTCCGATACACCTTGCCATCTCCATCCTTGTACCAAATTCCTTGGATGTTGCTGCCAAGCCAATGATGAGCGTCCGAAGATTCGGCCGAATGTGATCCGAAGTCGGTGTTTGTCATCCCTGGCGGCGACCCTTCGAAACGGCCAAATAATGCGCCGACTGGCTACGCTCTTTGCTGGGCGTCGGAAGCAAATTACAAAGCAGGATCAATTGGTGGGGACTCGCTTGCAACTCATCATGCGATACATCATCGATAAGGAGGAGATATAAGGAGGGTCAGAGTTCATGATTCCTGACAATTCTGACAATTATTCAAAGACAAACACATTTAATCATGGCTCCGACGAAACTGTTTATGTATGTCTCATCTCAGCTTTGAGCATCATCTTCTGACGCGCGAGCAGCACTGGCGGCACCGGCTTCATTGGAGGAAGCGTCCTTGACGCAATCCAATCCACTTACCCCGAGTTGGAAATCACGGCACTACTCCGACGGCCTAATGAGTCGTTCACATCAAGATATCCCAGCATCAAGGTTATCAAGGGAACTTTTGAGGACTTTCACATCATCCAAGATGCCTCCGAACAGGCCGACATTGTCCTTCACGCCGGCAACACCGACCACATGGCAAGCGTCAAAGCCATTCTCTCTGGCCTAGCCAAGAAGACGACTCAGAGTCTCTTGCTCCATCTCACCGGAACGGCGTCCATCTCCGACACCATGCAGGGTAACAAGTCGTTTGCAGGAAAGCTGAACCCACGCGTCTGGAATGACATCGATGACGTCGACGAGATATACAACCTCTCAACCGACATTATCCATAGAGATGTCGACAGACTCATTGCGGATGCCAACAATGATTTGGTCAAGACGATCACTGTTAGTCCACCGGATATTTATGGGCAAAAGACTGGTTCTGGTACTACGGGAAGCTTCCTGGTTCCTGAGTATGTCAAGGCAATCATCCAGCTCAAGAAGGCCTTTTATCTCGGAGAAGGGCAGAATATTCGCGGGCTTGTGCATATTAGCGATGTTGTCAGCCTATTCGTGCTCATTCTCGGCAAATACCTTCAAGGTGGCGAGGGTCTTGACTATGGCAAAGAGGTAAGCATGATCTCCTACCGTCAAAAACCCATCACTGACATTTTATAGGGATTCTACTTTGCCTCCTCTGACGGGGTCAAGTGGAAGGACGCCGCAGAGGCCATCGCCAAGATCGGCCACGAGCAAGGCTGGCTCACTGAAGAGACGCAACCCGTCTCACTCAGCCTGGAGGAATTTGTGAGCTTGAGATTCAAGAACAGCTTCTTTCAGGACCAGATTATCCTGTACATGTGGGGTTCCAATAGCAGAGCGGAATCGGCTCGGGCAAAGAGGCTGGGCTGGGAGCCAAAGGGACCCAGTTTCTGGGACTGTCTTGCGGAGGATTGTAGGGTTGCTGCTGAGGAATACGCCAAGGCTTCTAAGTGATGTGCATGGCAGCTATTCTCATATGTAGCGGGTGGGTTAACCTAAGGCTGAGATAGCTACTGGTCAAGGCCTCTGAGTTCTGCCCATTCCCTCTCCAACATGCCAAAGCTAATAGTATCATACCACTTCCGATCATACCAATGCGACTCGCGGCTTCGACCCTCCTCCACAAACCCCAGTTTCTTGTACAGATGCAGGCCTCTCTCGTTATAGCTCACGGTGCGTATGTTGACACGATGATAACCTCCGTGACGGAACGCCCAGTCGAGAGCCCAGTTTATGGCTTTTGAGCCGTAGCCACGGCCTTGATGTGGTGCCGCAAGTGCAATTCCAATGCTGGTAGAGCTGTGACGGGCGTGTTCCGGGTTCACTCCGCCCCAGCCGAGAACAATGAAGCCGATAGGCGTTGGCGCTTCGTCCTTGTTGGGCAAGCAGATCATGACGCCCATGGTAGCCTTGGAAAGTCCCTCAATCAGATCCTCGGCTCGTTTCTCGCCCCTGGGTCGGATCAGAGCTATGTCCGAGAGAGCCGCGTTGATCGCGTTGTTTTCAATCTCGGTGAGGAGAAAGTGCTTGTCATCCTTGTTGTTCTCTGCTGCGCGGTAGACGAGCCGCTCAGACTGAAAGGCAGTTTTGAGGTTATCGGTGATCATGTTGTCCTTGACTGGTGGTGTTGAGGATGGTAAGGAACAGATGGCTTGGAGATGACTGCTGACGGTCGGATAATCTGACCATCTCCACATCTGGTTACAATAGGAAGGTCATTAACCGCATGAGACGATCGGCATGGAGATAACATGGATTTCGCTGACATGGATTCATAACATTCGCAATTCATGATTGCCGTTTTTGAGAATATTTGCTACTGCGCTTGAAGAACCACCATGACCGCCTGGACCCCAGCACCACGCCGATAGTCCTCCAATTCTGTGCTCACAAGCTTCAACTTCCCTGCCTTGTCGAGAGACTTGACTTTATCCTCGTATCCATTCATCTTCCAAAAGTTGTCTCGGACGGTAGAGATGATGAATCCACCAGGTTTGACGATCCTGGTGAATTCATCAAAGGCTTCCGGTCCGACATGACCTTGAGTCATTGTGCCGACACAGACAACCACATCGTAGGTTTGATCGGGGATGTCCAGGCGCTGGGACAGGTTTGACACGGAAAGAGTTTCGTAAGCCCCGGATCGCTCAGCAATTTGGAGCATCCCAGGGCTGAGATCGATGCCATCAATGTGTTTCGCGCCCTTCTTTGCAAGACTCGCCCCAACAAGACCTGTTCCACACCCGGCATCCAGAATGCTGACATGTCCGATAGGGCGAGAACCGAGATATCTCTTGACGTAGTCGCTAGCAATTTCGGGTGCAACGTAGTCCTCCGATTCTCCCAGCATGTCGTTGTCGTAGTTCTCGGCCCAGTCATCGTACGCAGCCTGTGCCTCGGCGTTGCTGGAGAGATTCAAGACGCGCTGAATACCAGACATTTCGGCATATATAACTCTGAAAGTGATTATGGTGAGGTAGACAGGATAATATGACTCTCAAGTTCAACAAGGTATGGGAAAGAAAGCCTGGTCTTCGTATGCCCTCACCATCACCTTTTGGGTTTACACCAACTCGCTGACGTCTCACGTGATACCTAGCCGCTAGACCATCCCCCGCCTTTTCCTGCCTCCAGGGTCACGTTCCTTATCATTCGCTCATCCGTCCCCAGCCTGGAATTCATCCACTGCTGCATCAATGCATCCAATGCCTAAACAGGCGATCCCGGCCAACACGACGCGGCCTCGTCCTCGTCGGCGAAAGCCAATCCTCAGGGTAAAGACGGGCTGTTTCACTTGTCGAAATCGCAAGAAAAAATGCGACGAATCACGGCCGGTCTGTGCCGGATGTCTTCGCAACAAGGTAGCCTGCCGATGGCCAGATTCTCATCCCCATCCCCCGCCAAGTACAGAACACGGCAATGGGGAGAAGGCACTTGACTTGAGACCGTCGGCTCCAAGCCCAGACGGCCATGGACGACGAACCCCCGAGACTTTGACTAACCCGGCAGAGTTGGATTTTGATGTGGGAATTGGAGAGACGCTGGAGGAGACTATAACGGTTGACATTGGTCCATCGTCAAGTGTGTTGGAGCACGAAACTTCGCCGCCGGAGTCTTCTCCTGTCGCCACCACAGAGGCACCCGCCGCATCTGAACAGTTCGACCAAGTCATCAATTGCCTTCAGGATGCAACGCAAGAGACAGTGCTGATTAATGCAGATGGAGTAGCCGAGGGCGTTGGAGACGCCGTCAGTGATGCACTCATCAGGCTATCCCGGGGTCATTTTGACCAGGATCCTTTGAGCCTCGGGCACGCCTCTGTTCCCCCGGCTCCATCCATCATGCCAGGTCTAGACGCTCAGTCGTTCGAGCTCATGAGCCATTACCTAGCTCGCACAGCCATAAGCATGGGTAACGGGTCAACGACGGCAAACCCATTCGTCGTGCAGCTCATACCGCTGTCCTTTGCCAATCCCGTCGTCCTCGAGCTTATGCTATCCCAGAGCGCTTCTCATCGCGCCGTGTTGGACGGGGCGGGCTGGGCAGATGCGGTAGCCCAGAAATACTACACCAAATCCATTCGTCTGTTTCGCAATGCCGTCACGGATTATCTGGCTGGCACCGAGGCGAGTCCGCTGTGGGTGACAATTGGTGCACTCATCATGTGTTTCACCGAGGTAGGCATACCTGTCGCATTCTAAGAGAGCAACAACCCTATCTCAAATGTCAGTCAACTAACCTTGGTCACAGACAGCGAAAGGTGATACCAACGGCGTCATCTTTGACCACCTCCAAGCAGTCGGTCCTCTTGTCAAGGACCTGGTCTCGGGGCATCGACATCTGCTTCCAGATGGGTTACGCGCCTTTGTCATAGAGTACTACGTCTACACGGCAATCATCAGCATGATATCCATGGACCCGTCAGCGAGCACGGGGCATCTCCTCGCCCCGGAGCTGGAGTACGAAGCACACTCTCTGGTCGAGGGTGGCTATGTTGGGCAGCTCTGCGGCTCGTGGCTCTCGTTGCTCCTCCTTATCCCTCGCATCTTTGACTTTGGCCGTCGAAGAGTTGCGGTGCGTGCCCAACCTCCCTTCCCGACAGCAGACGACTTCCTCAATTTTTCCAACCTACAGGCAGAGATCACCTCGTTCACGCCGTCGCCGCTGGTAGAGTCTGAAGTCGCTACTTGCGGCTACATCTTCCAACAGGCAGTACATTTGTACCTTCTCACGGCCTTTGGGGTCGGTGACGCAGGGCAGGTCACTCAGCAGCTAAGGGTTGAAAACGCGTTGGTGGACGCTTTCCTCTACCTTGAGCAGCTGCCGCCATCAGCACGCATCAATACCAGCATGTGCTGGGCCTTGGCAGTTATTGGATCTTGCACAGCCGATGACGAGCGACGAGACGTGCTTCGTCAACGTCTGAATACCATGTTTGTCACGATTGGTCTGGGAAACATTTCTTCAACATTGTCACTTTTGGAACACATCTGGGCACGGCCACGAGAGGAACAGAGTCCATGGATCATCTGCCGGATTATGTACGAACACGATATGTGGATCTCATTTGCCTGAATAATGCCAAAGATCGGGCCTTTCACTCTCATTTAACCTTGCTTCTCATACTACAACTGCCCTGTCTATCGAGTTCTAGTGCCCTTGGTTCCTTGGTGGTTGAGTGGCAGGACCCTCGGGTGTCACATATGCCTTGGTCAATCCACCATCCACGACAAGGTCATGGGCGTTGACGAAACTGCTCTCATCGCTAGCAAGGAAGAGTGCTGCTTGGGCTTGCTCGATGGCCTCACCAAACCGGCCGGTGGGGAAGTGGACTTCACGGCGGAATCGCTTTGCCTTGTCGTCACCGAGGAAATCTTGGAGCATGGGGGTGCTGTCAAATGTCAGTGACCATAGCACCGCATGAATCTTGGATGGCATGGGGACTTACTTGAGGGGTGCCGGGCAGAGAGAGTTGAAGCGGAATCCTGCAAGGGAAAATGGTTAGTTGAACATCCTTTGCACCTCGAGGCAGGATAGACCTACCTTCGCGCGCATGAACTACAGCCATCTCACGGGTATAGGCAAGAACGGCACCCTTGCTAGCTGTGTACGCAACCTGGGGTGTAGCAGCGCCAACAATAGCAACCATACTGGCTGTGTTGATGATGCTGCCCTTGGTCTTGCCATGTTTCCTCAGTGATCGCACAGCGTGCTTAGAGCCGTACCAAACACCCTTGACATTGATGTTGAAAGTCAAGTCCCAGATAGCATCGGGACACTCCTCCGAGTCTCCATCTTTAGGGTGCATGATGCCGGCGTTATTGAACATGACGTCGACGCCGCCCCAGGAATCAAGGTGTGCCACCGCTGCCTCGACTTGGTCTTCCTTGGACACGTCGACGACCTTTGTCTCGACCTTGCCAGTGTGGTTGGGGACGACGCTCTTGACCTTGGAGAGAGCTTTATCGAGGGCCGTGTCGTTTACGTCGGTCATGAGGACAGAAGCGCCCTGCTGGAGGAAGAGGATTGTGGATTCGAGGCCGACGCCGCTGTCGATAGCACGTCGTTAGCAATCGTTCGTAGTTTGACATTGGGATATGGGTAGGGTCAAATCAATAAACATACCCAGCTGCGCCGGTGATGATGGCGTTCTTTCCTTCAAGTCTTCCGGCCATTGTGATGTGCAGGGGGTGTTGCAGGGCGATGATGTATTGCTAGCAAGAAGAGACAATGCTGGAGATACGAAAGCAGCACAAGACAAACATGATGTTCTTTATACATTCAGTCACCATCTTGTAGTGCGCAGATGCGGAACCTGCAGCAGCCCCCTTTGGAGTACTGGACGCGCCGGTATCGTATCGGACGCGGGTCAACGAGTGTCGAGTCCATTGATACCTTCATCTAGCCTTGATTTGCTATTGACCCCGCCATCGGGAGCGCGGTCTTGATCGTGATTGGACAAAGGAGGGAACAATAGCAGCAGGAAACATCTCAGCCGTCCGAGATGCATCTCGACACTTGCCCACCTACGTAATAAGGGTCCGTGAGATGAGGGGAAGAAGAGATGAGTGCGGGGTATTAGGATGCTCTCGAGTAATCGACAATGCAGTGGCGCGTGGTGTTTGTTGATGACCGCAAGACAGTATCACGGCGCGGGCCAATCATGTTCTATTCCGCTGGCCCTATTGGCATGCTCCATGGCACAGTGGAAAGCAACTGCGTGCTCATCCAGTTCTGCCATCCTTCGATAAGTCAAGCATGATGATAAGCTGGCCCGATGCTCGGACGGCTTTATTGGACGTTCAGTCGTATAGCTTCATCATCTGCGGCATAAGTAACATCACATAATCCAACATTTGCTCCCTGTTTTCTCCCAGTCCTCCTTCAACTCCGCATTCCCACATCTCTATCAGCAACAATGACCTCCACCATCAAGACCATCTCCCCCTCGACAAACAAGGTCGTCTGCGAAAGACCAGAAACCTCTCTTGTCGAGGCACGCGACATCTCCCGGCGATCCGAGGCAGCCTTCCAATCCTTCCGCAAGCTTCCCTTTGCCCAGCGTCGAGCCATCGTCGAAAGGGGCCTCGCCGGCATCCAAGACCGCAAGTTTGAGCTTGGCCGTGAGCTCGCAGAGCACATGGGACGGCCCATTGCTGCGAGCCACAAGGAGATTGAGACGATGCAGAAGCGAGCCGATTATCTTCTTGATACGGCTGAGGAGGCGCTGGCTAGCTTGCCTGGACGACCTGAGAAGGGGTTCCGGAGGGAGATCAAGAAGATTCCCGTCGGCCCCACGCTTATTGTCTTTGCTTGGAACGTGAGCAATTCTCCTTCACAGCATTGCTACATCTACTAACGTTTTACCCGCGGTAGTTCCCGTATCTCATCATCGTCAACGCCCTCATTCCAGCGCTTCTGGCCGGCAACTCGGTCATTCTGAAACCCTCGCCTCAGACACCGCTCATCGGCGAGCACCTCGTCGACATCTTTGACAAAGCCGGCCTACCAAAGGATGTTCTCCAGGTGATCCAGTCCGGCGATCCCCAAGCCCTCAAAGAGCTAGTCAAGCTTCCTGAGCTCGGCCTCATCAGCTTCACCGGATCTACCGTCGGTGGCCTGGCCATCCGTGAGGCTGTGAGCGGACGCACCATTCCCGTCAACCTAGAGCTGGGTGGCAATGATCCGGCCTATGTCCGACCAGATGCCGATCTGAAATACGTTGCGGCTCAATTGGTGGATGGCGCTGTCTTCAATTCTGGACAGAGCTGCTGTGCTGTTGAGCGTATCTACGTGCATCGAGATGTGCACGATGCCTTTGTCCATGAGCTTCAGAAAGAGCTGAAGACGTACGTATACACTACCAACACTGATGTTTCCACCACGATACATGATGAAACCGGTTAACTAACCTTGTTTTTGCAGATACAAGCTTGGTGACCCCCTCGAAAAGGACACCATGGTCGGTCCCGTCATTTCTCACGCTGCCCAGAAGAACATCAAGGCGCAAATCCAGGACGCTCTGGACAAAGGTGCTGTAAACGCGACTCCCAAGAATGACAGCTTCACCACTGTACCCTCCTCGGGCAACTATGTCGCTCCCATACTCTTGACCAACGTCACACATGATATGGAGGTGATGCGTGAGGAGACATTCGGTCCCGTTATTCCCGTCGCCAAAGTCAAGGACGACGAGGAAGCTGTGCGTTTGATGAATGATAGCGACTACGGTTTGACCGCTAGTGTCTGGACAAAGGATATTGCTCGCGGGGAGGAGCTAATTGAGCAACTCGAAGCTGGCACCGTGTTTGTCAATCGGTGTGATTACCCGAACCCTGTGAGTATCTGCTGCATTCACTCGACAAGAAGCATTTGACTAATAAAGGGTGCCATAGGATCTTGCTTGGACAGGATGGAAGAAGTCGGGATTGGGCTGCACACTGGGACCTCGTGGCTTTGACGCCTTCGTCAAGCTAAAGAGCTACCACGTAAAGGAGGCCCAGGCCTAAGTAGGATAGCAAAGCCGGTTTTAAGTGCAGAATCTGACTGTATCCCTTTACGCAAACCATGCTTTTCTACTTTTTCAATGAAGTATTCGTCATACACATGATCAAAGAACACACGAAGAAACACACAGCAACATCAAAACCCAATGCTGCAAAACAAACCATGGTTTTCGTTGAAAAATTGTGTAGTTGTTGTATATGAGACATGCGAGCACTTGTTGCTTTGGATCCAAGTTGAGGGCTATTGCCTACACTCTACAGAGAACTCATTGCTGGGCATTAAAGACGCTCCAGCGAGTGAAGACAAAGAATTTACCATCATCGCACCACGAGATCCTGTCTGGGCTTGGGCAGAGAGTATCCGACTTGGAACATCTAGGCCTTGTATCTCATAGGAGGGGATCGTACCCAGATTGACAATACCCTGAGGGGCCTGGAGCACGGTGTCGCGATGTAGCCGATCTAGACTACTAAACTACTCATCACTCGCTTTAAGAGAGCAGTCCGTTCACCTGGCCTCAGTAACCGAGCCCAAGACCAGCCAGGTTTTACATCAAAGAGCTGTCTAAAGTCAATGTGCTCAACCGATACCTCGAACCACGGGGGATTCGCCCAACATGACCACCGAGAGCTCTTCCATTTATCTGGTGACCCAGTGGCCAAAGAAAATGCATGCTATGGGGATTCGGCCGGCATTGTGGGCTTGACGGACGCGGCGGACGGTTCGAAGGATTCATTTGTCATCTTGGAACGAGTTGTGTTCTATTTGTCTTGAAATCTGTTTAGCGCTCTGCCATGCCTTGGTTGATAATACACCTGCCAATTAGACCATGTTGCTCTTGATGACCTGGAGCTCGGATGCCGTAGCGGCGATGGTCCTCGTCTACTTGGCAAGACGTGCCGTACTTCTCAATGAAGTATTCGATCGGAGCATCGCATTCCGAAACCGAGACTATGGAGGATTCCATGGTCATGGATTGCTTAGAGCGAGGAAAACAACGGGGGACAGGATCGCGGCAATGTCGAGTGTTGTTGGATGCCTTGCGTGAATTGCCGCTCGAGTTGTCGACCTCGGCGATACGCGATGCGCGGTCGTGCAAAGACTGTCAGTTATCCAAGCGCGGAGAAGCTGGAACGGCTGAAGCCACATCTTTGGTAGGGTAAACAATATTTTCGAGTAATGGTGGAGATGATTGAAGTGTTGCTGCCAAGTGTTGTTAGCGTAGCCCGCATTAGATAGCCTCAACCTTGGACACCCACCCGGCGGAAATGGTTCTGATTGGTCCTTATCGAGATGCTCAGGTACCCCCTTTGAGAGCGGTCGATCAGCCGGGGTTGACTGAGGCAGCATGGTTAACCGCGATGAACCAACGTCGTGTAGAATCTTATCGACTTGATCTACACAATGAGCCAGGCCCATTGCCGGGGCTACCCCCATGGCGCGTCGGTCCGCGCCAAGTTTATTCGTGGAGTTGTTGCATAAGATGATGATGTCTTATCTACCCTGATGTCGACACTGGATCATCATCCATCAGCCCCCTACAGATTGTCTCTCGCACTGGCGATACAGCTCCCAAGTTTATCCTTACCCTGTTACTACCATCTTGTTCAATCACGCCCGCATCGTAAGAATGACGAGCCCAAGCAACGCATCGCATGAAGCGCCCACAAACAAGACATTGACCAACGGCGTCAATGGCACCAACGGCACAGAATCATCACTCGATCGCATCACAAGATTATTAGCCAACGACAACAAAGTCAAGGTGGCAGGTATCGATTGCGATGGTCTGCTCCGTGGCAAGATCATCCATAAGGCCAAGTTCCTGTCGAGCGTCAAGTCTGGTTTTGGCATGAGCTCGGCCATCTTTGGCTGGGACATGCACGATGCCTTGTACACTGAAGAGACGAGCTTGACGAGCGCCGAGAGCGGCTATCAAGACTTTACCGCCATGATTGACCTGGACTCGTTTCGAAGACTGCCGTTTGAAGACAACATAGCCTTCTTCCTTCTTCATTTTTATGTCCAGGACAAGCCTGTCTTTGCCGATGGCCGTGGTTTGATCAAGTCATTGACAAATGACTTGGCCGCCAAAGGCTACGAGGCACTGGCCGGAGGTATGTCAACAATCTTAAGATTCAGATATCCAACGTGTACGAATTCTAACGACTCCTCTTGCCAGTGGAACTCGAGTTTATGAACTTTCAGACCCCTTCCGAAGATGGCTATGGCGATCCCAGTGGCCGACCGAACCTCGCAGCATTCCTTACCACAAACGCGCCCAAGGCTCTGCGCCCTGTAACAGCAGGGGCTTTCGGATACAGCGCGACGAGGCCCATCATGGCCAAAGAGTACTTCCACGATATCTTTGACAAGAGCTTGGAGATCGACTGCCCTATTGAGGGATGGCATACCGAAAGCGGACCTTGCGTTTACGAAGCGGTACGGATAAATAGCCTGGCTTGAAGCGTACAAGAGCGTTACTGACTGGATCGGAACTACAGGCCCTCGCTGTTTCACCCGTCTCACGTATGGCCGACAATGTCGCCCTCTTTAAGTAGGTCTTGCCCGATGAACTTTCTCAATGTCCTCAACTGACAGAATTTGGACAGGCTCGTGTGCAAATCGATCGGCGTCGAACACAATATTACTCCATGCTTCATGGCCAAGCCTATCCAGGGTCTCCCTGGTAACTCTGGCCATATTCACGTATCCCTCACAAGTGAGGGTCAGAACGCATTCGTTCGAGAGACACCTGACGCTGATGCGCCATGGCCCGACATGGCATATCTCTCTGATACCGGCCGTCATTTTCTCGCAGGAATCATCGAAGCAATGCCCGATATCATGCCATTACTTGCCCCCAACGTCAACTCGTTTAAGCGTCTAATCGAGAATTATTGGGCACCCGTGTCTGTTAGCTGGGGTTATGAGGATCGTCTCGCATCTATTCGTCTAGTCGCGCCTCCTAGCTGCAAACCCTCGGCGACACGCTTCGAGATCCGTGTGCCGGGCGCAGACATTCACCCGCATTATGCTCTCAACGCCATCTTCCGCGCAGGACTGAGAGGCATTGAGAAGAAGAGCCAAGTCACCATCCCACCTGAGTCGGCGCGACCCAAGGACAGCCCTGCTGAGCGATTACCCAATACCCTCGCGGCTGCCGTCGAGCGTTTTAGTGCCAAGGGCTCGGTAGCTCGCCAGATCTTTGGCGACGAGTTTGTTGACTTCTTTACCATCTCGCGAAGACATGAGCTGAGACAGTGGAGGGAAGCCGTGACTGATTGGTAAGTGATGCCTCCAACAACATTCGAAACCTTGTGCTGATCAAGATTGCCTATAGGGAGTTTTCTCGTTACATCGAGACCACGTAGAGAAGGTTCTGGGGCGGCATGGTGATTGCGCAGTTTCCATAGTAAACATAACGGGAACTTTTCGAGTTGCCAAGTGTATCAATGCGTAACAAATAAAATGTGGCATTATGTTATCCCCTCTCACCTTTCTCAACCATAACGTTCAAATCAGCCTACGGTTATTTACTTGCAACACAATCTTAGTCTAGATGAGCATTCCCAGCGTTCCCCGTCTCCAATATGTTGTCCAGTGAGGACCGGAATGTTGAAGTCAAACAATGCCGAGTTTCTGGGTTTGACGTGACATCTCTCAATGCTATTTTGCCGCTCTTACTCACAAGACGAGTTTTAGAGGTATGATATGCTTCGTCAGAGGACATTTCTAGAAGCGATGTTATGCATAGGTACGAAGAATCAATTAACATATCAATGTAGAGCTCCAACTATTGTTACAATATTTGAACCTCGACAGGTTCACACTTGATCAATGAACATTGACAATGGGATGATAATCAACGCGAGCCCTGGCATACCACCACGCCATAAGAACAGCAAAGGTGATGGCGTAAACGACGCAGACGTAATTCATATTATCACCTTGGACCGGATACTGAGGTGGGAAAGCGTACATCTGCAGATAATGTTAGCGTCTGAGAACCAGACCGAGGACAAGATCGTCAACTTACAACCGTGCAGAACACCAGCCATAGCAGGAGGACAAAGTTACAGACCATACCAAACTTGCCCATCCAGAAAGGGCCGTGATTCAACTTGGAACGTCCTTTGACGAGGAGACAAACCACTGGAATGCTGTAAGACGCGTATAGAAGAACAACGCATGCTGTGACCATGCTGTTGAAGGCAGTGTAGGAAGCCAAGTACAAGCAGCCCAGGATGCTGACAATGGTGCAGCTTGTTACATGCGCCCAGATTGGTGTACGAAGGCGCGGCTGTACCTGGCTCAGATACTTGGAGCCAGGCAGGCCGTTGTCTCGAGCAAAAGACCAGCAGAGGCGAGCCTGCCAGGTGTGAGAAGCGATGAGGCATCCACAGCCCGTAAGCACGATCAATGAGCATAGCACAATGGCTCCAGCTTTGTTACTCAGTGCCTGATCGAAAAGCTCAAGAATAGGCACTCCAGTCGGCGTACTGCTAACAGCGTCAAAGTCCTTGATGCTAAACATCATGGCGATGCCAAAGAGCCAAGCCGTCACGAAACCTACTCCCACCGTACCAAGAATGGCAATTGGGATTGTCCGCTCTGGATTGAGAACCTCTTCAGCCATGTGTGTGGCACAGTCAAGACCGTTGAACGCCCAGTTGCAGTTGATCAGGCCAACGATGTATGCAATGCCGTCGCTTGGCCACCCAGTGTTGTTGACGAACTGGGAAAAGACAAACTTGGCCGATTGATGCGTGTCGGCCTTGCAGGGGACGGCGAGAATGATGACGAGGAACGAAATGATGGAAGTCCACAAGGTGAAAAACGTAACGCCTGGCAGTGCTGTGCTGGAGATGTTGAACAAGGCACAAACGAGGTTTACAACCTGGTAAGCCACAAAGTTCATCCACGGTTTGATGACTCTGTCATGCATTAGAGTTGAATCCGTCAAGTTCGGGAGTCTGCTTACAAGGTCGGGTGCGCCATCTGGATGCAACCCATGATCAAGCCTCCAACTCCCAGGGCAATACTAGCGCACGTAAACAAAGAGCCAGCCCAGGCGATCCATCCGGTCAGGTAGGACAGAAATCGGCTGTAGCGCCTGCTGGCAAGCTGGCTTGTCCAAAAGTATTGTCCGCCGGCATCCGGCATAGCCGAGGCCAACTCGGATAGCGACACGGCGATGGCGGCGCACACGATGGTGATGAGGATGATGCCATAAACGAGTTGAACAGGACCACCAGAGTTGATGCCCGTGACGAGGGCCGTAGAGATGCCGAACCACGAGTTCGCGAGGGAGAAGCTGATACCGAGGACGGAAAAGACGGAGAAGTTCTTGCGCAGCTCTTGGGTGTGGCCAACTGGAGTGCGCCCAATTCAAGTCAGCACAGGTTTTCTTGAATGTGATTTTTTCGCACGTCGAGGGACAATTCCTACCTGTCACCGACTTACTACGGCCGAGAGCAGCATCTTCCTCGAGAGGGTAGTCCTTTTTCGAAGGGGTGTCTGTACCACCCAACGCCATGATGAATAATGTGCTATGTGAACGGGTTTCCTGGGAGTGACTGGTACAGAGGTGGGCAGGTAGGGAAAGTGGCAAAGATAATTAACGAGACGGTGCATCGCAGACTAGTGTCATTATATATAAGCAAGAGGATACGATCTCTATCAGTGTATCGAGCCAAGGCATCCATCACTATCCCGGCTCTCCCGTGCCCGCCACCCTGCCGAGATAGCACTTCCCGTAGCCACCGCGTCTTACTTTGTGCTACATCAAGTTTATCTTGGATATCTGATTGTGGTATCGTGTCGACCAAGCGAGCACAGAGATAAGCCACTGCCCATGGGGAAGCGGAGCCAGGCTTGGGCTCGCACGAATCCGGGGATCGCGCAAACGTGTTCCATTGGCCGCGGATCATGAACTCAACGAACGGAGGCGATCAGTAGCCTCGACAGAAATAGGGGAAGGGAAATGGTGGTTGTGGCCAGCCAATGTAATACAGTTCCGCGGTGGATCCACCATCGTCATCTGGACTAACTAGACAGGGAGAGTCATGAAAACATTGATAACTAGTCATGAGAGAGCGAGTTAATGCTGGCTACCACCTATCTTAAGCTCAGAGGCTAGATACCGTGTGCCAACTGACACATGCGCCCTGAAGCGTTTGACCCCCTTGTAGGCTACCGAGACCTTGACGTCTTCAATCATCACAGAGTTTTGATTCATAGTTCATATACGCGTATGGCTCGAGTGGGTCAGGACAAGCACGTGACAAGCCATGAAGATGGTAGACACTCCCAGAACTGTCGCCCAGGGGCATTTATTTGATCATGGAGAGTTTTGATCAACAGTGACGGATAGTTAAACCATCTAACAGGATCGCTTGGCCTATTTGCTTGGGTATTCCTTGATGGGTCCCGTAGTTGATTAATATTCCTTGATCGTTAGGTTCGATCTCAAGCATGCAAACTACCCTATAGCTCAAGGGTGAAAATTAGGATGCGAGCTGCTTGCATTCTGCATGACCACCGAGGTAGAAAGGCGGTCGTAAGATAAGATCTCGGCAGTTGAGATTGTTTGATGCTGCAACTCTTCTGGCCGCTCACTGCACGCTTCGTGAGTTTGTAAGTGTTTATTGGAATGACATGTCATCAGCGCCAAGTGACATTATCAGCAAATCTGGAGAGAAGAAAACACGCCTGCATGGATTCCCACCCCCTCAACTCATCCAACGTTTAACCATCTTGTTTGCACATTAGAGCCATATGTGACTTTTCCTCTAAAGGCCTTCAACAGGTCTCAGCAGTTGTGACGGTCAAAAACTACTAGGCAGCTACCGAGGGCTATGGTGCACATTCAGACGGTAATAGGGCTCTCGTGATCCGGTGTAATTGGCAGACCCTTACAAGCATTCAAGCCCTAGGCCAGCCGTCGATGCATTTTTGGGTTTGGTTGAAACACGGGGAAGGAGTCATATCGAGGCTGAGCCTCTCATGTGTGCATCCCAAACCCCTCCCTATATGCGGATTACCACCGTCTCGTGGCTCAACCAATGGTCCTAGAGGATTTAAACTCTCAACTTGCATCTACATCTCAACTCAATCTCAGAAAGGCCCCTGTAGAATCCCGACGAGCTGGTGTTCTTTACATCTTGAACAGATGCCGTCTGGCAGAGAAGAGAGTTCACAATGAGAAAACTGAGCCATAAAAAGACCTGGGGATCATTCCTTTTTCTCTTCAATTCTGTTCTCTCCCACATCAACACTTTCCATTATCTCAGAAGCTTCACTCAATTGATTCTCTCCAAGATATCACGACGCTCTACCAACACAATCACTACATCCTTCTACTACAACCTACTCACACACTACGCAATGGATTCATCCAACATTCACAGGTAAGCCAATTCGATTTTGAGCCATGGCTGAGTCCCTGCTAACATCTCTCAGCATCATGGCCTCGCCAAAGGCTCAGTTCCTCATTGGACCCAACAAGAACGAGTTCAGCATTCACAGCGAACTCATTGCGGCCCAGTCTTCCTCTCTTGCAAACATCATCAGACAGCAAAAGGGTCGATTTGACGGCACACCAATTCTCTGGAAGCATGTCGACGTCGACACCTTCATTTGCTTCTCCGCCTTTGCCTTCACTGGAGACTACGATGGTGTTGAGCCTCGTCTCAGACAAATCCCAGCCATGGTTGCCCAGCCTCCTCTTTTGCGCAAGACGATTAAGCTTCGCCTGACAAACCACAGGAGAACTCCAATGGGCGTGTATAACAGCTTCTGCTGGGAGAGGTTCAAGGAGCGATATTCCGGACACGAGTTCAGCCCGAATAACGTTGTCGACACTCGAACTCACACGTGCGCAGATGTCTTTCTCTGCCACGCTCGCGTCTTCATTTTCGCCGACCGATACAAGATAGCCAAGCTGCGAGATCTTGCCCTTCGCAAACTTTGGATCGCGATGGTCAACATTACCTTTACAAGCAATGTGATCCCCGACATCACCCAGCTTGTAAAGTACGTCTACAACCACACCACCAGCAAGAATCCGGCTGGCAAGGAGATCCGCGCTCTAGTTAGACGCTACTACATCATCAGACTGGAGAGAATGTGTGATCACGCCGAGTTTCGGGATTTTGCCGAAAATTCAGAGCTTCTTAACGCGATCAACTGAGTTCCTCCTGGTAACTTGTCAACTTCTTGGCCTTG
The DNA here is from genome assembly GCA_011033785.1 of Fusarium cf. falciforme. Classification (NCBI taxonomy): domain Eukaryota; kingdom Fungi; phylum Ascomycota; class Sordariomycetes; order Hypocreales; family Nectriaceae; genus Fusarium; species Fusarium cf. falciforme. The sequence goes on along the minus strand of WESZ01000110.1, from coordinate 3,215 downwards.
CTTTGGATATTTCTTCTGCATTCATCTTCTTTTTGTTCTTTGGCACCTCAAGCTGTTGCAGATTTCAAGAGTGGCACTGCATCAGAACCAACTATCTCCATGTGGTCGGAACATCACAGCAGAGACGACGCATCAACATATAGACACTACGCACGACAAAAGTTTGATGCGCACCATCCTATGCATCATTTGTTTAGAGGGCGTTCCGGCATACACTGGAATAGTTTCAATTGAAAATCTTTTTTTACTCCTACCATTAACATATTGCCGCCCCCGTCCTCCTTCGCCTTTGAATCATCGCCAAGTCTTGAGCACGACGTTATTCAGTTCGTCTCCCCGGTTGCATTCACAGGCTTTATGTCTGCTTAATTGCTCAGCCACCGGTTTCTACGGCAACAGGAACGGCCGCATGGCGGCCGATCAGTGTTCGCAGCATCACTCGCATGCAAATCTCCCCGCACTGACGCACAGGCAATCGTGCTCCAGCGGACGGAGGAAGCTTCCAAAAGTCTTCGGCCAAGCTGATGCACGCCACATCGTTTAACCCCTGTGGCTACTTATCGGTACATCACACTCGGATTGACTACAACCGGGCCTGTCCCTAATGCCTCTACAACTTTAGGGGTAATAGGGGGAGCTAATTTTTTAGTTACTGCCTACAGAGGCACATCTCAAAAGCTTTGTCCTAGCCATCAAGCCACAGAAAATCAACAGCCAATAAGAAGCGGCCCTCTCAGCCAAGGAACGTCGATATTTGCAAGCAGCTTTCCTTGCTTTTGAAGCCCCTATCTTCCCTAAACAATGGCCAGGATACAGCAGGCGACCATCGAAGCGGCGCCAAGCTTATACACGTCATATCGAGATACGGTTTAACAAAGCTGGCTTCATGCCTGCTATAGAATTGTGGTGAAATCGGCGCTCTTGTGAACGTGCAAGACAGATGGGGCAGAACACCGCTATCTTTGGGCCGCTCAGAATGGAAACGAAGCGGTGGTCAAGCTGCTCCTCGACATGGGCAAGGTCGACATGGCTGCAGAAGATGTATGCGGTCTGACTGCGTCTCAATTCGCGGATTTTAATCATCGTAAAAGGATGGATGATTACTAGCACGGGGGGCCCCGACTATACCTGACTTCTACGGCTTACAGGCTTTATTCGCCGAACCCTCAAGTACTATCTCATAAGATACTCTCCACCTGGTTCACATTTTTCTAGTATTATTCGATGTTTAAGCAATTTCTGAAAATCCTAATAGAAGTGCTTTACCCAAGCTGCGTGCTAATCCTCTTCGCGGGCAGTCGGCAGCGTAAGGTTTCATTTGCTCGTATGTGCGTACCCATATTTCGACCAGTGAGTCTTCCGACAATTCAAGTAGATCTGGAAGATCGCTTGGGGATGTCTCCGCCGGTTCACCCAACCTCACGTGAGATAGCCATGATGTTGCTGCATAGTGAATCAAAGGGAACCTGGATGTGTCTGCATGGCGAAAAGGTTGGGCGTGCAAATGCGCAGCCATCTTGAAATAGCGGAGACAAGTTCGGGATAGACGGCAGTGGGCAGCGGGCACCACCAGGTCGGCCGCTTTTCTAGATGGCGCCCCCGAGTAGCCGCGATTTCACCAACGGCTACTAAGCTATACCTAGATTTTCTTAAAGTAGAAAAGCTGTGATAAGAGGCACCACATATACCGCGACTCTGTTCACCATAAGATTATGTCCGCCCTCGTTTGGCACAATCGCCACAGGCCCAGAACTGGTTGGTGAAGCAGGGCTAGTGCCAGCGCCAGTGCCAGTTTCGGAGAGACTAGACACAGAGCTGAAGCTCCCAGATTCTCTGCCCCCGCCACCTTTGCCATTTCCACTGGTGACGCTAGTTTCCTGACCACTAGGAGCAGACTCTGTCCGAGTGGTCTCAGCGGAGAGGGCTGCTCTCTCCGCTTCCACTAACATGAGACCGCGAACAGTGAGATCCACGGGGTTATCGCCAGATTCCTGGAGCATGCTCACCTTTGGGTTGTCTGAAATGTTGGTTTTTTCACTCTCCACCTCTTCGAACTTGCCCCCGGTAGTCTCAAGTTCTTTATCGTAAATAGATTTCTCGTCCATAATCATCTGGAGACGGGAGCCTGTACTTTCCCGTCGCAATAGAAACCCGAGCTGTGAGTTGGGAGCGCCAATGTCCCCAACTCTGATTGAAGCTATGAGGCTGACGAGTTCACCCGGCGCAATATCTAATGGTTTCGTGACGTCAATACTGAAAGATGCGTTGCCGTTAGGTGGAGCTCTTAGCAGACTATTATACATGTCAGCTTATAACAGATGTGAAGCAGCTGCTAGGAGGGGCTTACATTGCTGTCTCGCCGTCGATCATGATAGATGTTGCGTGTTCGCCGAGTGTAGCGTCGCTGAGGTCTAATTCGATGGACTTTCCTGTAGGGCTAGCAGAAGGGCTAGTAGGCGTCCTGAATTCCGTGGCGCGGGGTTGTGTTTCCACGGGGATACCAGTGGGCTCACTAGCAGCCCTAGTTGGCTCCTGGGGAGTATTAGGAGCCCCAGTACGCCCTTCGGCAGTATCGGTGGGCCCATTAGGTGTCAGCTCAACTGGTGTTTGGGATGCTGGAGCTGATGCTTCAGATGCTGGTGCTTCAGATGCTGGTGTTTCAGATGCTGGTGTTTCAGATGCTGGTGCTTCAGATGCTGGTGCTTCAGATGGAGCTTCAGATGCTGGAGCTGGAGGTGCTGGAGATTCAGATGCTGGTGCTTCAGATGGAGCTTCAGATGCTGGAGCTTCAGGTGCTGGAGATTCAGATGCTGGAGCTGGAGGTGCTGGAGATTCAGATGCTGGTGCTTCAGATGGAGCTTCAGATGCTGGAGCTTCAGGTGCTGGAGATTCAGATGCTGGAGCTGGAGGTGCTGGAGATTCAGATGCTGGTGCTTCAGATGGAGATTCAGATGCTGGTGCTTCAGGTGCTTCAGATGCTGGTGCTTCAGGTGCTGGTGCTTCAGGTGCTGGAGCTGGAGGTGCTGGAGATTCAGATGCTGGTGCTTCAGATGGAGCTTCAGATGCTGGTGCTGAAGGTGCTTCAGGTGCTGAAGGTGCTTCAGGTGCTGGAGATTCAGATGTTGGAGCTGAAGGTGCTTCAGGTGCTGGAGATTCAGATGTTAGAGCTGAAGGTACTTCAGGTGCTGGAGATTCAGGTGCTGGAGATTCAGATG
>WESZ01000109.1:0-130226 GCA_011033785.1 Fusarium cf. falciforme | reverse complement strand
AAGCAAGAGGCTGTAAAGGGATGGTGCATATCACAAGGAAGGGTGTGCACAACGAGACCGAATTGGGTCCCTCTTTGCTCCATTAACAACAAGTTTGGAGCTGAGGTCTCCTGGCCACGTCATCAGGACAAAGGTGCCCCCCAAAAAAACGCTTACCTCTGATCTGGCTAGAACAGGGCGCATGCACCAGGCAAAAGATGCCCCACGGAAGCAACGATATGAACGTCGTGCTCCTCAGCTGCCTTAAGCCTCCAATCCGTACCTCTTCCCACTTAGCCCCTGTCATAACTCCAGTACGAGCAGTGTACCCCTCCCGGAAGAGGGTGGCTCGAGAGCTACAACAGGCTTGTGGCGGGTAAAGGTCTCAAGAATAACGCCCCGCACGAGGACGACGAAAACAAGACAAGGCATCATCAAGACTTCGATCAATAAGATCATCAATATCTGGTCCACTACCATCCAGGACCACCTAATGGATAACCCCACCTAATAGATAACCAAGTTTTTGCTCCTCCCATACAAAATCTAAATTTTTAATTACACCATATTCAGCCAGGAATGAAGGTACTTATAAACTAAGACCTATACTATATTGCCTTTTTTATATAATTTCTATATCGGCTTAAATTTTCCCTATTCCGCCTCGTGGCCTAATTCTCTAGCCCTTTGAATTTTTTTATATTTCACCTTATATACCTTAGGCGACTCCATCCACTCAAGCCGAGTTTTCACCTAATTTACTCGATAGAACTCTCTCCGCAATGGTTCGTCGTAATTATACCGAAGACGACGTAGCTAAGGCCATATTAGATACCACTAATAGAGGCCTCTCATAGAAGAAGGCGGCTTAGAAACGTAGAGTACCTTAGTTAACCCTTTCTAGACGACTTTCCGGTCAAGCGAGCAGGAATAAACATATCTAGGCCTAATAGCGTATTTCCAAGAGCCAAGAGGAAACTCTCATTCATTAGGTACTACGATAAGAGTCTCTAGGCTATGCTCCCTCGCATAGCTAGCTCCGCGCCTATATCAAAGCCACCCTTTAATAATAAGGCAATAATAAGCCTCTAGGTAAATACTAGACTACGAGGTTTATTAAATATTACCTATAATTATCTACTAAGCTAATAAAATATTAAGAAGCCGCTAGATTTAATAGATTTATATTAAAAGCAGTTAATTAGTCCTTTAATATTTAGGAGACTAAATACGACTAGATTAAGCCTAAGAATATAATTAATATAGATAAGGGTAATATAATAGCGGGTTTCAGTATATTATCTATAAGTCCCTAATGGGCTTTTATAGGCTATAGCTAATTAGCTATTAACCAGGCTTAGATAGCCTTATAATTAAGAGCTCTAACCCGAAGAAAAAGGCAATATTAAAGGGCTCCCAGTCGCGCAAATAGACCTCATTTATTAAGGCTATCACTATAACTAGCCGCGCTTTAAAACCAGGGATTATCTTTAAAGGAAAAGAGCTATAAAACCAGTGGTTTCTAGACGAGTTTAAATTAATAGCAGACTAGCACTATATCACATCACCGAATAACTAGACCGACAACCACATAGCTCTTAAGTGGTTAAAAGATATCTATCTACCTCAAATAGTGCCTCGTAATGCATTAGATGCGAGACTTATTATCCTTAACGGTCACGGGAGCTATGCGTAGGTAAGCCTTTTAGTATTTTCGCCGTAGAGTCTCCCGCTATAGGGTCACTAACGAGCAGTTAGGATAAATAGATAGCTATATACTTTCTAAACAATGCCTACTACTATTACCTACTAGTATATTATTCCTATAGTTTATAGCTATTAAATAATAGAATTTTTAATATTATTAAAGGTATATATTAGAAAGAACTCTAAAAGCTAGCTAGTTTAACTAATTCTACGCCGGTTAATAAAGTTAACTTTATTCGGGTATATATAAAAGCCAGGGAGGCAAGCATAAGGAAAGAGATTATTTTATCTAGCTAGAGATTTATTAGAAATTAGCCTATAAGCTATTATAAGGCCCTAATATATCCTAAAATTTAATTAGATAAAGAAAAAATAATAGAATAATTTAAGATACTAAGCCCTCCTTAGTTATATTTAAATAATACGCTAAAAATAAGCCGCTAAGTAAGAGATTTAGCTAAATACCAAAGTCGCTTAACTAGGCAGAAATATAATAAGATCGCGAAGGGGCTAGAAGCTTTAGAGATAAAGGTAGCTATTTAGAATGCGTGGATTATTAGGCTAGAGGAGTAGGTATCTTACTTGCGGCGAGGGAAGAAAAGAAAGGCGGTATTAAACCCGAACCGATGATTTATGGCTCTAGCGGAGGCTCTAGCGGCTAGAGAAGCTCTTCTTAACTCAAAGGAGGCAGAAATAGAGGTAGATATAGATGAGGAGGTCGAGTCGGTGATTAAGGTGGGTGTTAGATTAGAGGACGAAAGTGACGACTTTAGGGTCATAACAAAGCACTGCCAGCGCATACTAAGCAATCGGGAGGTTAAAAAACCACGCAGAGAGTAAAAATTAATCAATTTTCTAGAGTCTCTCTCTAAGGCTTCGCTTTTTAATTAATGACCTGGTGTTTTATGCACGCATCAAAATTTGGATTTTATGTGGGCGGAGCGAAATTTTGGTTATCTATTAGGTGGGGTTATCCATTAGGTGGTCCTGGATGGTATCTACTGAATTTAACCCCCCCCCCCTTTTACGTAGCTAATATAAAGAATGGACCGACACCCCGTACCTAGGCCAAGGAACAAAATCAAGACATCATCAGGTCATCAGTCAATAAGATCACTACGGAGTACATTCCAGTCCATTTCCTACTGAATTAACCGCATTGTGCGTATCCAGCAGAATGTCTTGAGGAATTTAGTCTCACCCTTGGAAACCTCCCGACACCCCTCATCCAAGACTCATCCCAACAACCTCAAGATGTCCTCAGAAGGCAATTACTAGCAAACATCATAGAAATTATTTTGAGAATAACGAGAACTTCCCCCTTGATTCTCGACAAGACACAGGNCTCACCCTTGGAAACCTCCCGACACCCCTCATCCAAGACTCATCCCAACAACCTCAAGATGTCCTCAGAAGGCAATTACTAGCAAACATCATAGAAATTATTTTGAGAATAACGAGAACTTCCCCCTTGATTCTCGACAAGACACAGGTAGCCACTCCTTGTGGGGGGCTCTATCTCGTCTGTTCTTTGTGGGATTAACACACTGACTAGCAAAACGGGCCCTTGATTCGGCAGCGGTAATGAGAGGCAGCGGGCCGAGCGTCGTGCAACAAGGTTGGGACAACCTAAAAGCATAAACAGAGATCTTGACATGCGCTAGCAACCCACCCAGAGGCGTTGCCTGGACACACGCTTGGTAGATTAATCGGCCGGGTGATCGACCGAGGCAGAAGACGTCAGGTTAAACTATCCGTCGTGCCCCTTATCAGGAAAGGGGTTTTTCAAGTACCTGTCTTTATAATTCTGGGCGAACATGGAAAAACAGAAGGCGAAAGCCCTGCAAGCCCTCCCCGCGGAACACACCCATTAGTGTCATCCAGATACAGTGCAGATCATATCCTCCATCCGAATATCGAAAAAGGCTGTAAAGTTATTCTTATTTCGTACAGCTTTCGATAGATGCGGAGTTCTTTCACAAACCAGGCAGCGAGTTAGTCGCCGTTGCCTTACAAGCACCCATGTAGCTAGGCGTGCATCCAGAATGGCACTTATGGCCCGCCAACTGGGAGCCATACCTGTCAACAAATATAAGAAGTTACAACACGTTTGTGGCAGATAATAAAGTTTAATAGATTCCATCACTACTATATTAATAAGGATTTGCCTTTTCCGGGTTAATATTCGCATTATTCTTCCACGACGAAGTCTATATATTACTAGCCCTATATAGCCGATCTACTATAACTAATATAACCCTAATAATATAAATAATTAGAAATAGTAATATAAGGGCTATATAGGTATTTAATAATATAAAAGAGATAGATATTAGATTATTATAAGAGGGCAAAGTTAAGTTATAGAGGTAATTAAAGATTAATATTAATGCCTTACTATTTAGGCAATATAGTATAAAGTTATCTAGAGGGCTAGCTAGGATCTTAAGCTTAGCCTTATTGCGCTATAATATATAGATAGTACTAAGAGGGAAGTTAATATATAAACCTTTAAGCCTAAGGCTAATATTTTATATACTAAGAGTTATTCTACTTATAAGGCAAAGTAATTACCTATGCTAAATAAAATAGTGAGGTAAAGAAGCCTAAACTAGCGGTAATTATATCCCTTTAGATTATATATTATAATACCTATAAGTTTATTTTTCTTATTAGCTATTATAAAGTTAATTAAGGACCCTATCTAGGAAGCCGCTAGTATAATAAAATTAAATTAGTATAATAGACTAAGGGCTTATTTATATTTTAGGTCTATATCTAAGATAATTCTTATAAGAAATTTATTAATAATTAGTGCAATAAGGAATTTATATTATATAATATTAAAAAGTAAAGAAATAATTATAGGCTAAGGCTTATTATTATAATAATATAATAATAAATATTTTAATATATTTCTCTTTTAAATAAGAAATAAGTATATATCTTATATTCCCTTAAAATTAAGGAAATTTTCTTTTATAAACTAATTAATATTCTTATCTATCTAGAAATAATATTTTTACCTAGGGTATAAATTTAGATAGCTATTTCTTAATTTATTTTATATTATACGCGCTATAATAAAGTCTTATAGTATATAATAAAGGATAGCTAGTATATGGTTATTATAACCCTAGGCGGCGATTATTTAGAAATTATTATAGCTAGTAAAACTAAAGTTAAAGCTATTAGATTTAAAGGATATTAAAAACTAAGCTAAGTTAAGGGGCTAATTAAAGGGGAGAGTAAAAAGTATCTATATAAGATAGAAAAACTTTTAAAAATATTATAGTAATAATATAATAAATAAAATAATATTAATAACTATAAATTAGTAAGTAAAGATATAATAAGGAAATATATTAAGTATTATAAAATAATACTAAGAATTCTCTTTAGGAGAAAATAATAGGCTTTCTTAGATCTTTAATTATAATATTCCTTAAAGCGCGGATTAATTAATATACTAAGTTAGAGGAGGGGGAAGACTAATATATATTCGGTAAGGTTTATTAGAGATATATACTATAATCTAAGCTATGCTAGACTAAGCATATTCCCTCTAGTTTAGTTATAACGCGGCCTATCCCTTATGCCTCCCTATATTACGAACTATAAATTAGGCTTAGACTTATATTAATTACTATTATTATCTTAATAGGTTTAGTGCTTAAGTAGGTGCTATTATTAGCTAGAGGCAGCATTATAATATCTTAGTGCTAATTAAAACGAGGTTTTAGATCTTAGCGGCGTTAATATTATAATAAGAGTATACCTAATTATAGGTTAAGGTAGGTTTCTATGCTTTATATAATATTATTATGCTAGGCGGTATATAGGCTAATATGTATAGGCTTATTATAGCTAATTATATTTTAGGACTAGTAGTAACTTATAATATAATAATAATACCTTATTATCTTAGCTTATAATTAGTTTAATTAACTTATAAATATATATACTTAGGAAATAAATTTAGCTCTAGAGGTATTATTTATTTCTTAGCTTATAAATCTATTTAAGATAATAACTATCTAGTACTACCTCTAATAGCTAGCTATTAGTCTTATTAATTATAATATATTATATAATAAAGAGCGCCTAGAATAAGAACTTAGATTTTTTAGGGGATAATTAAGGAAATACTTAAGTCTATATAACTAGGAAGGGCTATAATATATTTATTCTTAATAGACTTAGTAATCTTTAGATTATTATTTTATACTCTTTATCTACTTATTACCTTATTACTTTAAAATAAAATATTATTTAGGCCTTAAATTACTTTAACTTATTATAATATACTAAGAATTATTAATTACTTAGATTAATATAAGATACTATAAATTTTATATTAAATATATATTAATAAGATAATTTTAAATACCTAGGTTTACTTATAATAAAGTTATATTAATACTTATTTTAATTTTAAGTATAAGGTATTTTACTTAAAGAAGGCTATTTACTTATAATAGCTCTTTAGATATGCTAGGTTCTAATATGCTATTTATTTTAGCTCTAGATTAATAAGCAGGCTCGCAATTTTCTTTCTTTTAAATACCCTTAGTTCCTAGATACCTAGGATAATTATATATTCCCTATCTAGTATATAGACTTTATTTATTATTTTATTTTATATTATTATAGCGGAATATACCTTAATATAAATACCTTTTATAATAAGGCCTTCTTAATATATTAAATTAAGTCTAATATAGTAGTATATACTATTTTATTTAAAATAAGCCTACTTATTAGCATAACTAATAATTTTATAATATTATCCGCAAGGTATCTAGGGTTATAGCTTTTATAAGGTAACTTATATAATAATTATATATATTCCTAAGGGATAAACCGGTCGTGCTGGGTTTATATTAGCAAAGAGACTAGTCGCGCTATACTTAAATAATAAGGGTATTATATCTAGTAATATACTTAAAGGTATTAAGTATAACTAAGTTATATTAATAGCTAAGGTAGCTATTATATAAGAAAGTATAATAAATATATTTTATATACTTATTATAATTTATTTAGACTAATTATTTTAATATTTAGTCTAAAGTAAGACTAATATTTTTATCTTTTAGTCCTAGGACTAATAAGAATAAAGTTTAGTCCCTTTAGTCCCTTACTTAATTAAGGTATTTTATTAGGCTTCCCCGCCTAGCCTATATTATAACTATAATATAAGGTCTTTCCCTCTATTAATTTTATTCTTAAGATTTATTTTAGTAATTAAATATTATTAGTAAGTAACTTTAATTTATAGAAAATCTTATTTCTTATTAATATAATATTAGGCTGAGTTTCTAAATATACTTTTCTTTATAAACTTTTTAAAATATAAGGTTTTTTTTCTTATATTAAGGCTTTTAGTTCTAAGATTATATTTTATATTTATTATTTCTATTAGGGTCTAGCTTATAAGGTAATTTCTAGTTATTTTAATTATTATTTTAATTATATTAAAGCAAATATTATATATAATAGAGCGGGAATAGCTTCTTTTTATAAGTATATATTAGCTTTCTTATAGTAGTTTTATTAATCCTAGTAGTAACTAAAAATATCTAGGAGTATAAGTATTTAGAGGATAAGAAGGCTAAAGTAAAAGCTATTCTTAAGGAGGTAATAGCTAAATTTACTTATATTTAGAAATAGAAGAGGCTACTTAAAGCGCGGGGTAATAAGGCTTTTAAGTATAATTTATACGATTTAAAGGAGTTAGGTAAACTCTAAGAGGAATTATCTATAGTTATAGAGGTATATTTCTTTAAGGCTATTAATTTAATTAATTAGAATATTATTAGTCTTAATAAGCCTATATTTAGTATTATTAGTAAAAGTTCTTTAAAAGGTATTATATATTAGTAAGGTATTCTAGGGGTTTTTATATATTTTTTAAGTATAGATAATTCTTTTATTTAATAAAATATATTATTTTATTATTAATTTTATTTATATTAAGATAATTTTTATAATATATTTTTTTAATTTATTAATTTTTATTTTTAATTTATTATTAATTTTAACTTAAATAATATTTTCTATTAATTTAAGTAATAAAATATAAAAAATTAAATAAAACTTAACCTTAGGTAATAAATCTAATTTATAGTTATATTTTAAGATTTTTTATTTAATTTTATAAGGTTTAATATATTTATAATTAAGTTTTTTATTTTATTNAAATCTAATTTATAGTTATATTTTAAGATTTTTTATTTAATTTTATAAGGTTTAATATATTTATAATTAAGTTTTTTATTTTATTATTTAGTTTTAATATTTTTTATTATAAGGTAAATTATATCTCCCTCTAAGAAGATTAGTCCCTTAATTCTTTTCTTAATAATATAGTTTATTATTTTATTTCTAATAAATTTTAATTTTAATTTTATTTCTTTATATAGGTTTTATAGCTAATTATTAGTAAAGATAGTCTTAGGATTAATAATTATATCTCTAGTTTATTAATAAGTATCTAGAGTAAATCTAAAATTAGTATATATTAGGGTGATTTTTATACTTTTATTTATAGCTATATTATAGGCTAGCTAGGTAGCTAATAGCTTTTTAACTTAGTTAGTCTATTTATAGTTAATATAATATTAAAAGTATTATTTTAGTATTTAATTTATGTATTATATTTATTTATTTATCTCCTTATAGTATATAATAGAGAGTTTATAATTAATCCCTAAGCATCTTATAAGGCTTTATTAGAATTTTAATATAAATAGTAATCCTTAGTTTATAATAATCTTAAGTAATATATTATATATCTTAGTAATATATAAATAAAAAAGGTATATAAATTCTTTAGCTATTATTAATTCTCTATAAGATATAAAGTAAGAAAATTTTATAAGTTTATTTATAATAATAAGAATATTATTATAGAAGTTTTTAATAGCTAATTCTTTTAATAGGGGTAATTTTATAATAAAGTCTATAATAATTAAGTCTTATAGTTATTATATAACTAGGAGTAATTATAGTTTTCTATAGGGCTTATAGTATTATGCCTTAGTTTTTATATAAAGGTTATATTACTTAATAATTATTAAAATAATTTTCTATATATAAGGAAAAATAAATATTATTTTAATTTATTCTAAGGTTTTATTAATCTCTTAGTATCTATATAATAAGTAATTATATATTTTATATATAAATTTATAGTATAATTTATTTAAAACTTATTATTTATTAGGTTTTTTATTATCTAAGAGTTATTTATTATATTATTAAATTTATCTTAAAAGTAAATTACCTTATTTTATTATATAGGTATTTATATTAATTTAATAGGGTATTCCTATAATTCTTAATTATTTATAGATTAGTAGTTCTTATATTAATAATTAGGCTTTTTTATAGTATTTTTTATATTAATATATTTTTCTTTTTATCTTACTTCTAAGGTTATAATTATTATAATATTATTATATAGCTTAGGTTATTTTTTTTAAGTTATTATAGTATATAACTTAGTAATAATAATAATTAAAGATAGTTTAGAGTGCTTTATTAAGGATAGAGATCTTTTTTTTATAAGTTTAAACTTTATTGCTTTATTATTTATATCCTTATATATATTTAATAAAATCTATAATTAATTCTTTATATCTTTTAATAAATATAAGATACTCTAATAAGGGTATTAGCTTTTATATTTACTTAATAAATTTCTATTTAAGGTACCTTTTTAGTATAAAATATAAGAGTTATTCCTTAGCTTTAATCTTTTTTATATCTAGGTTAAGTTATTAATTAATAATATTAGCTTTATTATTTTTTATTTTTTTAATATAAATAATAATATAATTAAGTTCTAAGAGGTATTTAATATATTATAATTATTATTTATTAAGTTCTTAGGTCTTCGCGAAGTAAATAATATTTTTATAATCTATATATACCTTAATTTAATAAATATTTCTAAGGAGGTAATATTAAAATTCCTTAAATGTATTAATAATTATAAGGAATTTCTTATTATAAATAAAGTAATTAAGTTTTATTTTATATAGCTTATAAAGGTAAAATATAATTAAGTATAAAAGTCTTTTATTATTTTATTATTTAATTTAAGCTCTTAATATAAAGTCTAAGATATTTATTTTAAGTTTTATTAATTAAGATAAATTAAATATCTTAAGTATTAGTTTACTTAGAATAAGTTCTTTAATTATATAAAAGGCTTTTTATATCTTATCCTTAAATATAAATATCTTATTTTTTTTATAAGGTTAATTAATAATATTATAATCTTCTTAAATTATTTAAGGAATTTATAATAGTAATTAATAAAACTAAGGAAGGCTTATATTTCTTTAATAGTAATAAGTTCTTTTTAATCCTTAATTACTAAGACCTTTTTAGGGTTTATATATATATTATTATAAGAGATAATATATCTAAGGAATTTTACCTCTAAGGTATAAAACTTATTTTTCTTAGGTTTTATTATTAAGTTAATATCTTATTGTATTTATAATAGTTTATAAATATATTTTATATATATATTTTTTTATTTTAGAAAAGATTAAGATATTATCTAAGTAATAAATAATAAATATATCTAGATATTTTTATAATATATTATTAATTATTTATTAAAATATAATAGGTATATTAATAAGTCTAAAAGGTATAATAAGGTACTTAAATAGTTTATACTTAATATAAAAAATAGTTTTTTATTTATATCTTTTTTTAATTTAAATAAGATTATAAGCTCCTTTTAGGTTAAGTATTATAAAATATTTTATTTTAAAAAATTAATCTTTTAATTTATTAATAAAAGGTAATAATATATAATCTTTAATTATAATAATATTAAATATCCTAAAGTTAATATAAAAATAGAGTTTTTTATTTTTTTTTAAGATAAATATAATAAGGTATTTAATAAANAGCTCCTTTTAGGTTAAGTATTATAAAATATTTTATTTTAAAAAATTAATCTTTTAATTTATTAATAAAAGGTAATAATATATAATCTTTAATTATAATAATATTAAATATCCTAAAGTTAATATAAAAATAGAGTTTTTTATTTTTTTTTAAGATAAATATAATAAGGTATTTAATAAATAACTTATTTTCCTTAATATATCTTTTCTATAATATTTCTTTAATATATTTCTTTAATATTAGTAATTATATTATATTAAGTAAGTAAAGTTTAATAAAGCTAGGTTATTTTTTATTAATAAATTTAATTTTTAGGTTATAATATATATATTTAAGTAGGCTTATTTCTAGTTTTTTTATAAAGAGCTTCTTATAAATATAATATTATAATAAAATATTCTTTAGTTATTTTTCTTTTAGTATCTTCTTAATTTATTTAAGGTTTTTATTTAATTAATAAAACTATTATATAATATATATAATTATTTATTAGTTTTATTATTTCTATTTATTATAATATTTATATTATATTTCTTTAAGTAAAGATATATTTTATATTTATTTTTATTTAATTTCTCTAATATTTTTAATAAAAGTTTAAGATCTTATATTATTTTCTAAGTTATTATTTAATATAAAGGATACCTTTTTATTAAAAGAAAGTATTTAGTTAATCCTTTAGTTAAGATATAGGTTAAATTAGCATAATTATAAGTACCTAAGTACTAAGTTATAGCTTTCTATAGGTATAATATTAAATATAATTCCTTAATTTTTTTTTTAATAAAAACTTTAAAGTAATTAATCTTATTATTTATAACTCTATTATTATAATTAAATTATTTCCCTTTAAGGTTAATTATTATATAAGGCTTTGCCTTATATCTTTATAATAGCTTAAGCCTATTTATTATCCTTAGGTTAAAAAGATATTACTTAGCTCTATTATTTATTAAAGTNCTTAATTTTTTTTTTAATAAAAACTTTAAAGTAATTAATCTTATTATTTATAACTCTATTATTATAATTAAATTATTTCCCTTTAAGGTTAATTATTATATAAGGCTTTGCCTTATATCTTTATAATAGCTTAAGCCTATTTATTATCCTTAGGTTAAAAAGATATTACTTAGCTCTATTATTTATTAAAGTATATAATGATTTTCTCTTAATTTATATTAATATTTTAAAGTATCTTAGGTTAATACCTTCTTTTATAATATATAGGGCCTTTTATAGTATTATTAGTTATTTTTTTACTTATAGCCCTTTTATAAGTAGGTTTCTTAGTTTTTTAATAATATATAGCTAGTATAGTTATACTTATAATTATTATAATTATATACTTTATAGTTATATATATTATCTTAGCTATATAGCTAGTCTTAGTATTATTATTCTTATTCTTATCTTAGGTCTTTTTTATTATTTAACTAGGTTATTAGTTATTAGTCTTTTAGTTTTTTTTATTTTTTTTAGCTAATTTATTTCTATTAGTTCTTAACCTTATAAATTATTTATTTATGCTTCTAGATAGCTCTATATAGTTCTTCCTTATACTTAGTATATATAATACTAATAGTATTATATTAATAGAATACCTAGTATCTTTTTATTTTATATTATATATAGGGTTTATTATTAGGTTATATTAATAAGGCAATAAATAAATAATTTTATTTTTATTTTTTTTTTAATATTTTTTATATTAATAATATTAATATAATATCTATAAGATACTAAGATATTCTTTATATATTAGGTATATCTATATATTATCTTATAGGTTAAAAGACATTTCTTAGTATTATAAGTTTTTAGCTAGTTTCTTATAATAGGCTTAGATATAGATTTCTTATTTATATATAGTATCTATATATTCTTATGCTATTTAGATATACCTTTCCTATAGGCTATTTTAATATTAATTATTATTTTTATTATATAATTATAAGTAGTTTTCCTTTATTTATAATTCTTTATTACTTTTTTAGTGCTTTTATTATTAAGAGTATTTTTATTATAGTTCTTTTTATAATTTCTTAGTATTATATTTAAACTTAGTTTAATAGATATTATTATTATTTATTTTAGTAATCTAATTATTATATAGTAATTTACTTTATTAATTTATCTTTTATTATTTATAGATCTTATTATACTCTTAGGAAGCCTTAACTTAGTATTAGGGGTATAAGGTATAATTATATTATATAAGATTATTTTATTTATAATCCCTTTAGTAGTCTATAGTAGGTATTAAAACTTATTTCTTTCTTTTATATCTTATAATCTATTTCTTATAGGGGAAGCCTTTTATAATAACTTCTTAGAAGTTAGCTTATTTATTTATTATTAGGGGTATTTATTATTTTTACCTTATTAATATTATTTCTTTTTTTTATTTAAGTTTCTTAGTTACTATAATAATAACCTTTTTACTATTTATTATATCTAATATAAGGTTTTTTTACTTTATTAATTCTAAGAGTAATTATTATTATATATCTTAGGTTTATTTTAGTTATTCTTTAATTTATCTTACCTAGTTATAAGTTACTTTAATATCTAGTTTTTATTTATACTTATTTTAGTTTCTTTTTACTAATATATTATATTTACTTTGCGATATTATAATAAGTTTAATTATTTAGATTATAGTTTAAGGTTTCTTATCTTCTTATTAGATTTATTATATTATATTTATATATTTCTTATTTTTTAAGAGGGATTATTATTAGTTTAATTAGTAATATCTCTCTTTAATATCTCGCTATTTTTTATAATAAACCTTTTTAATATAATTTATTTTATAATAATATTAATATTTAAGNATATCTAGTTTTTATTTATACTTATTTTAGTTTCTTTTTACTAATATATTATATTTACTTTGCGATATTATAATAAGTTTAATTATTTAGATTATAGTTTAAGGTTTCTTATCTTCTTATTAGATTTATTATATTATATTTATATATTTTTTATTTTCTAAGAGGGATTATTATTAATTTAGTTAATAATATTTTTCTTTAATATTTTATTATTTCTTATAATAAACCTTCTTAATATAGTTTATTTTATAATAATATTAATATTTAAGGCTATAATAATCTTATTTACTTTTCTATATAGCTCTAAGTATTATAAGGCTAGCTTTAATATTATAAGAGCTATTATTATTTCTTTTCTTACTTTAATTAATATTAAACTAGGGGTTATTAATTATATTATTACTAAACTTAAGGTTTTATAGTTTCTTTTATATAAATTATTAATTATTAATCTTAATTACCTTATTAATATAATTAATAAGGTTATTAAGTTAATTTTCTTTATATAGTTTTACTTAGACCTTTTTTTTAAGTTTATTAAAGAAAAATAATATTAAGGGTTCTTAGTTTTAATTAAGCTTTAAGGTAAATTAGAAATACTTTATTTTATATTTTAAGGCTAAGCGGGTTTATCTAAGTACCTTAATCTCTCTTTTAGCTTATACCTTCTTATTAATTATTTTAAATACTTATTAAAGTATAGCCTTAAAGGTCTTAAAGCTAGAGTAGAGGTTAATAGTTTTAAGTAAAAGTTTAATAAATAGGGTAATAAGGTATTCTTTTATAATAGGTTTAAACTAGGCTATAATATACTTAGTAAGTTGCCTTATAGTATATTAAATCTTATTAGATATTAAGTTAAATTATATTAGGTAGTAGGTTATAAAGGTATATAGCTATATAAGGAATATAAGTAGCTTATAAGTAGTCTTATTAAACTTCTCTAGGGGGTCTAACTTTAAGATTTCTCTTATATTCTTATCCCTTATAGTAGTAATTATTATATTATTAACTTCTTAGATATTATTTATATATTAGGTATTTTATACTTATTATATCTTACTTATTCTTTTAATAAGGTTATAAACTTTATTTATTTTAATACTTATAGTAGTAATTTATATATAGACTTATTTAATATCTTTATTATTATTATTATTATTTTTTATTTCTTTATTAATTAAGGTAGCCTAAATAAGTATAAGTAAATAATTAATAAGTAAAACTTATTATTAATTATTTATAAAAGTTACCTAAGTAGCTATTATATTTAATATTATTTATAATAATATAAGTAATTTATTAAATAAGACTTATTAATATATAATAATTATATATATTCCTAAGGGATAAACTAATTATATTAGGTTTATATTAATAGAGAGATTAATTATATTATACTTAAATAATAAGGGTATTATATCTAGTAATATACTTAAAGGTAGTAAGTATAACTAAGTTATATTAATAGCTAAGATAGCTATTATATAAGAAAGTATAATAAATATATTTTATATACTTATTATAGTTTATTTAAATTAATTATTTTAATATTTAGTCTAAGGTAAGACTAATATTTTTATCTTTTAGTCCTAGGACCGATAGGAACGAAGTTTAGTCCCTTTAGTCCCTTGCTTAGTCAGGGTGTTTTGCTTGGCTTCCCCGCCTGGCCCATGTCATGGCCGTGATAACTTAGCTCTAGGCTGACTTATTACCTTACTACGCTATTATAATATCTTCTAGACTACTCTTCTTAAGTCTAATAATAGAGGATTACTTACTTATATAGCCTTTATTACCCTTACTAATAATAAAGGTTATTAGTTTATCTTAATTAATACCTTATATAGCTAACCTTAAATCTACTACTTAGTATTAAGAAGATACTTAGGTATTTATATAGCTAAGAGATAAACTATAGGCTTAGTTTAGCTTAGGGGTAATAGGGCTTTTTGCTTATATATATATCTTTAATTAGGTGCTATTAATAATTTATAGAACTTTTCTTTATATAGTTTATTTTATTATTTACTTAATAAAACTAGCTAAGTTATTATAAAAGGAGTAATTATAATAAAGGTCTAATAGGCCTTAGATCTTTAAAGTAAATAATTAAATATACTCTTTTTAGTTTATACTCGCTAGGGTGGGAAGACTTAAATTTAATATATTAAGTATCTTATAGCTAGGCTTTATATTATCTTATAAGCTCTTATTATGCCCTTAGTCTTAAAGTATTAAAAATATTAATAAATATATTATAAGAAGATATTAATGCCACTAGGGCTATAGCTAATAAGAAGTACTTATATTAAAGTAATATTTAATCCTAGATATAGATATTTTTTAGTATATATTAATAAGGACTAGGCCCTATAAGCTTATCTACGCTCTAAGAGATAAATCATCGGGAAGTCAGCTTTAATAAGGTTCCTTAGCGTAATTAAAGTAATATACTAGCTAAAGGCCTAGGGATTTAGCTTATTTATATATAGGCATATAATATAATAGTAGTATTAGCATATTAGCCATAACAGCGATATATTATAGCTTAATTAGTCTAGAGCTAACTTATATTAATTTATTATATTATAATACTATAAAGTTTTATTATTTACCTTTATATAAAGTAATATCTAGCCTACCCCTTATAATTAGGGCTTTTATTATACTAGGTATATTTTTTAATACTACTTAAAATTATTATATTAATATAGAGAATTTAAGTCTTAATTATTTATATATAGATAAAATAATATAGGGCTAGGCTAATTAGTAATAAGGTGCCTTACTTATTATATATATTTTACTAATTCTTAGCCTAGTAATATATATATAAGAGTTTTATTTCTTATTAGTAAATAACTTATCTTTTTAGTAAGTTAGTTATACTTATTTAGCTTATTTATTTTTAGCTTATTTTAATAAATAGCTTTACTAGTATATCCTTTTTACCCTTATTCTTAGCGAGACTTACTAAATATATACCATAGCTAATATATAATTTATAAATACCTTTTATCTATAATATTAATATTATATATTTCTTAATAAAAGAAGGATATTATTATAAAATTCTATATAGTATATATTATTAATAGTAGCCCTTAGGTAAGAAGCTACTTATCTTAGATATTAATACGCGCTTAGACATAGGTCTTAGCGCTATAATAAATAAATTATCTTTAAATTATAAGGAAATAATAAGGAGGACTACTAGAATAATAAATTATTATCTCTATAGTATCTTTTACTTAGTTTATGCCCTTAATAAAATATCTAGCTAACTTTTTTTATCTAATTTAGCTATAATTTATAGGTATAATTACTAATTTATTTAAGCTCCTCTTTATCTTAATTACTATAAGACCTAAGTTGAAGTCCTAATAATTAAAGAAGTACTTAAGACTTATAAAATAGTTTATTTTCTTAATATTAATACTATTTTTATATATCTAGAGATGCCCTTTAAGTAGCTAATAAGTCTATAAAATATAATAAATAATACTTTAGTTACTATAGCTAGTGACTTAAACTCCCTAAGAAACTATAATACTAATAGCTAAGTAATATATAATATAGGCTTTATTATTACTTAGTAGAATAACTAAATATAAGAACTTTTCTATAATTAGGAATAATATCTTATAGATAAAAAATATAAAGGATATAAGCACTAAGTAAAGGATTAAGTATATAAGTAAGCCGCTTTCTTAAATTATATCTAATATAAGTATAATTTAATAAATAAGATTATTATAATACTATATATAAATAAAAATAATACCTCTTATATTAATAATAAAATATATAATAGAGTTTTTATCTAATATTACTAGTTTTATAAAGATTATCTTACTAAAGACGTACTTTAATTTATATAAGATATATTTATAAGTTAGCTATATATAGGGTTTTATTATAATAAGTAAAATAATTTTATAAATATAACTTGTTTTATTTACCCCCTTAGATATTTAAATATATAAGAATATAATAATAGATAGAAAATAGGTAATATCTAGTAATTATAGACTAATAATATATAGACTAATAACCTCTGTGAATTAATATAAATAATTAATTAGCGCTCTTAATACTATAATATATAATATAAAGGCTTTAAAACTTTAATAAAATATAAAGATTAAATTATTACTTATACGGCTATTTCTTAGATTAATAATAATACTTAAATTTACTATAAAAATATAAGTTAATTAAAAATACCTTTACTTATTAATATATTTAAGAGTTTTTAAGAGGCTAAGCTATGTTTTTTATAAATTATAGCTCTTAATATTAGTTATCTCTATAGTATTAAAAGGCGCTATTAATATTAATATAAATAACCCTAATAACTTAGTCTTTTATAAGCCTGGGATTTCTTAGCCTTACCTTTAAAGGGGGTATTAAAATAGGTTAGTGGTATACGCGGCCTAGATCCCCTATTTAATCCTCTATAATGCTTAATTATTTAATACCTATATTTAATTATACTTTAATTAATCCCTTGGGCTAACTAAGATAGAGTTAAGGATCTAAATTAAAAAATAAGTTCTTATTAGAAATAAGATAGGGGATCTACTAAGCTTAGCCTTAATAATATATCTTAGCTTTTATTAAGACCTCTTATTAATTATATTTTAAAGATACTAATTATTTAGGCGCTATAGGCTAATAAGAACTATAAAATAATAATTAAGTATAATTATTTTAAGTAAAAGGCTTAAAGTTTTAATATTTAGATTATTTCTTAAATTATATACTAATAGTCTATTATATTCCTTATATAGGCTATAGCTACCGCGGTAAGTATAGCAGAGGAGACCATATAAGACGAGATATAGCTAAGTAGTAATAAAAGAGTACTAGGGGTAAGATTAAAGTAATTATAGGCTTTTAGAAGTTAAAGATTAAAAGAACGCAAAGGAATATTACTAAGTAATTATTATTAGCGGTATTAATACTAAGTAGGTTAGGGATTATAATATTAAACTTATAATAACTTATATAATTAATCTAATAGATTTTCTCTAGATTACCTAGGATACTAATAGCTAATAAAGTATATATTACTAAGGGATCTTTAAGGTTATTAATTATAAAGTATTATTAAATATATTTATTAATCTTATAGAGGAACTTATTAATAAGATCTAAGTAAAAAGAGATAAATAAGAAATACTTATAAGCTAATTAAGCGGGGGTATAAATAATTAAAGTTTTATTTTTATTTACTTAATTAAATATCTTTATAGTATATATATAAGGTTTAGCTAAGAAGAATATTACTAAAAGTAATAGCCCTAGGGGAAGTATTAGCATAAGTAAAGGCTATATTATAAATATTAATAGTAAGAATATAATCTAAGCGCTAAAATTAATAATAAATAGTGATTTATATATAATAAATATATTATTTTTAAAGTCTTAAATCTTATTAATAAAGAGGATATTCTTAGAGGTAATAAGCCTAAAATAAGTTTTCTACTTTTTAGCTTTGCCCTTTATATTTATCCCTTATAAAGCTATAAAATCGCTTCTTAGTTAATATAAAGACCTTAATATTTATTACCTTAAGTATTAAACCTAAGAGGCTAGGCTATAGAGAAGGAATAATATTATATAAGACTAGACCTAATTTAAGCTACTAAGAGGCTTATATTATGCCTTGCCTAAAAGTTAAGATAATATATTAAGAAAAGCCTTATAGCTAAACCTAAAGATATTTTATATAGTATTAAAATATATAATCTAATTATAAAATAAAATATAAGTAAAGGATAAGGGCTAGCTTAATATCCCGCGGTATATCTATAGATATATTAATAAAAAGATAGATATTAGCATAATTAATATAGATAATATAAAGTTAGGTATTCTAATAGGCTAATTTAGTTTTAGTAAGTAAGGGTATATAAGTAAGTATCTAAGAGTTTTAATAGCTATTTCTAGTTATAATAAAAATATCTTGGTATATTATCTATAAGTCGCGATAACCCTTAAATATAAATTATATCTAAAGGTTATCGCGATTTAACTCCTATTTAGTTAGAGACTATAAAGAGAGAGGACTTATAGATACTTAGTCTTTATAAATCATAGCAAGTATTAGTCTCGGCCTAGTTAATAGCTAACCGCGCTACTAAGGATCTTAGTAGGTTAAGCTAAGCTACTTACTAAAGGTATCTATATAGTAATATTATAGCGGGATATATACTACTAAGCTTATATTTATTCCCTAAAAGGAATAAATAATACAAAATAGCTTTAAATAGGCTATTTATATCGCGATATAGAATTATTAATAAGGAATAAAAATAAGATAATAGCCTAAGCCTTATTTCTTAAAAACTTTTAAATATAATATATTTAAGCCTATTTAGTTTTTATTCTTTATACTCTTTTTAAATCCCTTTTAAAAAGACTTATTAAAACTTAACCTAAGGGTAAACCTATTACTTTTAGAGAGCCTTAATAATAATAACTCTACTACTAATTATAATATCCCCTAAGGCAAATTATCCTACTTAATAATATTCTATATCTTAGTAGCTATTATAGTCTTATAAATATTAATAACCTTTTAGCTATCTTAGATCCCTTCTCTCTAGCATATAGTATATAATAAGGATATTACTTTATATTAGATATTATTATCTTAGTAGTATATATAGACTAGAGAGAGCAATAGCACTAAGTAGCTATTAAAGGCAAATATAAGACTTAGCCTCTAGTATTTTAATTTAATTAATACCTTTACCCTCTATAAGATCCTTTTTTTATCTTCCCTTATAATCTCCTAATTAATTATCTTAACCTTAATTAGCCTAAACTAGATAGCTTAATATATATTAAGTAATGCGATTATGCTCTGTTTCTTAGGCATAGGGTCTCTTATATATCTAGTTTAAGGTCGTAAAGAGAGGTTATTAAAGGTATTATTTCTTATATAGATAATAATATACTGCCTAAGCTAATAGAGGATTTTAGTGACTAAGTTAAAGAGGGTATATTTAATTTCTTTGCCCTCTGGGAAATATAATAGCAGTATTAATATATCCTTATATTTCTTTTTTACCTATATAGAGTTAAAGAGCTAGTAGCTAGCCTTAAGGTATTAGATAGAGTTTATATAATATCTATATAAGCTCTTAATATAAATAAAGATAATATAATAAATAAGAATAATTTATAGGTTAATCTCTAAGTTCTCCTTTATAAGTAGTATTATATATAATATAGCCTAGTTATATTTCTAAATAAAGGTATACTTAAATTTAGCGGCTAATAATAATAATATAATATTTCCCTAATAATTAGCCTAGAACTAATAATATGCTTTACTAAGGGCATAGAGTATATACTTAATTAGCTTAATAATATAGGCGAGTAGTAATATAAAGTTATATTAGAATATAGGGCTAAATAAGATATTAAAATCTTTAATTACATACTCTTAGGCGTAATAAAAAAGGGCAATATTAGCTAGGGAATTAAGATTCTTAATAAATAAGGTAGGTCTTAGTGCTAAGAGGGCTTAATAGGCTTAGCTTTTTAGCTTAGATTAGTATTATATAAGCTTTAATCATTTCTTTACTTTAAGAATAAGAGGTTTAAGGTCTTTATAGCTATTATATTTCTATTTATCTTTTAAGTATTACTAATATATAGGCTTTTACTTATTATACTTTAAATACTAGATTTTATTAAGGTAGATTAATATATAGGGATAAATAATTTAGTAATTTATATAACTAAATTATTACTAGAAGTAAATAATATAATTATAAAAAGCATAATAAAAATATAGTAATATAGTAAGATAGTAATATATTATATCTTATAGTTAATCTTTACCTAGGGCGCCTTTATTTTTATTTACTTCTTATATAGTAATTACTAAGGCTTAAGTAAAGCTATATTTCTTAGAGAACTATAAGCAGCCTAATCAAGGCTCTTAATATAGATTCTAAGAGGTATACCTATTGCGTGCTAAGACTTATAGTAGTATAAAAAAGACTTAGAAAATTTATATAATACCCTTAGCGGCATAGCTTTAAGGGTTAAATAATTTAGTAGCACTATAGATATAATCCTAGGAGATATAATAAGTCTATTAAGTCTAAGTATATCTATTAGCTATATTATAATAAATATAAATACTTTACTATTTTTAGTAACTAAGTCTTAGTTAATAATAATTTTATACTTAAGCCCTATATTAGGGGCATTTATTACTAGCATAGCTATATAATCTAGGCCTTTTTATAATTAGTCTTATTAATTAATTTATTTTAATACTATAATATCTCTTTTTTATTTTATATTATATAATAAGTAATATAATTAAGATTAAGCTAAAATACATAGCTGTCTTAAAATATTAAGAGCCTTAGCTCTAAGTAATTTCCTTAAGGTAAGGCTTTTAGCTTTAAATAAATACCTAATATATACTTTACATTAAGGCATTACTAATATATATATATCTTATTATACCTAAGAATACTATTACTAATCCTAGCTATATAGTTACTCTAGAAAATTTCTAGACCTATGTTTAAAGAATAAGCTATAAGATATAAAAACCTTAAGATAAGTTTATAGGGGAAAGCTAAGAATAAAGATATAAGTAATATATACCTTATAATAGAAATAAATAGGCTATTAAAGGCTAATATAAGAAGTAATAAAGATCTAATACTAATATATAATAATAAGACCCTAAAAAGGAATATATATAAAAGAGTAAGATTAATAATAAGGCAATTAAAGTCTTAATAATATATAGCATAGTTATTCTAAGTTAGAAGCTAAGGGTCTAAAGATAATAGAGGAGCTTTTAATAAATATAGTAATACTTTTATTAGAAGTATATATTAAACCGAGGTAATTATAAGGATATTATAATAAGTAAAGGCCTTATCTTGCCTTAGAGAAAGGTATAAATTAAGTAATAAAATTTAATAGGGATAGGGTAATTTAGTCCCTTTTATCTATTAACTTAAGAGACTTATATTAGCGACTAGCTCGCGAGGCAGACTTATTTCCCTCTTTTTTTAAATTAGCCCTTACCATAAGCATTTAGCTATATATATAACTATAGCTAAATATTAATATCTATAGCTATTGCGTATAACTATAATATAAGTAATTATTACCACCTAAGCTAAATTCTTTATTATACTATGCTTATTAGAGGAAGAAGGCTATTATTCTAGCTAGCCCTTAAATAGCATTAACCCATGGCCTTATTACCTTTCTCCTTATAATATCTTAGTTATAATATAAATATATTATAGATTTTAGATATTAATTAGATACTATTTATAATACTCTTTATTAAAGTATGCCTATTTATATATATCTCCCTAGCTAACTTCTAATACCTCTAAGCATAACTTATAGCAATAAGAATTTAGATTAAATATATTAACTACCTCTTATAATAAAATTATCTTCTAGGCTAACTTCTAAGGATTTATATTTCTCATTGAATTACTATTAATTTCTCTAAGAGCATAGAAAAATTCTTTAGGATATTATTAAGCTATTTTTATCTTTTACTTTAGATTTAAGATTAGATTTCTATTAAATTAGTTATTAACTTAAAGATTATATATTATTTTGGGATAAAATATATTACTAAGAAAAATATAAAAGAGATCAAGATAAGTATTAAGAAGATAGGGTTTATTACTTAAGTTAAGTAAGATAATATATAGGGTAGAGATAAACTATAGATATATATAAGCTAAGAAGTCTTTTTATTATTATAGCCTCCCTAAGACTTAGTAGTTATTATTACTTTATTTATTACTAAGAAGAAAGGGCTTAGGTAGGTACTATAGGCCCCTTGGGATATTATTATTTAATTATTAGAGCCTTTTATATTTAGAATTATATCTTAGTTCTTTAGTTAAGGCAAAATAAATAGTTTTATAATCCTTTTAGAGTAAACTTTATAATAATAAATATAATACTTAAACTAGGTATATTATATAGTTAGCGAGTTTAAATAAAAGATAAGATAAGCTATGCTTCCTAAGGCTAATCTAAGTAGAGGAGTAATAATTATAGGTCTTATCTTACTAATTAATATTACCTTTTATAAATTAAGCATAGTAATATAGAGTAAGAATATTATTATTTTTATTATATAAGACTAAGGAGGGAGAATATAAATAGCTCTGCGATTAGAGGCTAAATATATTATAATATAGTATTTATATATACTTAAGATATATAGTATCTATAACTTATTATCTCCTAGGACGCTATTACTTTTATTATACTCTTAGTTAACTCTCCTATAAGGTAATAAAATAAAATTATCCCTATTACGCTATATATATTAATATATCTATCTTATAGGCTAGTAAATTAACTTAGATATTTTAGTAAGGTATTTATTATATTATAGGCCTAGCTAACTAGGAGGAAGGCTATATATATTTAACTTTAAGGCCTAGCGGAATTTATTATAATATACCTTAATACTTAGGCTCTTATATAAGTTCTTTCTTTTATAAATTATTTTTTTTCTTTATTAGACTTTAGCTTAGCTTAATAGTATAAGAAGTAAAGAAAATATTTAATAGTATTTAGACTCTATTAATATATAGAGAATATATAAAATAGGCTTAATTTAATAATTCTCTTTTAGGAGTTAATTTTAAGCTTTATACTATGCTAGCTAAGAATAAATACTTATAAAGAGAGACTTAAAATAAAATATAATACCCTATATATAAGAGGTAGGCCTAAGTATAAAAGACTCTTTAGAGTTAATTAGTATTATAGCTCTATACTGGTTTAATACTAAAAATAGGGGTATCTTAATACTCTACTAAGGTCTTAGCCCTTATTAAATTATTTATAATAGGAATACTAAGCTAACCTCTATATGATCTTTTAGTTAAATTAATAATAGGCTTTTAATCCCTTTTAGTATGCCTAATATTATAGTAAAGCTTCTTAGAAGTAATATTAAATATAAATAAAATAAGGATATATTATAATAAGAGGGGCTATATTATAACTTATAATTAACTTAGCTTATTAAATTATATTATATCTTTGCCTTATATAAGCTAATAAGTAATACTATTAATAAATACGATAAACTAAATATATTTATTAAGAATCTAACTAAGGAGAAAGAAAAGCTATATTTATTCTTTATTAGTTATACCTTTTCTTACTAATTATTCTTATATCCTCTTATATTTATATTATTACCTTTTTATTATTAATATATAAGTAAATATAGGAATTTAAGCTTATTTTTATATTAAGAATATTATAGATATTATTAAATATAAGTTACTTACCTTATAGTGAGTTAATAATTTATAATAAGGTAAATATTATTAATTATAAGTTAAACTATAAGTATTAAGAATATATAAAAGATTAGCCTATTTGTAATTTATTATTGCCTATAATATAATATTAATTATATAAGGTTAATATATTAAAGATAAAGCTTATATAAAAAATACTAATAGTAGCTAATAATAGAAATAAGGTATTTTTTTTATTAGCTTTTATTATATTATTAAAGACTCTTAATACTTATAAGACCTTATGCCTTGTATTTATTAATTAGTTTAAGGAGAATAAAAACTTAATATATAATATTATAATATAGCTTAGGGAATTATTATTTCTTATTTTTTTTATAATATATTATTCTTATAATAATTATTAGTAATTTTATTTTTTATTTTTAGTGCTTATTATATATTATATAAGTATAAAAGTAGAGCTATAGCTTAGCTAAGATAAAAAGGACCTCTTAGTTAGTTATAATTAATAATTTCTTTCCTTAGGTAAAATACTCTACTCCTTTTATTTTAACCCCTTATTATAAATTTTAAACTTAATAAATCTATTAGTATTATAAGAGGGCTTAAACTCTATAGCCTAAGCCTATAGTATTTTTATAACTTAGCTAAATATAATATTAATATTATTTATTAATATAAAGGATAACCTAATAAGTATTTAGCCTTTAGTCCTTAAATAACTAAGACCTCTATATAATAAAAAATACTTAGCTTAATATAAGAAAATATATATTATAATTATAAACTAGTCTTTTTAGCCTAGACTTATAATTATTATAAGAATAAGAAATATCCCTAAGTAGCATAATATTAATATTAATATAGACCTAGAAAAATAATAATAATATTATAATATCTTTTTTAATATACCTCTAGACTTACTTATTAAAACTAGATTTAGCCCTAATAGTAAGTTTTCTTATTATAATAAATTAAAAAATAAGTTTTATATTACCTTAGCGGCTTTTAAAGACACTATTAGAAGTATTTAGGCAGGTTTTAATAAATTATAGCTTAGAACTCTATAAGAATAGATCTAAACCGCTAGATAATAAAACCTAAAGTTAAGATATTAGGGTTTGCCTTATTAGCTAATATCTTATAGAGATTATATATAGAGGATATTAATTTAAGAAGGTATTAATTTATTAAATATAAATAATATAACTAGTATAGTAATAAAATATTAAGACTTAGATTATATAAGGGAAGCTATTTAGATATATATAATAATATTATATTTATTTATTTACTCCCTTAGTCTAATCTAATATATAAAATAATTTATATACTAATAAGTATTTATTAAATAGGTAGAAATATATAAGTCTTATTAAATTTAATTAAGCCTTAAAGTTTAATATATTATTAAGTGCTATTTAAACCTATATTAATTACTAAATATCCTTATTAACTCCCTTATATAATTATAGTAATTATACTTATACTAGAGGTTTTTAATAAAATAAAAGTAATTTTAATAAAGCTAAGAAGCTAGTTATATATCTTAACTTATTTTTATATATATAGCTATTAATTAATAACTATAAAGTATATTATTTACTAACTAGGCTTATAACTTTATATTATTAGCTATATAATACTTTAGCTATATACCGCGAGATTATATTACTTTTATAATAAATATTATAATTTAATGCCTTTTATACAATTTCTAATAATTTCTTAAAATATATAAATAAGATAAACTTAGTAGATTATATAAATAAATAAAGGCATTATAATAATAGTTTATACCCCTATAGAAGTCGCATTAAAATAATATCTATTCTACGCGAGAATAAAATACCTTTTTAAGAGATCTATATCCTCTAGGCCTCCTTAGTGCTTATACTAGAAGTAAATAGCTAGGGCATCTCCTTAAATTATAATACCTATAAAATAAGAGTAAATTAGCTAAGATAATATAGGCTTAGCTAGGGCTTAACTTATAGCGATATAACTTCTTAGAAAGATTAAAAATAATTATATCTTTATTACCTTAATGCTTAGGCTAATACTTAAGGTTAATATCTAGGATATTATTAGCATAGATATATATAAAATTAATCCTAATATAATCTCTATATATTATTTATAGCTTCTTAAACTTATATAGATGTAATATATTATTCTTAATATTCTTAAGTAAGAAATAATATATCTAGGCTATAAGAAACTATGCCTAATAGCTTAGGCCTTAGACCTTATACTTAAGCTTAGTAATAGGGGTTTAATAGATTATTATATTATCTTATACTCTTAGCTATTTATATTATGGCTATGCTAATAGAGGCTTTTTAATATCCTAGGTAAGATTTTTAGGGCTACCTTAAAAGCTATATCGGGAGGGTTTTTAGTAATTAGTGCCGCTAGTGATATAGCTTAGTTATTTAGGCTTAGGGAAGTATAGGTAAAGTATACCTATTTAGAAGTATATAAAGCCTAATAGAGGGTTATTAATAATATTATTAGTAATAATAAAGTCTTTTAAATAAATAATTTTTTAAGTAATAAGGTTAGAGATAATATTATTATTTATCTAGAGCTAGAGAAAAATAAGTTAATACTTATTATTATATTAATAATAAGAGATTTTTTATAAAGGTTAAAATAAAGCTAAGGTAAATATATAATATTATTATTAATCTTAATATAATATTTATTATATTTTAAAAGTTATTAAGCCTTATAATATATATATATTAATAAGTGCTTTTTAGGTATAATTTTCTTATATCTTAATAAATTATTAGTAATTATTTTATTAAGGTAATAGAGATCTTTTTTATTTTAGGTATTAATAATCTAGCGGACTTTATTAAGCTAACCTTTATTATTAACTAAGTTTTATTATATAAAACCTAATTAGCTATTATAGCTTTAATTAAGGCATTTCTTAGATATTAATTTCTATATAGTATTATATACTTAATACCTTACTTTTATACCTATAAAAGATATATCTATTAATAATTATACCCTTGGGCTTAATTAGTAGTTTTAATAGGGTTACTTTAGTTAAGCTTATAGCCTTAGTATATTCCTATGGAATAAATAAAGGGCGAGATTAGAATTAAAATAGAAATCTAGCTAAAGCGAAAAAACTAGTAGTAATAATAGTAAATCATAGCGGCTTATAGTAAATTAGGAATTATTATAGGACTCTTATTATAAACTATAGAGATATAGAGGAAAGCTAGTATAGAAACTATAGATAATAGGTAGCCTAATCTAGAACTATAATATCTTTTAATTTAATAATTTATTAGCTTTTTAGGTAAGATTACTATATATAATAATTGTATCTAGACTTTTAAAAAAATACAGAGGCTAATACTTAGATTAGTGGCTATTCTAGCTTATGGGCTTAAATTGTTAGGCTAAATAATTATCTTAAAGGATTAGTTAAATATAAAACCGCCTTAAAACTATTTATTTTAGACCTAAGGGGGATTAGGCTTTCTAGGAATAGATCCTTAGATAATATAAGGGCTAGTTAATTATATAATTTAGCTATAAAAATATATTAAGTTTCTTATTTATAATAAGAGCCTATTATATTAAGAGCTATTACTAGGCGGGAGATATATATCCTAAGTTATTAGGTTTTAGATGCTTTGCGCCTATATTATTAATAGGATTACTCTATAGCTTAAAATTAAACTTATATAGATTATATTAGAGTTAAAATAAGCGGTATTAGGATAATTATAAAAATAAGGTAAAATACTTAGGGCATATCTAGCTTATAATAATAAGGTATTTCTAATTAGTAAACTAGGCCGTAATGGTTTATATTAGAAGATTAATTAAGCTATTATTCTAAGCAGAGGTAAATATTAGCTTTGGTAATAGATAGGTAATGCAGGTAAGGTTAGATATTATAATTAAGTTATATTAATAGCTAGGATGCTAGTTTATATTAAAGGGGGAGTATCTTTATATATAATAATATGAAATAATATCCTTTATAGTTGAGTTGAGCGTATTTTAAGTCTATGGTTTTTTTATTTCCTAGACTTTGCTGCTTCTAACCGCTTAGTCTAATATTAGGTCATAGTATATATTACTTATAGGACCGCTAAAGTCTATAGTATATAAGTTATATAGATATATTTAATATCCTAATTCTCTTATAGCTAATATTCTAACCTAATACTTTATTAAATTATACCTTAATTCTAAAATAAGTTTTACTTT
Source organism: Fusarium cf. falciforme (assembly GCA_011033785.1). NCBI lineage: Eukaryota > Fungi > Ascomycota > Sordariomycetes > Hypocreales > Nectriaceae > Fusarium > Fusarium cf. falciforme. The sequence goes on along the minus strand of WESZ01000109.1, from coordinate 101,215 downwards.
TAGTATAAGTAAATTTTCTGCCTGGGGATAATAATATATTTATCTATTAAACTTTATTATTATATTATAATAATACCTCTTTAAATATGCGCTATCTCGTTAATTAATAATATATACTTAAATATCTTTGCGAAATTATTTAAGTACTTATTATATGCCTCTAAGTCACTAGGTTTTATATTAATGCCTTTTAGAGGGTTAAGATTAATATATCTTTCCTAGCTATTTATTATTAGGGGTCTTTATCTAATAAGTAGCCCTTAGATATAGTTTAAGGTAATATCTTTATAGTTAAAGATTTTATTAATATAATCTTAAATCTTAGATATAATATTATTATTAGACTAGTAATAATCTATAAAGGAGATATATAAGAAATATAAGTTAGTAAGGATTATTAAGTAATTATTATGCTCTTTTTTTAAATAGAAATTATAATTATAGTTACCCTTTGCATTAATATTAGAGTAATAAGCAAGGGCTTTAATAAGATAATCTTAGCTAAACTTTTTTTATATCTAAAAGATAAATTTAAGATCCTTAGGGTAATAATAGATATTATTATTAGTTAAGAAGATAGCTTAAGTTTTAAAATTAGAATTAGGTAAGAACTTCTTATTAAGATTATTTTTTAGAGTTATTTAAAATTATATAAAAACCTTATATTTTAATTAAAAGTTTATAAGAAATTCTATTTTAAGATCTCCCTAGATAATAATATTTTTATAAAGTAAAGGGATTTTTTCTTTAAGAAGAATTATTAAAGTATAATTTAGTCCTCTTAGATATTAATAAGTTAGTATAATAATATTATAATAAAATAAAAACTTATAATTAATATTTAATATAAAAGAAAAATAAAAAATAAAAAATAAAAACTAGTATTAGTTAATATCTTATTTATAAAATAAAAATAAAAAGACTATATTTAAGCTATAAGAGAGCTTAGTAGATTTATATAAATTTATTATTAGCTAGATAGCTATATTTAGTTTTAGCCTTATTTTAGATATCCTAGTAGCCCCTTTACTTTATATTAATATAAGTAACTAGTTAGGATAAGAGTCTAATAGGGAATAAGTTTTTATTAACTTCTAAACTATAGGTATTAATAATAAGAATTACTATAATAATAGAGAAGATAATAAGTATAATAAAGATATAATAAAAAAGGCGCTAAATAAAAGAGCTAAGATAATAGCTAGCTATTTTAAGAAATTAACTCTTAAAGCTATTAGACTATAAAATATAAAATATTATTATATATCTAATATTATTAGTGGCCTACTAGGCATAGTAGTTAGATTTTTTAGTCTCAATAAGTAAGCCTCCTATATGCTTACTCCGGGCTAGTTTAAGACCTAGCTTACTAATTATAGATAGGTACCATATGAGGACTTGGAAGATCTGGCGAGCACGTCGAAAGGTTTAGGACAGCGAGATAAGGGAGATAAGATAATGAGATAAAAACAAAGGATGCCTAGCTATTTATCTATTGGCGTTATGTGTGTGGTGTGCTTGTGTCTGGAGAAGCCGGGAATGGGAAGCTCGGCGCGATCTATATGAGGCCTAGATGAGGTAAATATAGATTTGGGGGCACTTATATTAGGGTAAAAGCTAGGTACGGCGGGGTTCTTAGGTTAAATAACTAAGAATAATTAGAGTATATAAATACTATAATAATAGAAATACGATGCGTGTTATATCCTGTCTAATGAGCCGGCTAATTAATAGCTATAGGGATAATAAGCGGCGCTGCTACTATTATAGCCTAGGGTATTAAGGCTTAGGCCGGCGTAGCTCCTCTGATAGATAGTACTATAATGCTAAAAGATCTAAAGCTTGTACCTCTAACCTAAGGTTTCTTAGATATCTAGAGGGTAACCTAAATAATCCTACTAAGTATTATAAATTACCTGCTGGGAGATAAAGACCGGGGGAGATAAGTGGTTTTTGCTATTATTGCCTAATATTATGCCGCGGGTTTTTATCTAAGTATTAAAATTTAAAATAAGTACTTTATAGTAATAAAGTATTAAGTATAATTTACTTTAATTTACTTATATTATTTATAATTAAAGGTATAATAATAAAATTAGGTAGTAGCCCTATAGGTTAGGGATTTAGACTTTATAATATTTACTATATTATAACTCTTTCTCTAGGCCTAGAGAGAAATCTAATAGGTTTATACTATAAGAGATATAATACTAAGTATTATCCTCTAGCCTATTCCCCTTATAGCTCTATTAAACTTAGTTACTTTATTACTAGAATTAACTAAGCTATATTAGAATTATATCTCTATCTAATATTTAGCCTTGCCTACCCTTAGTTTAATTAATCCCTATTAAGACTAGGAGTATTTATAAATTTAAACTCTGGATTTTTATTTTTATTAAGAGTACTAGTAGGCCCTAGAGACTAATAGTATTAAGTTATATAGCCTTAGCTTTATATTAATTACTAATAAAAAAGTTATAAAGCTAGCTATTTATTATAAGTAACCTTAATTTTAATTATAAAATTATTTACTAATTAATACTAATAAACCTTATAGCTTAAGATTACCCCTAAGTCTTATTATACTTATCTTTCTAAGTAAAAGAGTTATTTTATACTTAAAACCTTAATATAGCTAAGTACTAGTAGTGGGGTAATTTAATAATGCTTTAATATATAGGGAATTAATTATAGCTGTATATAATAAATTATTTTTATATTTATAAATAATACCAGGGGGCTAGGAGTGTTTTACTAAAGGTAGAGGTTATCTCTTATCTTTTTCTTATTAAATAATTATCTTCTAATTTAACCTTGCCTTATTTATCTAGTTATATATAGGAAACTCTAGTTATTAATAATATTATTTATTCCTTTTATTATAACTATATAGGCCTTATATTTATAGAGGCACTATTTAACTATAAACTATGCTATATATAGAGGTTAATATATATATAATAAGTTATACTTAATCCCTATATTAAATAATATATTCTATTCTTATACTACTAATAAGCGCTTAATAATAGAAAATAGTATTTAATTTGCTTATTAAATAAATAATATCCTTTTAGTAGTAAATATCTCGGCCTACCTTAAAGCTATTTTCTACCGCTAATTAGCGGAGCTTCTAAGTTTTTAGTATCCCTATATAAATATAATAAAATATAACTCTCTTATAAAGGCCCTAGGGTCCTTAAAGCCTATTATTAGATATTACTTAGCGCTTAATTTATAATAAAATCTAATCTTCTTACCTTATTTAATTAGTAGTATTATAAAAGCTATTTAGTTTCTTAGCCCTTAATATTATATACTCTTTATTATTAAGGGTAACTCTCTTAATAGTACTAGTAATATTCTAGCGGCCCTTTGCTCTTATCTTAAAGATCTTAGGATAACTTACTTCTTTTAGTTATTACTTATTAACCCTATTGGGACTAAGTGTATTTTAAGCTTCGTAGTATTATATAACTTAGCGCTATAGCTGTGATGATTATATATATTCCTATGGGATAAACCAGTCGTGCTGGGTTTATATTAGCAGAAACATTAGTCGCGCTATGCTTAAATAATAGGGGTATTATATCTAGTAATATACTTAAAGGTATTAAGTTTAATTAAGTTATATTAATAATTAAGGTAGCTATTATATAAGAAAATATAATAAGTATATTTTATATACTTAGATGCGACTTATAATTATAAGTTATAGCTTATAGTGAGTTATAAGTCTTTCTATGAGCCTAGGTTAGGCTTATAATATATACTATGAGTCGCTAACCCTAATTAGTTGTCTTTTATAGAGGCATATATAACCCGAGTTAGTGCTATAATATAATATCCCCTTTTTATTAGTTCTTATCCTTAAGACTATTTCTTATAGTTATCCCCCTTAGTATATAACCTATATCTATAAATATTTCACTATTTAATATAATGCTAGAATCTAAAGCGATATATAATTATAAAGTATAAGCCCTTTTTATTAAAAATACTAAGTTCTTTATTATACCTTATAATTACTATAAGCCATAGTAATTAAAATACTAGGCTAAAGAAGGCTATAAGTATTATACCTAATATACCTATTAGGGTTACTAATGCGATAGTTATAGGGTTATTTTCCTTAGTGGTAAGTTTATTTCTTAGCATAATAAGGGCTATTTTATACTAAATATCTATTATTAGCTAATTATCTTACTTAAGAGAAGCGCTAGTTAGAATAAGAGGAGGATATTATAAAGTTAAAATTAATTGCCTTATAGTAATAGGTAAATAAGTAATTAAGCTATTTAATATATCTTTATTGCTAGAAAAAGTAATTAATTAAGCGAGGTAAAGAGATATTTTATTATAATATTAAGATATTAGATAAATTAGAGGCAATAAAGAATATAGAGTTTTTTATAGTAATAAAGGCATAATTAGCTAGAGCTATAGATATTATTAATTAGGGCGAGCTTTTTAATTCTTTTATTATTAATAGAAATACTTTAGGAGTTATTATATATTAATAAGATATTTTAAGGGCTCTTAAGTATTTTCTAAATCTAAGTAGTTTTTTTATTTTATAAAATATATTATTTTATTATTAATTTTATTTATATTAAGGATAGCTTTTATAATATATTCTTTTAGTCTATTAATCTTAGTTTTTAATTTATTTATAGTCTTAATTTAAATAATATTTTTTATTAATTTAAGTAATAAAATATAAAAAACTAAATAGACCTTAACCTTAGGTAATAAGTTTAGCTTATAATTATATTTTAAGATTTTTTATTTAATTTTATATAATCTAATATACTTATAGTTAAGTTTCTTATTTTATTATTTTATTTTAATATTTTTTATTATAAGGTAGATTATATTTCTCTCTAAGAAGATTAATCCCTTAATTCTTTTTTTATTAATATAATTTATTATTTTATTTTTTAATAAATTTAAGTTTTATTTATATTTCTTTATAGAGGTTTTTAAGTTAATTATTAGTAAGAATTACTTTAAGATTAATAATTATATCTCTTATTTATTAATAGGTATTTAAGGTAAATCTAAAATTAATATAAGTTAATATAATCTTTATACTTTTATTTATTACTATATTATAGGCTAATTATATAATTAATAGCTTTTTAACTTAGTTAATTTATTTATAATTAATATAGTATTAAAGGTATTATTTTAGTATTTAGTTTATATATTTTATATATTTATTTATCTCCTTATAATATATAATAAAGAGTTTATAGTTAATTCCTAAGTATTTTATAAGGCTTTATTAGAATTTTAAAATAAATAATAGTCCTTAATCTATAATAATTTTAAGTAATATATTATATATTTTAATAATATAGAAATAAAAGAAAATAAGTATATTCTTTAGTTATTATTAATTTTCTATAAAATATAAAATAAGAAAATTTTATAAGTTTATTTATAATAATAAAAATATTATTATAAAAGTTTTTAATAGCTAGTTTTTTTAATAAGGGTAATTTTATAATAAAATCTATAGTAATTAAGTCCTATAGTTATTTTATAACTAATAGTAGTTATAGTTTTCTATAAGGTTTATAGCATTATACCTTAGTTTTTATATAAAGATTATATTAATTAGTAATTTCTAAGATAATCTTTTTTATATAAAGAAAAATAAATATTATTTTAACTTATTTTAGGGTTTTATTAATCTCTTAGTATTTATATAATAAGTAATAATATATTTTATATATTAATTTATAGTATAGTTTATTTAGAACTTATTATTTATTAGTCTTCTTATTATCTAGAAGCTATTTATTATATTACTAGATTTATTCTAAGAGTAGATTACCTTATTTTATTATATAGGTTACTTTAATAATTTAGTAAGATATTCTTATGATTTTACTTTATTTATAGATAATAGGTTTAGTATTAAGGTTATACTTCGTATAATTTCGCATCTATTACTTAAGTTTCTATTTAAACTAGTAGTTATTATAGATATAGCTTATTTATTTAAATATTAATTAGTAGTTTTTATTATAAGGAAATAAATTATAGTAATATTTAAAGATTAGTTTAAATACTTTATTAGGGATAATAACTCTTTTATAAAATATAAGGAGTTTATCTTCCCTTTAATTATATCCCTATATATAATCTATAAAATCAATAATTTATTTTCTATAGCTCTTAATAAGCTAAAGATACTCTAGTAGGGGTATTAGCCTATTATCTTACTTAATGCTAGCGGTCTTTTTATAATATCCTTTATATTAATATATCTTTTCTTTTCTTTTATTTTTAAGGTTATAATTATTATAGTATTATTATATAGCTTAGGTTATTTCTTCTAGGTTACTATAATATATAACTTAGTAGTAGTAATAATTAAAGATAGTTTAAAGTGCTTTATTAAGGATAAAGATCTTTCTTTTATAAATCTAAACTCTATTACTTTATTATTAATATCTTTATATATATTTAATAAAGTCTATAATTAGCTATTTATATTTTCTAATAAGTATAAGGTATTTTAATAAGGGTATTAATTTTTATATTTACTTAATAAATCTTTATTTAAGGTGCCCTTTTAATATAAGATATAATAATTATTCTTTAGCTTTAATCTTTCTAGTATCTAGGTTAGGTTATTAGCTAATAGTATTAGCTTTATTATTTTTTATTCTTTTAATATAAATAATAATATAATTAAATTCTAAGAGGTATTTAATATATTATAATTATTATTTACTAAGTNTTTATTATTTTTTATTCTTTTAATATAAATAATAATATAATTAAATTCTAAGAGGTATTTAATATATTATAATTATTATTTACTAAGTTTTTAAGTTTTCATAAAATAAATAATATTTTTATAATTTATATATACCTTAATTTAGTATTTATTTCTAAGGAGGTAATATTAAAATTCTTTAAAAGTATTAATAATTATAAGGAATTCTTTATTATAAATAAAGTAATTAAGTTTTACTTTATATAGCTTATAAGAGTAAAATACTATTAGATATAAGAGTCTTTTATTATCTTATTATCTAATCTAGGCCCTTAGTATAAAATCTAAGATATTTATTTTAAATTTAATTTATTAAAATAAGTTAAATATCTTAAGTATTAGTTTACTTAAGATAAGTTCCTTAATTTAATTAAAAGCTTTCTTAGCCTTAGCCTTAAATATAAAGGTTTTATCTTTCTTTATAAGTTTTATAAGGGGTATTATTATTTTATTAAAAGCTTTAAGAAATTTATAATAGTAATTAATAAATCTAAGTAAGGCTTATATTTCTTTAATATTAGTTAATTTTTTTTAATCCTTAATTACTAAGACTTTCTTAGGGTCTATATATATCTTATTATAAGAGATAATATATCTAAGGAATTTTACTTCTAAGGTATAGAATTTATTTTTCTTAGGTTTTATTAATAACTTAGCGTCTTATAATATTTATAATACCTTATAGATATATTTTATATATATTTTTTTTTTATTTTAAAGAAAATAAAGATATTATCTAGATAATATATAATAAATATATCTAGATATTCTTATAATATATTATTAATTATTTATTAAAATATAATAGGTATATTTATAAGTCTAAAAGGCATAATAAGATATTTAAATAATTTATATTTTATATAAAAAGTAGTTTTTTATTTATATCTTTTCTTAATTTAGATAAGGTTATAAGCTTCTTTAAGGTTTAGAGCTATAAAATACTTTATTTTAAAAAATTAATTTTTTAACTTATTAATAAGGGGTAATAATATATAATCCTTAATAATAATAGTATTAAATATTTTAAAGTTAATATAAAATTAAAGCCTTTTATTTTTCTTTAAAATAAATATAATAAGATATTTAATAAATAATTTACTTTTCTTAATATATTTTTTTTATAATATATCTTTAATATATTCCTTTAATATTAATAATTATATTTTATTAAGTAAGTAAAGTTTAATAAAGCTAGGCTACTTTTTATTAATAAACTTAATCTCTAGGTTATAATATATATATTTAAGTAGATTTATTTTAAGTTCTTTTATAAAGAATTTCTTATAAGTATAATATTATAATAAAATATTCTTAAGTTATTTTTCTTTTAATATTTTCTTAGCTTATTTAAGGTTTCTTTTTAATTAATAAAATTATTTTATAATATATATAATTATCTATTAGTTTTATTATTTATATTTATTATAGTATTTATATTATATTCCTTTAGGCAGAGAGGTATCTTATATTTACCTTTATCTAACTTTTCTAATATCTTTAGTAGAAGTTTAAAATCTTTTATTTATATTATTATTTATTATAAAAGGTATCTTATTATTAAAAGAAAATACCTAGCTAATTCTTTAATCTAAATATAAGTTATATTATTATAACTATAAGTACCTAAGCATAAGATTATAATATTTATTAAGTATAATATTAAATAATATCCCTTAGTTTTTTCCTTTAATAAAAACTTTAAAATAATTAATCTTATAATTAATAACTTTATTATTATAATTAAAAAGGGTTTTTTTTAGGTTAATAACTAAATAAGGTATTTATTTATACCTCTATAATAGCTTAAATTTATTTACTATTATTAAGTTAAAGTNGCATAAGATTATAATATTTATTAAGTATAATATTAAATAATATCCCTTAGTTTTTTCCTTTAATAAAAACTTTAAAATAATTAATCTTATAATTAATAACTTTATTATTATAATTAAAAAGGGTTTTTTTTAGGTTAATAACTAAATAAGGTATTTATTTATACCTCTATAATAGCTTAAATTTATTTACTATTATTAAGTTAAAGTAATTCTACTTAGCTCTATTATCTATTAAAGTATTTAATTATTCTCCCTTAATTTATACTTTTAGTTCTAGGTATCTTTACTTATATATTTTATTTATAGAGTAAAGGGCCTTCTAGGGTAATTCTTTCTTATATTTATCTCTTTATTGCCTTATATTAAATAAGGTATTTAATTTTTTAATATTATATAGCTATAATAATTAAACTTATATTTACTATCTATATAAGCTTTATAGTTATAGTTATCTACTTAGCTATTAATTTATTCCTAATAGGTCTACTCTATAGTTTAGCCTTTTTTATTTAAGTAATTACCTTTTAATAACTATAGGTTTTCTAAGTAGACCTTACTAATATCTCCCTTTTAGATATAATTAATATATTCTTATAGGACCTTATCTATAGGTCTATAATCCTTCTTAAGGTATAATTAGATATCTTTATATTATTTCTTATTAATAATATTCCCTTAATAAGTCTTAAAGTTAAATCCTTCCTTTATTATTTATTTTATCTATTTATAGGTAGCTAAGACTTATTATCTATATTATGGGTATATTTCTTTATAGCATAATATAGCTTTTATATTAAGGTAGCTTCTATTAGGTGCTTCTTCTTACTATATTATAGCTTATTATATCGCAATAATAATTTATTATTTTAGGCTAATAGTTTCTTCCTTAGTGAGATAAAATTATAATATAGTAATATTAAGTCTTTTATATTATTTCTTTATCTTATATTAAAAAGTTTTATAGGCTAAGTAAGGTTTAATATTAAGCTAAGGTAATTAGATTAAATAATAATTTCTTTATTATTTATTTATAATATATATGCTATAGTAGTAGTTCTTATATAATACCTAAGAGATTTCTTTATATTATAGGTATATAGATATTATGCGTAGGTTATCCTATGGGTTATAGCNAGATAAAATTATAATATAGTAATATTAAGTCTTTTATATTATTTCTTTATCTTATATTAAAAAGTTTTATAGGCTAAGTAAGGTTTAATATTAAGCTAAGGTAATTAGATTAAATAATAATTTCTTTATTATTTATTTATAATATATATGCTATAGTAGTAGTTCTTATATAATACCTAAGAGATTTCTTTATATTATAGGTATATAGATATTATGCGTAGGTTATCCTATGGGTTATAGCGGGGTTTAAGCTATCTTAGGTTTATAGGTATTCCCTTATAGTATACCTATATATTAATATTTTATATATTATTTATATTTTATTATTTCTTAGCTAATTAGATATATTAAGTAATTATATTAAGCTAATAAGATTTATTAATGCCTTTATAAACTAATATCTTATAATTATTTTTTTAAAGTATTATATATTAGCTATATTATTATTAATAGATTTATATAATATCTTATTCTTATTATATCTATACTCCCGCGGAGTATTAGCTATAATTAATAGGTTTATAATACCTATTTAGCTAGGTAGTAGTAATTATTAATTATTTATTAATAGGTTTTACCTCCTTATTATTAGGTTTTAATAGAGGGTTTTATATATCTAGGTTAATAAGGTATAATTAATAGACCTTCGGGGGTTTAATTAGTTTATAGAGTTATTTCTTTATAATATTATTAATTATATAATTATTAGTAGCTTATTCCTCTATTAAGTAGGCGGCTTAGTAGGGTATAGTAATTTCTCTAGGTTAAAGTCTTATTTTATTATATCCTTTTTATACTATTCTTAGTATCTTAGTAATATAAATAGCTATCTAGGGGTTATTATCTTAGTTAGTTATATTTAGGTATTTCTTACCTTTTAAGAGGTTTTATTATAGCTTTAATTAATAATATCTCTTCTTAATATCTTATTATTTCTTATAATATTTATTAGCCTTATAGCTCTTCTTATAGTAGTAATAATATTTAATATCCTTATTATCCTTTTAGGCTACTCTAAGTTCTATAAGTCTAGGGCTTATATTATATAAGGTATTATTTTTTTTTTTTTCCCCTAGTTAATATTAAAATAAGGGTTATTAGTTTTATTATTATTAAACCTAGGGTTTTATAGTTTCTTTATAAAAACTATTAATTATTAATCTTAATTACCTTATTAATATAATTAATAAAGTTATTAAGTTATTTTTTTTATAGAGTTTTATTTATATTTTTTTCTTAAGTTTATTAAAAAATAGAGATATTAAGGGTTCTTAATTTTAATTAAGCTTTAAGGTAAATTAAAGATATTTTATCTNCTTTTAGGCTACTCTAAGTTCTATAAGTCTAGGGCTTATATTATATAAGGTATTATTTTTTTTTTTTCCCCTAGTTAATATTAAAATAAGGGTTATTAGTTTTATTATTATTAAACCTAGGGTTTTATAGTTTCTTTATAAAAACTATTAATTATTAATCTTAATTACCTTATTAATATAATTAATAAAGTTATTAAGTTATTTTTTTTATAGAGTTTTATTTATATTTTTTTCTTAAGTTTATTAAAAAATAGAGATATTAAGGGTTCTTAATTTTAATTAAGCTTTAAGGTAAATTAAAGATATTTTATCTTATACTCTGAGGTAAATTAGGTTTATTAGAGCGCTTTAATCTCTCTTTTAGCCTATACCTTCTTATTAATAGTTCTAAAGGCTTATTAAAGTACTATCTTAAAGGCTTTATAATTTAAATAAAGGTAATAGGTATAAGGTAAATACTAATTAGCTAGGACTATAAGGTATTCCCTTATAATAGGCTTAAACTATATAGCGGCGTGGCCCTTAAGTCTCCCTATAATATATTAGACCTTACTAGATTCTAAGGTAAATTATATTAAGTAATATATTATAAATGCCCTTAGCTAAATAAGGAATATAAGTAGTTTATAAGTAATTTTATTTAATAATTCTAGGGGGTTTAGCTTTAAGATTTCTTTTATATCTTATTTATTTATAGTAATAATAGCTATATTATTAATATTCTAAATATTATCTAGGTATATTATATTTTAGATATATTAGGTTTTATTTATTCTCTTAATAAGTTTATATATTTTATTTATTTTAATATTTATAGTAATAATTTATATATAAAGTTATTTAATATTTTTATTATTATTATTTTTATCCCTTATTTCCTTATAAATAAGAATAGCCTAGGTAAGTATAAATAAGTAGTTAATAAGTAAAACTTATTAATAGTTATTTATAGGAATAACCTAGGTAGCTATTATATTTAATATTACTTAAGGTAATATAAGTAATCCTTGAAATAAAAGCTATTAATATATAACAATTATATATATTCCTATAGGATAAACTAGTTATGCTAGGATTATATTAATAGAAAGATTAATTATACTATGCTTAAATAATAGAGGTATTATATCTAGTAATATACTTAAAGGTATTAAGTTTAATTAAGTTATATTAATAGCTAAAGTAGCTATTATATAAGAAAGTATAATAAATATATTTTATATATTTAGATATAACTTATAATTATAAGTTATAGCTTATAGTGAGTTATAAGTCCTTCTATAAGCCTTGGTCGGGCTTATAGTATATACTATGAGTTGTTAGCCTTAATTAGTTATCTTTTATAGAGGCATATATAACCCGAGTTAGTGCTATAATAATAGCCTTTATTTAAGTATTATAATAAAGTTAATAAAGATATAACTATTATTTTCTTAAATAATATAATAGTATGCCTAGATAATATTCTTAAGCTTATTTATTAAAGAAAATCCCTTAGAGCTAATATAACTTATGCTATAGATTAGAACCTTAAAACCCTAAGATTTTATAATATTTAGATCTCCTAAGATATAAATAGTAATTCCTTCTTTAATATCCTTAATAATAACTAGTAAAAAATATTAGAGTTATCTTAGAATATAAAAGAAACCTAAGCTTAGTTTAATATAAAATAATTATTTTAAGTTTTTACTTATTAGAATAGCGCTATTATATTTAGAGCTTAACTTATCCTTAAAAATCTACGCTTTAGGGCTACTAAAAAGAATAAATACCCGCAGGGTAAGCTATAGTTATTCTATAAGGATTTATAGTACTAGGGATATTATAAGATTATAGTTATATTATCTATTAACCTCGAGTATAAACTTAATATAGGGAGGAAAATTAAAGAAAAAATAGGCTTTATATTAGATATTATCTTAAAATATATTCTAATTAGAGACTATATTAAGTAGAAGTTAGATCCTCTAGCTAAGGTTAAGTATATTGCGGCTTAGAATGACCAGTATTAGCTACTATGGAACGAGTTATTGCCGTAGTATCTGCGCTTAGGTTAGAGAAGTTAGTATGCATAAAATGCCTATCCTCACTAAGCTATTAATAACCATATAGGATACTGGTTGATAATAAGAGAAAGAAGTCGCAGGAACGTGTAGTAATTGTTGTTGAATTGCGCAGTGATGCTGGGTGTGGTTAATAAAATCAAGGTTATTATTGTTATTATCATAGTGAGAGCTCCCTAGGGGTTTATATCCCATGCGATTCCATCTAGGACTTTCAACTTTCAATCTAGGACTTTGTGATATGACCCTAAAGTGAGGGGGAAGCTCCCAATTATTCCAACACGAAGTCGGCGATGCAGATAGCGAGATCCCTATCAGGCTAGAGCAGAAGAGCATAGTCAATCATTTTCCCGCCTAAGGTCTTAAGCTCCCCGCGCGAGGGTAAGATAAAACCCTTAGCGATAACGGCTTAAGTTATATTCTCAGCACTAACGTGCGATACACAGAGACAATAAGGCAAAGGGCGGGGCCATAAATATAGTTATTCTACATCACTTCAAAATAGGTTATATTTATAAACTATATCATAGTAGCGACGATATTATGGATAGCGCTAAGCTTATTATAAAAGGCGAGGAGGCTAATTATCCCAGCGTTAAAAAATAAGAAGAGCTAGCTAGTATTATCTACCTCTTTCTTATTTACGACTAGAATTCTATCCTTAGCCGCGAAGTAAGACTCACTAACTATTAGCTTATCTTTTAAGAGCTTTTTTAGCTCTTACGGTAAATATCCTTCTCCTTATATCTCTCTCTAAATATCATTAAATAAGCCCAGCGCCTAGATACTCCCTATCTTCTTTATTATATCCCTTAATATATAAGGGTCAGGGCTTATCTATATAATAGGTTTCTCGAGCTTAAAAAGATCACCTAGGTTCTTAATAGGGCTTATAAATTATATACAGCTAATAATACTATTTTATTCTCTTAAGCCCGAGGCAAAGAATTATTAGTTATTTATACTAAGCTTAGCGATAAACTATATAGGTAATAGAAAGACATAATATAACTACTATTATTACTAAGGAATAATCTAATAAGGCCATAATATAACTTAATAGGCAGCTATATCGACGTTATTATTATCAGATATAAATAGGTCTTATTAATCTAAGTAATTATTATCTTTCTTTCTTAGGCTATATCGCATATCGCGCTCTCTTAGTACTTCTCCGTCAGAGATAAGATTAATATTAGCGCTATTAATTTATTATTACTTCGCTAAGGGATAAAGGCTAAGCATATATTAATACCGCCGCGGGGAAAGAGAGGTTAAGGACTTATACTTATACTCGAGCGGTAATAAACACATCTATAGATCAAAGTAGGTATAGAGCAAAAGGTACTAGTCATAGATCTAAGCGGCAATAACTTTAGAGTCTATATAGCTCCTATAGATATAATAATTTAGAGCTATTCTGCGATTATGCGCTAAGTAATATTAAGGATAAGGATATTAATAGTATATATAGACGTAATCAGGTGATTATTTTTAGTTGCTACGCCAGCTAATAAGATAAGATAGCAGTTTAACATAAACTAACTCTAATTGGCTCTTAGAGAATTAACAGGGATACTATTCTTCCCACGGTCTAACCAGGCTAGGGTAATAGTTAGATTTACCCTATATATTCCTATTATTAATTTTCACAAAGAATAAAATTCTTATTAAAAATAGTTAAACATTTAATATAATCTCATAAAATCAAATAAACCTTTCTCTATTAATTTATCTGCTTTTTATTTATGCACCGTTGTGGCTGATTTGGAGTTTGATCTAATTGCTGTTAGGGCCTGCACGATTGGCTAGCGGGCTGAGGAGTCCTTTGGGTTAAAGAAGACGGGACCAAGGTGCTTCCGGACGTCCAATCCCCCTGAAGGCTCTGTCGGGGTTGATAATGCTGAGCGAGAAGCGGACTTCTAGGTGTTTCTGGTGTTATTGGTGGAACTGTCTTGCTTGGTAGATGCAAGAACTCGTGCCACCGGGTAGAGGCCCACTCGTACGCATGTAACAGCTGCGGTTGTAATCCTGTTGGGAATGCCCCGTTAAGGCCGTATGTCGTTCCTCGCTGGAGGGGGCGGTGTCCACTTTGCCATGCAAAAATGACGTTGCGGTCTGCATTCTGACTTGTGTCGTCGAAGCGATTGAAAGGCCGGTGAATCTCACGCACGTGCTTCTCCGTGATACCGATGCAGAGCTGGCGAAACAACTGAGAATTTACAGGCTTGTTCCACACCGTTGACGTCGCCGCTTTGAGGACCGCGGTCAAACGCCCAGATAGCCAGGGCTTCGGTCCCGACATTGTTCGAACGCGGAATAGGAGAGGGGAACTACGGCCTTAATCGCTAAACCCCAGATGGCACTAGCGATCTAACAGATCCACGAACCGCCGAATGAAGACGAGACACTAGCATAAGGTTTGCCCAAGCTAGGCCGGTAAATATCGGACCACGACGAATTCCCTCTTTGTTGACCTCTTTGCTTTGTGATAACGTACCAGATAGATCATATATCCATTATAGACAAATATACCCCTCATTCCCCATTCTCCGTTGACGCACGACAAACTTAAGAGGTCAGGCCATCTCGGTCCTTGCCCACATAGGTAGTAGAGCCCCAGGCTCAAGTAATCACAAAGCGCCTCCTCTATTCGGAGATACTTGAAAACCGCTTTCTAATTCTAGTTCCCTTTGAGGGACAGGCTATCGCGGCGAGTAGTACATGCCCGCTCACATAGCTCGAGGTATACATCCTCCAGATTATTGCCTGGGTATGTGACGAAGGAAAAGCCCCTTTCGCCGTTTTTTAGGTCGTCCTTGAGTTAGCTTAAGTCGATAGAGCGGTCCCATCCGAACAATAATGTTTCTCGGAGTAGATCTGTTTGCCGAGTGATGTGTTTGCCTAAGAGTCGAAATTCGGCCATAGTAACACGAAACAGGTCTCCATAATACACCGTCTGGCCATCGTCGCTCCAACGCAGGAGATACGCCGGAGACTCCGACCATGCAATGACCCGGCCGTAGCTGCGAAGGCTGATCATTTCCTCAAAGGCCGATTGAGACCCCACCACCATGTATTTCTTCCTCACAGCTTCAAGTCTTTCTAGTTGTTTGGTGCGTGGACGCTGTGATATCTTCAGCGTGGGGTATTCGCGAAGGGGAAGCGCCATCTCCAGAAACAACAGGCGTTGAATGTATAACAAGCCTGACAGGTAAGGGGTATATGATTTCGTCGGAAGAAAAGCCCTTGAAGATGACGAGAATCCCAGGATGCCACTGAAGAAGACTAGTAGAGTAGAACTGGGCTGGCCATCGGTCACTGGCTCAGTGCACAACGATAGGCTTAGCCCAAGAAGTAGCTCTAGAAGTTCCTCTGATGCTTGCTCATCCCCTGTTCATTCTTCGTTCACGGAACGTTCAGTGTCCCCACTAGAATTCATCCCGGTATCCCGTACATCTTGGTCTTCATCGCTCCAGCACTCGTCATCTTCTCCGGAACTTTCTATCATGTCATCCTCCTCGTCCTGCTCCTCACATTCCTCCTCAGAGTCGTCACGAGGCATCCGTCTTTCGATGATCCCACCCTGGAAGCTTTGTTCGGGTTCAGGTATCCATAGTCCCATAGGCGGGGATTAGGCAGTGGGATTAGTTAGCAACCCATGATTCCATATCGCCTCTAGGAAACGTAGCTGCTTCCTCTTGAACCGGATGCCCGTGAGTCTTTCCCGAGTACTCGGGTCCATGCGATATAATCGGAAAATTAGCAGAAGACAACGCTTAAAGAGCACCCGATACAGGGGCGACTCAAGAGGAAGGAAGAAGGTTTCGGTCGTGAAGGTGGGAAGGTTTGGGTTGTGGAGGAGGGTTACGGCGAGGATCGGGTAGATTAGAGCTTGAATGCAACATCTCGGCAAATTGCCAAACTTTGGCTCGTACACATCAACTTTGAACACAATGGCCGTTCATAACAAAGGAAGGTATCCAGTGCGTATGAGAATGACTTTCTCTCCTCCGTCTGGGCTCTCGCTGATAAGAACCCGGTTGGTGGTTGGCGCTTGTTTCCATTTGACAGGCGGTTAGCGTTAAGTCAATGTCTCGGACTGCCAATGAGCGCCTAATAATGATTGGCCGCTTAGTGTAGTTGCGGGCGCATAGATAACTACTTCGCACGCGAAATTATTATTATTAACTAATTATTCCTTGCTAATTTAGATTAGTGGCACCTAATTGCCCTATGAATTATAACTCTTAAATAGCTAGGGGATAATAGGCTTATAAATATCTAAGAATTAGCTAATATATAGATTAGGCTATAAGATAATCTAATAATAATATAAGCTTATTAATAATAAACTAATAATATGAGTTTCTTTTTACTTTTATTATATATCTTTATTAATTAATAAATCTTTTATTTATTCTTTTAATCTTCTTATAAGACTTACCTTAAGTCTACCTTACTAATATATAAACTTATCTCTTAGCCTAAAAGGGTATATAGTATTAGCTAGATAAAGTTATTATAATTTATTGCTATAATATATATTTCTTCCCTTAGCGCTAATCCTATACTTATAGCATAAACCTATATAGCCTTAATTATATATTACCTTATATAAATTAGGGATTTACTTAGTTAAATATTAAGTAATTAATTAAGATATAATATATAGTTAAGGCAATATTAAGAGAAATAGAAATAATAGTCTTAGTTTATATCGCTAGGTTTAATAAGATAATATTATTAGAGCCCTATATATTCTATAAAAAGAGGCCTATCCTACTAGTAATTAAGGAGCTTATAGAGCTTTTTCTAGCTAGCAATATATTAAATTAAACTAATAGTTATTAAGGGGTACTTATATATTAGTATTTATTCTATGCAAATAGAGGTACCCTCTAGCTAGCGCAGATAGGTATCTTATTCTATAATCTCCTTAGCTACCTATAGGATATACTTGCCTTATAGCTAGTATCTATTAATATAATAAGATTTAATAAAGTAATAAGTAATAATAAAGTATTTAGTAAAATTTATATAACTTAGTAATAATTCTAAATTATAGTTTATATAATAAATATTATATTTTACTAAGTAGAAAAGCTAGAATTTAGCTCTAGGGATAATACTCTATAGCTCTAGCTAGTTAATAGCAGCAATTATAACTCGTAATAGCTATAAGTTATATAGGTCCCGCAGTTATAGTAGACACCCTAGTTAAGGAAGTTAAAAATATTAATAATTTAGTATTAATACCTATTATTAACGCCTATTAATGCTACCGGTCGGTTATAATAGGTATAACGCAGCGGTTAATTTACCTCTTAAAGAAAGGCGCTAAGCTAGAGTGATATTTCCTTAGCCTCTTAAGGTAGCTAAGGCATAGCATCGCAAGTAATAAGGGCTTCCTAGATGGCTCTATAGGAGCTATACTTATAAAATCCCTCTTATTAATTAAAACTTATCTAACTCGCGATATTTTTTCTAAGGTAATAGTTATATTTTATTAATATATTTATTTCTCTATTAAAGGATCTTAGAGCTTTTTCCTAGTAGACTTTTTAAGGTAAGTAGATCCCTTAGGCTAAGGCTTATTTAGCTAATTTCTAAGATATCTCTATATAGATATATATATCTAAAGCTTATTTTATATTAACGCTTAATATTTAAATTAGCGCGAAATAGATTAATATAAAATAACTACTAATATTAATCCCTTTATAATAATATACCCTAGTTAGTAGTATAATATATTTCTAGTATTATAAGACTATAAACTATATATAGTTAATAGCGCTATTACTTTAGCGAGTAGTTTAAGTAACTAGAGTAATACTTTAAATAAGACTATACTAGGCTAGAGACTATTTAGCTTTCTTATATTACTTATAATAATAGGCCTTATTATAGATATTACCTTCTTAATAGCTAACTTCTATCTTATATTTAAAATTTATAATTATTCCTTAGATAATAATAAGAATTAGTATTAATATTATATAATTGCCTAGGCTATTATATTTCTCTTAGTATTAATCTTAATTACCTCTCTTTTATATTAGTTTACCTATTACTAGGCTTATAATACCCCTAATTTAATAAATAAGCTTTATACAAAGGTCTAATATATATTATATTTTATTATATTTAGTTATATAAAAATAATAATAGTATTTATAACGATCGTGTATATTCCCAAGGGATAAACCGGTCGTGCTGGGTTTATATTAGTAGGTAGACTAGTCGCGCTATGCTTAAATAATAGGGTATTATATCTAGTAATATACTTAAAGGTATTAAGTATAACTAAATTATATTAATAGCTAAGGTAATTACTATATAAGAAAGTGTAATAAGTGCGTTCTATATATCTAGGCTTCCTTGCGTAAAGCTAATCGCGAGTAAGCGTAATATTATTCTAAGACTAATGCGGTCTAGGAACACTAGCGGTCCTTAATATATTAATCTATTTATAATTAATGGTTTAGCACTTAAGATTTATAGGGGCTATATAATATAGCCGCGGGGGTTATAATATAATATCTCCCCTCTATTAGGTCTTATCTTTAAGACCTATATACCTTAGTCTTTTTAGTTTTATTCTTAGTGCGTCTTAACTTAGACCTTTTATTATTATATCGCGCGATATCTAACTATATCTCTAAATAGTCTTCCTATAAGGATAAGGAAATTAATGCGCTTACCCTCTCTATTAAGTTTATTAATAAAGAGGCTGATATACCTTATACTTATTACTTCTATTTAGGCAAAAAGTGCCTAATATCCGCGGATTCCGCTCGCTATAGTAAGTATATCTATAGTAAAAAGTCCTATAATAGTACTTATATGGTATTATCTTGTAAGTCTGGCCTTCTTTAATTTTCTTATTATATTATTAATATTATTTCGTAATTATTAACCTAATAAAGCAAGAGAGGAAATTAGAGATAGATAAAGGTGAGGCTAGCGATAATCTACTAAAGCTCTATGAGGAAATAGCTATGCTATAGTCTTATCTGGCGGCTATTACCGGCTATTTATCGCGCATTTATAAGATCTAGGCCTAGGTAAAAGAGAAGTATTTAGAGGCTACTTATCGGGGTCTCTAAGAGGTAAAGTAATAAGATAGTATCTTATTTATATTAGATGCTTATAAAGATACTATTATTTATAATCTCTAGGTTAATTATATCCCTAATAATATTAATTAGGTATCTTTTAGTCTAGGCGATAACTTCCTTAATACTTTGCCTTTATTTAATTCTAGTGTTATTAATAGAAATTTTTTAGAAGGTATTATATATTAGTGAGGTACTCTAGTAGTTCTTATATATTTTTAGAGTCTAAGTAATCTTTCTATTTAATAAGATATATTATTTTGCTATTAATTTTATCTATATCGAGGATAGCTTTTATAATATATTCTTCTAGTCTATTAACTTTGGTTTCTAGTTTATTCTTAGTTTTAACTTAGATAGTATTTTCTATTAATTTAAGTAATAAGATATAAAAGATTAGGTAGAGCTTAACCTTAGGTAATAAGTCTAGTTTATAGTTATATTTTAAGATTTTTTATTTAATTTTATATAATCTAATATATTTATAGTTAAGTTTTTTATTTTATTATTTTATCTTAGTGTTTTTTATTATAAGGTAGACTATATCTCCCTCTAAGAAGGTCAGTCCCTTGATTCTTTTTTTATTAGCGTAATTTATTATTTTATTTTTAATAAATTTAAGTTTTATTTTTATTTCTTTATATAGGTTTTATAGCTAATCACTAGTGAGGATTACTTTAGGGTTAATAATTATATCTCTAGTTTATTAGTAGGTATCTAGGGTAAACCTAAAATTAGTATATACTAAGGTAATCTTTATGCTTTTATTTATTACTATATTATAGGCTAGCTATATAGCTAGTAGTTTCTTAACTTAGTTAGTTTATTTATAATTAATATAGCATTAAAGGTATTATTCTAGTATTTAGTTTATTTATTTAATTTATTTATTTATCTCCTTATAGTATACTATAGAGAGTTTATAATTAATTCTTAAGTATCTTATAAGGCTTTATTAGAATTTTAAAGCAAATAGTAGTCCTTAGTTTATAATAATCTTAAGTAATATATTATATATTTTAGTAATATAAAAGTAAAAAAGGTAGGTAAATTCTTTAGTTATTATTAATTCTTTATAGGGTATAAAATAAGAAAATTTTATAAGTCTATTTATAATAATAAGAATACTATTATAGAAGTTTCTAGTAGCTAGTTCTTCTAATAGGGGTAGTTTTATAATAAAGTCTATAATAATAAAATCCCATAGTTATTATATAACTAGGAGTAGTTATAGTTTCTCGTAGGGTTTATAGCGTTATGCCTTAGTTTTTACGCAGAGGTTATATTAATTGATAATTTATAAANTTCTAATAGGGGTAGTTTTATAATAAAGTCTATAATAATAAAATCCCATAGTTATTATATAACTAGGAGTAGTTATAGTTTCTCGTAGGGTTTATAGCGTTATGCCTTAGTTTTTACGCAGAGGTTATATTAATTGATAATTTATAAAATGATTTTCTTTATATAAGGAAAGATAAATATTATTTTAACTTATTTTAGAGTTTTATTAATTCCTTAGTATCTATATAGTTAATAACTATATATCTTATATATAAGTTTATATTATAATTTATCTAGGACTTATTATTTATTTATTTTTTTATTATCTAAGAGTTACTTATTATATTCTAGGATTTATTTTAGTAGTAGATTACCTTATTTTACTATATAGGTAGCTATATTAATTTAGTAAGGTATTCCTATAATTCTTAACTATTTATAGATTAGTAGTCTTTTTATTAATAGTTAGGTTTTTTTATAGTATTTTTTATATTAATATATCTTTCCTTTTATCCTACTTCTAAGGTTATAATTATTATAATATTATTATATAGCTTAGGTTATTTCTCTTAGGTTACTATAATATATAACTTAATAGTAATAGTAATTAAAAATAATTTAAAGTGCTTTATTAGGGATAGAGATTTTTCCTTTATAAGTCTAAACTCTATTGCTCTATTATTAATATCCTAATATATACTTAATAAAATCTATAACTAGTTATTTATATTTTCTAATAAGTATAAGGTATTTTAATAAGGGGGCTAGTTTCTATATTTATCTAATGAATTTTTATTTAAGGTGCCTTTCTAATATAAGGTATAATAGCTATTTTTTAGCTTTGATCTTTCTTATATCTAGGTCGGGTTATTAGCTAATAGTATTAGCCTTATTATTCTCTATTCTTTTAATATAGATAATAATATAGTTAAATTCCGAGAGGTATTTAGCATATTATAGTTATTATCCGCTAAGTTCTTATATTTTCGCAAAGTAAGTAATATTTTTATAGTCTATATATACCCTAATCTAATATTTACTTTTAAGGAAATAATATTAAAATTCCTTAAAAGTATTAATTATCGCGAGGAATTCTTTACTATAAATAAGGTAGTTAAGTTTTACTCTATATAGCTTATAGGAGTAAAATATAATTAGATATAAGAGTCCTTTATTATCCTATTATTTAATCTAGGCGCCTAGTATAAAGTCTAAAGTATTTATTTTAAGTTTAATTTATTGAGATAGGTTAAATATCTTAAGTATTAATTTACTTAAGATAAGTTTCTTAATTATATAAAAGGCTTTCTTTGCCTTATCCTTAAATATAAATAGTTTATTTTTCTTTATAAGGTTAATTAATAGTATAGTGATTTTCCTAAATTTCCTTAAGAACTTATAGTAATAGTTAGTAAATCTAAGGAAAGATTAAATTTCTTTAATATTTATTAGTTCTTTTTATTTCTTAACTATTAATATCTTCTTAGGGTTTATATATATCTTATTATAAGAGATAATATATTTAAGAAATTCTATTTCTAAGGCATAAAACTTACTTTTCTTAGGTTTTATTAATAGCTTAATATCTTATAGTATTTATAATACCTTATAGATATATTTTATATATTTTTTTTTTATTTTAAAAAAGATAAAGATATTATCTAAGTAATATATAATAAATATATCTAGATGCTCTCGTAGTATATTATTAATTATTTACTAGAATATAGTAGGTATATTAATAAGTCTAAAAGGCATAATAAGGTACTTAAATAGTCTATACTTAGNATTAATTATTTACTAGAATATAGTAGGTATATTAATAAGTCTAAAAGGCATAATAAGGTACTTAAATAGTCTATACTTAGTATAAAAAGTAGTTTTTTATTTATATCTTTCCTTAATTTAAATAAGATTATAGGCTCCCTTAAGGTTAAGTATAGTAAAATACTTTATGCTAAAAAGTTAATCTTTTAGTTCGCTAATAAGAGGTAATAATATATAATCTTAGACTATGATAGTATTAAGCATTTTAAAGTTAATATAAAGATAGAGCTTTTTATTCTTCTTTAGGATAAATATAATAAGGTATTTAATAAATAACTTACTTTCCCTAATATATCCCTTTTATAATATATCTTTAATATATTCCTTTAATACTAATAGTTATACTTTATTAAGTAGGTAGAGTTTATTAAAGCTAGGTTATTTCTTATTAATAAATTTAATTTCTAGGTTATAGTATATNATAAAGATAGAGCTTTTTATTCTTCTTTAGGATAAATATAATAAGGTATTTAATAAATAACTTACTTTCCCTAATATATCCCTTTTATAATATATCTTTAATATATTCCTTTAATACTAATAGTTATACTTTATTAAGTAGGTAGAGTTTATTAAAGCTAGGTTATTTCTTATTAATAAATTTAATTTCTAGGTTATAGTATATATATTTAGGTAAACTTATTTTAAGTTCTTTTATAAAAAGCTTCTTATAGATGCGGTATTATAGTAGAATATTTTTAAGCTATTTTTCTTCTAGTATCTTCTTAACTTACTTAAGGTCTTTTTCTAGCTAATAGAATTATTATATAATATATATAATTATTTTTTATTGCTATTATTTCTATTTATTATGGTATTTATATTATATCCCTTTGGGTAAAGAGGTATCTTATATTTGCCTTTACTTAACTTCTCTAGTATCTTTAGTAGAAATTTAAGATCTTATATTATTCTCTAAGTTATTACTTAATATAGAGGGTATCTCCTTATTAAAAGAGAGTACTTAGCTAGTTCTCTAGTTAAAATATAGGTTAAATTAGCATAACTATAGGTACCTAAGTATTAGGTTATAGCCTTCTATAAGTATAATATTAAATAAGATTCCTTAATTTTTTCTTTTAATAAAAACTTTAAGGTAATTAATCTCGCTATTAATAACTCTATTATTATAATTAAATTATTTCCCTTTNAAAACTTTAAGGTAATTAATCTCGCTATTAATAACTCTATTATTATAATTAAATTATTTCCCTTTGAGGTTAATTATTATATAGGGCTTTGCCTTATACCTCTATAATAGCTTAAGCCTATTTACTATCCTCGGGTTAAAAAGGTTCTACTTAGCTCTACTATCTACTAAAGCATATAGCTATTTCCCCTTGATTTATATTAGTATTTTAAAATATCTTAGGTTAATACCTCCTTTTATAGTATATAAGGCCCTTCATGGCATTATTAGCTACTCTTCTGCCTATAGCCCTTTTATAGGTAGGCTTTTTAGTTTTTTAATAGTATATAGCTAGTATAATTATGCTTATAGTCCTTATTGCTATATACTTTATAGTTATATATATTATCTTAGCTATATAGCTAGTCTTAGTATTATTATTCTTATTCCTATCCTAGGTTTTCTTTATTATTTAACTAGGTCGCTAATTACTAGTTTTTTAGTTTTTTTTATTCTTTTTAACTAACTTATTTCTATTAGTCCTTAACCTTATAGATTATTTATTTATGCTTCTAAATAGCTCTATATAGTTCTTCCTAGTACCTAGTATATATAATGCTAATAGTATTATATTAATAAAATACCTAATAGCCTTTTATTTTATATTATATATAGGGGTTATTATTTAATTAAGCTAGTAAGGCAATAAGAAAATAGTCTTATTCCTATTTTTCTTTTTAATATTCCTTATATTAGTAGTATTAATAGGATATCTAGGAGATACTAAGATATTTCTTATGCGTAGGGTATATCCGCATATTATCTTATAGGTTAAATAGTATTTCTTAGTATTGCGGGTTTTTAGCTAATTCCTTATAATAGGCTTTAATATAGATTTCTTATTTATATATAATATCTATATATTCTCGTGCTATCTAAATATACTTTTCCTATAGGCTATTCTAGTATTAGTTATTATTTTTATTATATAACTATAAGTAGTTTTCTTTTATTTATAGCTCTTTATTGCTTTTTTAGTGCTTTTATTATTAAGAGCATTTCTTATATAGTTCTTTTTATAGTTTCCTAGCGTCTTATTTAAACTTAGTTTAGTTATTATTATTACTATTTATTTTAGCGATTTAATTATTATGTAGTAAGATTACCTTATTAATCTATTTTTTATTATTTATAGATCTTATTATACTCCTAGGATACCTTAACTTAGTATTAGGGGCATAGGGTATAATTATATTATATAAGATTATCTTATTTATAGTCCCTTTAGTAGATTATAGTAAGTATTAAAACTTATTTCTTTCTTTTATATCTTATAATTTACTTCTTATAAGGGAAGCCTTTTATAGTGGCTTCTTAAAAGTTAGTTTATTTATTTATTATTAGGGGTATTTATTGCCCTCGCCCTATTAATACCACTTCTTCTTTTTATTTAAGTTTCTTAGTTACTATAATAGTAACCCTTTTGCTATTTATTATATCTAGCATAGGGTTTTCTTACTTTATTAGTTCTAGGAGTAGTTACTATTGCGTATCTTTGTCTCTCCTCGCTAATATATTATATCTACTTTGTGATATCGCGGCGAGTTTGGTTATTTAAATCGCAATTTAGGGTTCTTTATCTTCCTATTAGACTTATTATATTATATTTATATATTTCTTACTTTTAAGGAGGGATTATTATTAGTTTAGCTAATAATATCCCTTCTTAATATCTTATTATTTCTTATAATAAACCTTTTTAATATAGTTTATTTTATAGTAGTATTAGCATTTAAGGCCATAGTAGTCCTATTTGCCCTTTTATATAGCTCTAAGTACTATAGGGCTAGCTTTAGTGCTATAGGAGGTATTACTACTTTTTTTCTTACCTTAATTAATATTAAACCGGGGGTTATTAATCTTATAGTTATTAAACTTAGGGGTTTAGAGCTTCTTTTATATAAATTATTATTTATTAATCTTAATTGCCTTATTAATATACTTAATGAGGTTATTAGGATATTCCTCTTTATAGAGTTTTACCTATATTTCTTTCTTAAGTCTATTAAAGAAAAAAGATATTAGGGGTTCCTAATTCTAATTAAGCTTTAAGGCGAGTTAAAGGTACTTTATTCTATACTCCGAGGTAGATTAAGTCTATTAGAGTACCTTAATTTCTCTTTTAGCTTATCCCTTTTTATTAATAGTTCTAAATACTTATTAGAGTATTACCTTAAAGGCTTTATAGCTTGAATAGAGATAATAAGTATAAGGTAAATATTAGCTAGTTAGGACTATAAGGTATTCCCTTATAATAGGTTTAAACTAAGTAGCGATATAGCCCTTAAGTTTTCCCGCAGCGTATTAAACCTTATTAGATTCTAGGGCGAATTATATTAGATAATATATTATAAATACCCTTAGTTATATAAGAAATATAAGTAATTTATAGGTAGTTTTATTAAATAGTTCTAGGGGGTTTAGCTTTAGGATTTCTCTTATATCTCTTTTATTTATAGTAGTAATTATTATATTATTAATATTTTAGATATTATCTAGGTATATTATATTTTAGGCATACTAGGTTTTATTTATTCTTTTAATAAGCTTATATAATCTATCTATTTCGGTGCTTATAGTAGTAATCTAGGCTTAGAGTTACTTATTTTCTTTATTATCTAAGCTATCTGCGTTATTTATATCTTTGTTAGTTAAGGCGGCCTAGGTAGGCGTAGCGGGTAGGTTATTAATAGGTGGGACCTACTAATAGTTATTTATGGGAGTTACTTAGGTAGCTATTATATTTAATATTATTTAAGGTAATATAGGTAATCTATTAAATAAGAGCTATTAATATATAATAATTATATATATTCCTAAGAGATAAATTAGTTATACTAGGTTTATATTAGTAGGTAGATTAATTGCGCTATGCTTAAATAATAGGGTATTATATCTAGTAATATACTTAAAGGTATTAAATATAATTAAGTTATATTAATAGCTAAGGTAATTATTATATAAGAAAGTATAATAAGTATATTTTATATATCTAGGCTTCTTTGCGTAAAGCTGATCGCGAGTAAGCGCGATATTGTTCTAGGACTAATGCGGTCTAGGAATACTAGCGGTCCTTAATATATTAGTCTATTCGTGATTAGTGGTTCAGTACTTAAGATTTATAGGGGCTATGTGACGTAGCCGCGGGGGTCATAACAGTATTAACTAAGGTATAGATTTTATTATTATTTTTATTAAAGTATTAATTATTACTTTTATTTTATTTTATTTCTAGAAAGTAGCTCTTATTTAGTTTAATACTCTTAAATAAAACTTTAAGGTTAATTTTCTATCTAAGGGCTTATAGCTAGCTATTATAATTCTTAGCTATAATATTAAAGGCAATGCTACTAATACTAATCTTAGGACTATATTATAAAAGTATTACTTCTCTTTATATAATTTAAATTATAATAATACCTTTGCTTTTATTAACTAGCTAAACTTAATATATAATAATTTATAATATTATAGATATAATATAATAGGTAGCCTAGATATAAAGCTATTTATAAAGCTCTCTAATTAATTATTACTCTAGAGAGATATTACTTATAAGTTATTCTAGAAATTATATTATCTTATTAATCCCGCTAATATATCTTAGCGCTAAGGAATTCTACTAATATAAGATATAACTATAAGATAAATGCGACTTAAACCCCTTATATCTTTATTGCTATTATAGATACTTACCTTAATCTCGAGCTAGGTATCCGCTGCGGTATAGTAGCCTTAACTAAGATCTTAGCCCTTAGCTCTATAACCTTAACTATTATTACTAAAGGTATTATTAATAAGCTCGGCAAAGAGTAATAAAATAATCTTAACTATGCTAAGATATTTAGCCTTAATAGCTTATTATATACGCGGTATAAGTTTAATATTAGGGCAATAGGTATATCTAATAGAAGTATTTATAACGAGGGCCTTATATCTAAACCCTAGTTATATATCTTATAGGTTATTATTAGATATATAACTTTTATTATAATAATAGCTATTAGTATTTGCGATATTAAGATTATTAATATTTAGTTAAATATAGGCGCTATAATTAGTGCTATTTTTAATTATTAGCTATTTTATTATTATATTTAACTAAGTATATAATTGCCTATTAAAGGGCTAGGGTAATAATAATAAAATCTATAGTATAAACCTATATTATAATATTATAGTTATATAAGATATTATATTAGAGGGCGATATAAAAGTAATATAGCTTATTTCTAATAGCTTAGGGATTTAGTTAATTTAGCTAGCTTTAATAGCATAATTAAATAATATAAAACCTTAGATATCTAATACTTTGGGATAAATCTTAGATAACTTTAACTTTAATCTATGATTTTTAGCTAAGATTATAATATCTTTTATGATTTTATTTAATTAAAAAATACTCTATATAGCTATTTATTTTTTTTATTTATTAAGCCTTTTTTTTTATTTATTTAGCCTTATTACTTATATTCTTAGATACTAAGCTGCCTTTAGGTAGGTATTAATTAGATATATTTATAATAACTTATAATAAATTTAAAGACTACCTAGGGTATTAGACTAACTTATCTAGCCTAATTAGGCCTTTATTATATTATTACTTTAAAATTATACTTTTAATTATATTTATTAGTAGTTAAAATAGTAATATTTTAATTAAATAGCTAGTATTTTATATATTAGCTTTTTGCCTTAATAATAATATTAATTATATTTAGTATTATAACGCAAAGGCTCTCTAAGACCTCTGGCTTAATTAAGTGCTAAGCCTTAATCGCAGCTTTTACTAAAAGCTATCAGGTCTCAACGGTACTATCACGACCTATGCCACGACCTATGCCACGACCGAATGTATGACGCTATGCGGCACGGATCAACGTATTACCGTTCACTCTCTCACTCTGTGCGAGTGAGAATGTGGCGATATCTCACGATGTCCATCGTGAGATACTCCCCAGACGATGCCTATCTCCTTGCTTGCGCGAAGACTACCAACGCGTACCGGACCCACTTCTTTCACGTAATTGACCCGGGTATGAGCGGGGTACGAGAGGTCTCTTTAAAATCAATTATAGCTAAAACACTATAGAAATTATTTTAAAGAGACCTATGACTTCCTAATTAGTCCCTAGCCAGGTACTTAACGCTGCTAACCCTAGTAGTTATATTATAGAAGAAAATAGCCGCTATGAGTAACCTAATGATTTTACCTATAGACCTGTGTTCAGCCCGACTATACGCTGCGGCGCTTACTTCCTTCCTATGGAGATGCCCTTATGAGACCTAGAGGTTAAGTTATTGCCCTAGATGCCTCTAGAGCTTTTTTAGCTTTTCCTACCTTATTCCCTTATTAAAAGCTAGGTCTATTATACTAATTCCTAGGTTTAAAGCTTACTCTAAAGTTATTACTTAGGCCTAATAAGCCGGCTGCGAGGCTAATATAAGACCTCTATTGCAGAGATATATATATAGCTTACTATCCTAATTTATATAGGAATTCATAAGGAATCTATGATCTACTGCTATTAGGAGACTTCTTCGCTAGGGCATTAAGGCGCTAACTATAGTATATATAAATACCTTATGTATAACTGCTTCTAGCTTCTTTAACGCTATATATAAGTCTTTAACCTATTTAATATCACCGATATATAGCTACTAAAGGTATTCTAAGCCGTGGATAACTAGTCTGAGTATATATAACGTATATCTCTCGAGCTATAGACCCTAGGCATAAATATTACTATAGATAAGTATATAACCCGCTTCACAAGGAGGTTATATAAGATAATAAAGGTCCCTAATAAACCTATGCCCCTCGGCTTTAAGTCTTAGGTTATGGCCCAAAAAGGCTTCTTCTTATAGTGGATTTAGCACTAGCTAAAAAAGAGATATAGACCAGTTGGTCTTTAGAAGAAGCCGCGCTAGCACCTAAGGAAGAAGAGCTAATTTCCTAGTTAGCTATGTAATTAGAGATAAAGAGATTTATATATACCTCTTAACCTAACTCAGAGCATAGTTATTGCCCTAGTTAATAAGCTACTAAAAGCTAGATATTATATCTTTATTAATAACCTCTTCTTATCTGCGAATCTCTTTATATATCTTTGCCGGCTAGGCCACGGGGCCATAGGCATAGCCCGCTGTAACTATGGCATATTTAAGCCCTTTATATAGCTTAAAGTTAATGACACTGCTGGCTGTAACCTTCTTTGGTTTAGCGAGCTTTGAATAGCCCTAATAGTTGATTATAAGGTAAGGTCTTAAGACTAATTTATGTATGATTTTGTAAAATACCTTATTTCTAAGAAGGTCTTTTATAAATAAAATTCTAGAAAAATATGCTTATAAGATATAAGCCTAGGACTTTATTACCCTATATTTTAGCTTATGCACTTTCTTATAAACAGCTTACCTAAGCAATAGCCGCTTATATAAGCAAGATATAAGGGAGTGTTAATATTGCCCTTTCTGGGCTTATTTCCCTTTTAGGAAGGTCACGTGACTTCGGACTTAGGGCTTTATTATAAGCCTGACAACGCCGTTAAAGCCGTAACCTTCCATAGGGTATTTCCTATTTGGTTTTAAATCTCTTAGTTTAAAACCTTTAAGGGTTTCAGCTTCTTCCAACTATAGCCCGGCTTCTAGTTACCTGTTTCTAGTAAAACTAATAGGGTTTTAAAGCCCGGAATTAGAGCTATCCGATGGTATAACTTTTATCCGAATCGGGCTAATAAATTCCGATCAATTAGCTATATAAGCTATAAACCCTCTCTTAGAAATAGCTTCTGAGATATATAACTAATATAGACAACAAGAACACCAATCAGAAGCTGGTCTTCTCTATTCTGACCCTATCTTACTTTTGACCTACTTTTATTGCTCTATGATTCCTTACCTAGCTAATCAGCTTTATATAAGGACTGATTCCACTGCCTATTTACCTCCTATCTCTATTACCTACCCTATAGTCTTTGAAGACTATATTTCCTCTATTTTTTAGTCTTTCACAGATATAAAAAAAAAAAAAAGTAATATAATAAAACTTATAGTATATAAAAAGATCTTTTATAAAATAAGATTTATAATTACTTAGGAAAATAATATTCTTTTATTACTTTTAAGCTAATTTTATATATTTAATAAAGTATTTAAATTATTTTAAATATTACTATTATTAATATATCCTTTTAGAGATATTATAGTAATAGCTTTATTATTAAGACTATTATTACTATACTTAGGTAAGATTTAAATATTAGGTATAATTATAAGTACTAATATTATTACCTTAGCTATTAATATAGCTTTAATAATTAAAATAAAAATAATTTTATAAGTATTATATATTATATATCTCTTATTATTATCTTTTTTTTATAAAAGATCTTATAATACTATCTTATAAAGTAACAAGCCTAAAAGTATAAAGCTATAGCATTCTTATTAATAGTTCTAAGAACTATATTAATATATTAATAAAGGCTATAATATTATATATACTATTCCTATATAATATATTATTAATATTATATAATTTTTAATTAATTCTTTTTAGTAAAAAAATATTATTTTATTTATTTTATTTATTTAAGTTTATTTTTCTTACTCTTAAAAAAAATCTTATATATAAGGCTTTAAGCAGCTAAGTAATAGCTATAATAAAAGAAAAAAACCTTAACTTAATAAGCGCTATTATAATAATAATACACTCTTTAAGGGTCTTAGAGTTAGAGTAAGAAAAACACAATAAGCTAATCTTTAAGTATATTTACTATTTATAAATAAAATCTCTAAAATTATAGCTTTTTAATAATATATTTATATTTTATATTAATAAAATATTATAATTATTATAATTAAAAGAAATCTAAATAATTAAAAGATACTTATTATAATACTCTTATAATAAGTAAAGTAATAATATATTAAAAGTATTATTAATATAAAATATAAAATAAATATAATAACTAAGTAACTTCTCTATATATATAATATATCTATAATTAAAAGTATTATTTTTATTACCTTACTTAAATAGCCTTTTTCTTAATTAAGTATCCCCCCGTGCTTAGTCTTCAAAGCATAGTAGAGTTACAAAAGACTAAGTCATAGGAATAGGCCGGACTATAGCCCCCCTCAAGTAGGCCTTGACGGGCAATCAATGAGTCTCCCTCCCTTTCAGCTTAGGTTCCTAGAATAATGCGCTAGGCTCTATATAGATTAGCAGCTCTATCATTCTAAAACTAGATAGATCATAATCGTGAAATTCGTAATTAGCTAAATTTTAGTTCTACCTTTCTGAAAACGGCCACATCTTAACCGCGAAATTCCAATTAGCCATCATGCGGAAGAGCAACGATAAGGTTATAGTAGGTAAGAAAAAGTTTTAATAATCTTCTGAATTTCCCTGCTTATGCGTCGTGATTGCGAAAACCCTTACTATTTTCTTTTACTTATTATACCTCTAATATAGCTTTAATTTATATTAAGTTAAATTGTAGTTCTTATAAAAAGATTAAGATTATATAAATATATAATTTAGGTATATTACTAAAGGAAACTAGAGCTAAAAAAGGACTTTTTATATATATAATCTTTAATATTATATAATATTATTAAAGCTAAGAAAATCTTAAAAGATAAATTATATTTTAATTAGCTAATAATTCTATTAAAGAGGGGTAAAATATATATTCTTATAGTTATTATTTTTAATTTTTTTTCCTTATTTAATAAAATTATAAATACATATAGCCTAAATTATTATAAAATACTTTTAATAAAGTAATTAAGAAAGTAAGATATATAATATTATTATATACTTTAGCGGCTACTTATTAATCTAGATTTAGCTCAAAAGCGCTTTAATTTTATATAAAGATATATTAATAAAAATAAAATTTTTTAATTTCCTTAGATTTTCTTTAATAAGTTATTAATTTAATATAATAATAATAAGAAAATAAAATAAATATTTTATAAATACATAAGTTTTAGTATTTCTTTAAAGAATTATAATTTTAATTATAATAAAAATAATAATTAAAGCCTAAGAATATATTAAAAAAGAAAAAGCTAATAAAATATAAAAAGTAATTTTTTAGTACTTTTTATCTTAAAAAGGTAATATAACTTATCTTATTTAATAATTATTTAAACTCTAAGTATATTAATATTATAACTTAAATCTTACTTAACTATCTAAAGTAATATCTTCTTAAGATAATTAATAAAAAAAGAATATTCTAATATAATAAAATTTAATTTTTTATACTAAATTAATATAAAAATAGCTTAAAAAGTATATTAAAAAAAAAAGGCTTTTTTCTCTTAGATTAGCCTTCTTACTTCCTTAATCTTAATCCTATTAAAAACCTATAAGTAATCTTAAAAAAAGAAATCTATACTTAATACCTAGAACTAAGTAATTTACTAAAAAGTTAAGAAGTTTTATAGCGCTTAGTTAATATTATATGCGAGGTTTAATAAGATATTAAAGAAAAGGTATTTAAAAACTTAATAAATTTAATACTAAAGTATATATAAGTAGTTATTACTAACAAGAGCTAGTATACTAAATATTAATATATATTATAAAAGATTATGCTCTTTGGGCTTTAAATTAATATAGCTTATAACTTTATATAACTTTAATTAAAGGCATAATGCCTAGTTAAAGGTAATAGTTATATTTATAATAGTTTAGGAAAACCTAGTCGGTGTTAGAACTAAATCTTAGTACTGTCATAACTTAGAGGAGTAGTAATGCCACAATAAGGGCAGAAGTAAAGGTAAAAATAGTTTTTCCGATATTATAAGATCTAATTAAGTAGATTTGAGACACGTTGAATAGTTTTTATTCATTTTCTGCCTCTACGTCGAGTCGGGTTTTCCCTTATCGTTGATATCTGATTTATGAAAAGCCTCAACGCCCTTGACCTGAGAGGGCATAGTGGGCGGGGTAGGAGCGGTTCCACTTTGCCAATACTATGAATTTCTCGAGTTTCTGCGGAAAGAATTCCTACGTCCCCCTTGCTGACAGATCTGCCTTGTGCACCAGACTCGCCTCATCATTGTCACTGTACTGCACCGTGGGCATCTTGTGGAGGTAGACTCCAGGAGTATCGTTGCCTTCTTCCGAACTTGGACGATTCGGGACGACCAGCTCAATATCGTGTCTTCTTATCCCTCGTGTCTTGGGCCGACTGTTGCTTCCGTACTGTTGGTAATGATTTCCATTGCTGCGCACCGAACTGCCTAGAGCAGGCCACAACATCACTAGTAGCATGCGTACTGTCGGGAGACAGGCGCACATGATGCCGACGCAAATCTCTATGGTGGACCAGATAGAGACGTCGTAAAAGTCCCATGTTGGGTTTGTGGATTCGCCAAAATGCACGAGTGTCAGAAGGCGTAGAATACTCACGATGGTCACACTACGCCGTAGGTCAGTAAAAGCAACATCCAAACTTGCTAGCAAGACGGGGTGGTACGCTTACAGAGCTCCGACGCAGAACATGACTGCCACACCAGCCTTCTTCTTCCAGTGGAGATTCAAAGCGCGCAATTGCCACAAAGGTATAGCGAGAATCCATATGTCCAATGCAATACTTATACTACCATTTGCCCACGATCCACCGCTGGGGTTAAAGCAGGAGCCCTCATGTAATCCGTCCCACCCTGTCCAGAAGTATGAAGTCGGCTTGCATTGAAAGATCAACCCTAATATGCAAGCGAAACCCCAAAGGGTGGTAAGAATAAACGTGGCCCAAAGCAAACGCTGAACTCCTCGTGAAGGAAAAATCCTTAAAAAGAACGCGATAATAGCTAGCTTAACTAGCGGGGATTGTATGAAGTAGAGCATCCCTGTGATCCATAGGTACCGGAGGGCATTCGTGATTTGGTCTGCCGTCAAGGTCCAAATATCTTTCCCAAGACCGTTAGCCGTCATGCCGGAGACGGTAATAACTGTAGTAGGCACAACAGTAATCATCGCTACCAATACGAGCCAATCATCCAAGCCGAGGCTGAGGCTCCCGATGAAGATCTTATATGCGAACCGAATAACGACGAAGACTCCTGCGATGCAGGCTAGGGTGATGGCGCTAACGATATAGTTCCCTGTGCGGTCTCGCGTCGGTGCATCGCAGTAGGCTAAGCTGGCGTTCTGGGTTGCTGTGGGAGGTTTTCCGTCAATATCCATTGAATATAAAGCGTCAAGAGGTTCGTCACATACTCAGAGTCTCAGGTATTGTGCAGTTACCAGCGACGCAGCCCGTCAAGGTCTGTTGAAACTGCTTGTTGGTGCAAATGCATGTCTGGTCGGTAGGGGTGCAAAGTCCTGCTCGGAAAACGCCGTCGATACATGGTATCTGAATTCGAGCCATCAATGATCTCTGCCACAAATTGACAATCATCCAAACGGCCATAGAACCGGGCCACAACCGGACACGTCGACAACTTACTGCGCAGCTGGGGAGGCCAGATAGGCTTGAGAAGGAATCCTCGGCACGGGCGGGCGACGAGGCGACGGGGAAGAGAAAAACAAGAACAAGGCAATGCAGGACATCCATTGCTGCCACCCTGGATTTAGGTTTGAAGCTGGACAGGCGATGGTATCCAGGTCAGTCAACTGGGGGTGAGGAACCGGGAGAGTTAAAAGCTATTAAAGGCTTCAACCCCGGAGAACCTCTGCCCGCCGGCATAGACCCGATAGCCGTTGCCGTAGAGTCCTTGCTGGAATGCGGGACAGGGTGCCATGTAGCCATATCAAAAGTTGCTAATTTTCATCTGAAAAGGCACCTCGTTCCGCCACAAAGTCAATGCACAGACTAGCTATGCAGCTACATCAGAAGTGGTGACTTGTCGTGTTAAGAAACGCCTCGTTCCTCAATAAAGTCAATGCGCACAGGTTCTTCGCCGGGCCCCCCGAAGACCAACACAATCTTGACACATCCATCACAGATGCCGCTCAGGGAGTGAGAGAGTTCACACCACTATGAATCCCTGGGTCGTGGCTTAGTGTCTAATGTCAACAAGGTTCGACGGAAATAAGCCATTTCAAATAAACAGTCAGAGCCAAGATCACCTGAGTGTGTGAACACCTGCACAATGTCAATTGCCTCACATGCCTTCGGGAACCCCGGAAGTACGTGAGGGGTACGGAAAGTTTCATTTATGAAAGATTTCGTGCTAATTCCCCGCCAAAACACTACTAATTCATTTTGATAAGAACGATGGAGTCCCCTCCAATTCTTGACGAGATCTAGGTCATCAATCCCTATGACGATAAGAGCTTCCTCGATGAGAGGTACAGCCATCGCATTTGGCCCAATGACTCGACCCGAGCCGCGGCTTTTCCGGCTGAAGAGGACCAAGGCATGTCAGACAATTGGCTCCACAGGGATCATTGATGGCACCAGTCAATTGATGAGAATTATCTAAAGAGCAATTGTACTGTACAAAAGAGGATGACGTTGCTGTCTTATATAGAAGTGGAAGATGATGTGTTATTGTTGAAAGGTTTAAGTTACATATGACTGTGAGGAGCACAGCTCCTCACATAGTATCCACATCCTAGCCACCAGCAGATTGGACCATCTTAGTCATACGATCTCAACAGTGCGACAGGCTGATATGCGACAAGGCACGACCTTCGAGCTCTTCCAAGTGGAACAGCGCGAATTTCACATCAACACACTGCCTCTAACGCCTCTGAAGCTATTCCAACTTTTCCACCCTATATCCCTTCTTAAAAAATAGGTCATCTATACGAGAAGCTAGGTCTCATAGCTTAAAATAAACGGCGGGATTAATAGCTAGAAAACCGAAATATAGTAAACCTTAAAACTCTATAAATAAGAAGGTCTAATAGCTTCAGAGGTAATAATAATAATTATAGTACTTATTTATATAGGAATATATAAGGAAAAGAAGATATAAAGCTATTAAGAAACCCCTAAGCCTAGTTGTTATAATTGCAACTTCTTAGGTCACACAAAGCTAGGTAGGCAAAATAGTTGTATTATATTAAATCTTACTAGAATTGAGATAATAGTATTAGTAATAAAGCAAAAAGGATTCTTTTATATTACTTCGCTAACAGGGTTAAGACATATAAACCTATTATTCCGCGGGCTTGCATTAAGCTGTGTTATACTAGTATTTAATATACTAAGCACTTATATATTGAGTTTATTTTATATAATATATTTTAACTCATCTATACGCCTCTTTGCCTCTTTAACTATACCTAAGTTAATAAGGCTAGACTACTTCCAAGGGTATTCTAAGTCATTAAAGAGTAATCTAAGCATATATAAGCTATATCTATATAGCTATTCCGTCCTAGGTCCCAGCCAGCTATTAATAAGTATATAATCCGCTATATAGGCAGAAGTAATACTATTATAAGTATTAAAAGTAAGCCTAACCCTATAGGCTTTAAGATTTAGGTTATAGCCTAGCTAGACTTCTTTATTTACTAGCTATAGCATATTAAAGATATGAAATATAATGCTATTAATATTAAAATTTCAATATAGATATTATTATTATAGCCCTTATAACCGTTATAAGCCTAGCCTAGGAAAAGAAATAAAGTCTTAGCTAAGGCTATAAAGAAAGCCTCTAATATAGAAAATAATAATAAAGTAATAAATTTAACTTAAGGTATTATTATTAGTCTTATAAAAATACTACTAAAATTAATATATTATATCTTTATAGATAACCTCCTCTTATCCCTATGTCTCTTTTATAACCTCTGTAAGTAAGGCTATATAGCCACTAGTATAGCTTATATAAATAGCGGCAGCTACGAGGAAGTAATTAGAGATAAGAATAATAATAATAAGAGTAAAAAATATATAAGTTTAATGGCATTAAGGCAATATTAACCTCTAATTACTAGGTATTAACTTTAGATATTTTTTACTAAGAATATTATATTAATATATTTTTTTATTATAACTATATATTAATTAAATTACTTAGAAAGATACTAAGCTTATAATATTTTTATTTATTATATTTATTAGCATTAATAATAAGTATATTATTTAATAAAGGAAATAACTATTATGTCACGGCCATGACATGGGCTAGGCGGGAAGCCTGGCAGAACGATCTGACTAAGCAAGGGACCGAGCAACAGGAATGTCGGTCCTACCCTGGACCGAACCTCAGAACGATCGGTCCAGACAGACCATTACAAGTATATAGAACACATTCATTACACTTTCTTATGTAGGTAGTAGCTACCTCAGCCATCAATACAACTTGGTTACACTTAATACCTTTGAGCACATTACTAGACGTGACTTACACCTTTATTTAAGACAACGCTAACAACCCTCTGCCAACATAAACCCAGCACGACCGGTTTATCCCTTGGGAAAGATACGATCATCAGATATTATCTAAGAAGTTATAAGCTAGGCTAATATAGCTTTTTTTTTAAATAATAAAGCTATTAAAATAATTAATATACTAATAGTAGCTACTACTTATAAAGACAAGATAAACTATATTAACCATAGTAACTAGCTAAGGTTATATTATAAGTATAGTAATACCCTCCGCTAGGGCCTATAGCAGGTATTAGCCTAGACTTTCCTCCTTAATATAGCTCTTGTTAATAGGTATATTATTTAGCTCTATACATAGCTAAATTAAAAGAAATATATTAATTATAAAATATAATAAGAGTATATCTCTAATAAATTATTTAATACTTATAACTAGAATAATCAGGTATAGAAATATTACTAAGTAAGAGATAAGCATAATTTATAAAGCCCTTAGTTATAGAGGGAATATATTTATTATGAGATTGATTATATTAACTATTATATTATATTAAGCAACTTAGCCTATTAGGGGTATTAATAGGGCTAAGTAAGAGTAAAAGCTTATAAATAGAGCCCTCCTAAAGAGATTATTAGTAATAAGGAGAAAAGTAAATAAGAGATACTATAATTATAAACCTTATATAGCTATTATATTTATAATATAGTAATTTATATGTCTAAGTATTAGTTATTACGGCTATAATATAGGCTAGGCAGGGAAACCTAGTAAAATAATCTAACTAAGCAAGGGGGCCAAAGGGACTAAACCTTATTCCTATTAGTCTTAGGAGTAAGTTATAAGAATATTAGTCCTACCTTAGATTAAACCTTAGGATAATTAGTCTAAGTAAACTATATAACTATATAAAATATATTTATTATACTTTGTTATATAATAGCTACCTTAGCTATTAATATAACTAAGTTATACTTATTACCTTTTAAGTATATTACTAGATATAATACCTCTTATTTAAGTATAGCGTGATTAATCTCTTTACTAATATAAACCTAGTATAACTAGTTTATCTCTTAGGAATTATATTATTATTATATTACTAGGACTTTTATTATTACCTAATTTAATAAAAAAAAGTTATACTTTTAATTTAATATGTCTTAATTCGCTATAGCCCCTTATTATAACCTTATTATATGTTTTTATATACCTAGGAGATATGAATAATATTAATAAAGCTAGCTAGGTTAAGAGGTATATTAAAGAGACAGTTTTTA
This sequence comes from Fusarium cf. falciforme, assembly GCA_011033785.1. Lineage (NCBI taxonomy): Eukaryota > Fungi > Ascomycota > Sordariomycetes > Hypocreales > Nectriaceae > Fusarium > Fusarium cf. falciforme. The sequence goes on along the minus strand of WESZ01000109.1, from coordinate 61,051 downwards.
TACTTTATTTTAAGAGCTAATTTAAAGAGCTTTAAATAGAAGGATTAAAGTTAGATAATACTAATAATATCTTTCTTAATTAAGTATAGTAAGTAGGGAAATTAATATAATTTTACTTTACTAAGTCTATATATAATAACCTTTTTTAATTATCTTAAAATATCTTAAGAGTCTTATATAGAGAATAGTTTTATTAAATATATACTTATTATAATAAGAAGGTTTTTCTTGCTTAATTTATATAAGTAAGAGATAAAAGGGTTATCTTTTACATAGTATAGGTAGCTATAGAATATTTTAGTGGTCTATTACTAGCTTGATGGTTTAATACCCGTGACTTCTAGTATATATAATTATATCTTATGTTTTAAGCGAGCCTAGCCGAACCTTCCTTCTATTAAAATCCAATTTTTGATATCCTCTTGTTTAATGGTTAATGTTTGAAGCTTTTCAGTTGCAACGTGGTAGTTGACGTGGCCATCGCGCCGCCACCTTAATGTCCACCTTTACACATCGGTCTCCCTAGCTGGGCCGCACATATTTGACTTCTGGGTCTCTTCAAGACCTAGGCTTAGGAGATATTCACGACCAGTGTTAGGAGTACTTGTGGGGGCCTCTAGTTCGGCGATCCGCATGGTTGCTGGCGCTCCCACGGGGGGCACTCTGAATAGCAAAAGGGGCCCTTAAATCGCAAAAAGGCTACTTACCTAGGCGCCTATTTTGTATCAGCCACGAGGTAACTTTCGTCCGTCGCCGCTTCGATAACTTTATATACTTATTAGACGCAAGAAAATTTCCCTGCGGTACTTAGCTTTAGGCAGCATTCTCTATATAACAGGAGTTATTTTTGAGAATCAGGGACCCCTTTTGTTAGTCAAGGTGCCCTGTGGGAGCGCCGGCGACCATGGGGGTCGCTGAACTCGAGGCCCCCACAAGTGGTCATATTAAAAGTTTCAAGCCCGTCGAATCAAAATTGCAGTCATAAGAGTTGAGTTACGATTGATGTGATGTAATTGAGACGTAGACGAAGATGGCGAAATGGGGGTGGTGAAATCCTGGTGCCCACTCTATGTCTCGGAACCCGAAACCCATGCCACACATGCCTCCTAGCATTGGACCAACTCTATCACCTAGCTCCATTCTGACGGGCGGCTAATGAGTCAAGAGGACGACATTGGACATTCCAAAAGGTTTCACAAATCAATCTCGCCGGAATTGACGGGTCGATGTGCAATTCTGTGGCGGGACCGCTCCTTTGCCCCCCGTGTTGTGCTGCGGGACCTGGCATATGAATTTAGGACGTCGGTCTTAAAAAAGAATGGAGACAGCGAGGAAAAAAACGGCCGTGCAAGAGTGGAAACTCGCGATCATTCCGATGACATGCATGATGAGGAGGAGAAAGGAGGAACTTGAGGGGGCTCTAAAATGATCAGGTGGATATATCTAGGTGAAGTACGAAATGCCGCAGAATAGCATAGGGATATTATATAGAATGTACAACCGTATTATACGTACGTATGTATAAAAAGAAAATATAGGTCCTATTAAAGCTAATGCTGCCTTTGTTTAGCAATAGTTTATCAACCTTAGCCGCTCTAACTGCAAGAAAAGTAAGCGATACAGATGATGTTACTGCTAGACGGATTTTATAGCAACCTCTATTGGGAGGCCAAAGGAGTATCTCGCTATATATGAGAAATGGCAAGTTAAGCAGCGATAAGAGCATTAAGCTTAAGGTACTGCCGGCTATGTTCCCTTATATTCTAAAGATATATAAAAGAAGATATCTAAAGTCAGAATTTAGTATATCTCTTAGGACGAGAGCTATTACATGCCCTAGCCACAGGGGTACCTTATAAAATAAGTCTAGCTTTATAATAGTTAGATCTAGTAGCTATTAGATAGGAATTAGTAACTTAGACTTTAGATTACTTTTTATATACCTTTTTTATATTATAACTTATATTTCTATTAATAAGATAGCTATTAGAGTCTACTATCTAGTCTTTGCTTTTAGTAATAGTTTAATCCCTTATTAGAGCTAAGGGAATTATAATAATTAATAATACTTAATACTTTTTTTAACTTAATATATACTTTATTTAATAAAGCTAATAATAAAAATTTATAAAGTATTTTAAAGAAGCTTATAAGAAGGTAGGTGCTTTAGATACGATTAAGATATAATTAGAAATAAAAGTTATATCTATATTACTATAAATATGACGATTATATATATTCCTAAGGGATAAACCGGTCATACTAGGTTTATATTAGCGGATAGACTAGTCGCGCTATGCTTAAATAATAAGGTATTATATCTAGTAATATACTTAAAGGTATTAAGTATAACTAAGTTATATTAATAGCTAAGGNCGCTATGCTTAAATAATAAGGTATTATATCTAGTAATATACTTAAAGGTATTAAGTATAACTAAGTTATATTAATAGCTAAGGTAGCTACTATATAGGAAAGCGGAATGAGTGCGTTCTATATACTTAGGCTTCCTTGAGTGAAGCCGATCGCGAGAGGGCGCGATGTCGTTCTAGGACCGACGCGGTCTAGGAATAATATCGGTCCTTAGTGTATTAGTCTTGTTGTGATTAGTGGTTTAGAACTTAGGATTTGTGGGGAATACGTGATGTAACCGCGAGGGTCGTAATAATAAAGACTCTAACTTACTAAGTCCTTATAGGAGCTTTAGCTAAATTAGGTTATAAGGCCTCCTAGGTTATATAACTGCGGCGAGTTATTATTATATTTTTAGTAATAACTAATTAACTCTAAATATCCTTATAATTACCTCTTTTTTAAAAAGCTTAATCCCTAAGTTTTATTATAAATTAAGATTATATATTTATAATATTATATATATACTAAATTTAGGTATTTCCCTTTTTTTAATAACCTTTATAAATTCCCTTATACTATTATAACTTATTAGTAATTATTTATTATTTTTCTTATACTTTCTTTTATAACCTTAATAGTCTTTTATTATAAGTATTATACTAATTCTTTATAATTTATATATATACTTATTATATAATTATTATACCTTTATTAGCTATTTATTATTTATAGCTTTAAATATATTTAATTATTATTATAACTTAGAGTTTTTCTTTTATTATAATATGCTTTTTATTTTTATATTATTTTACTTTTATATTATTATATTTTTATTTTTTATAAATACTCCTTTATATCTCCTATAATTATAACCTTAATTTTTTTCTTTTTTTTTATTATATGTTTTTTTTTCTCACCTAATTATTATTAAGATTTTAATAATACTTTCTCTTATTATTTATATTATTATATTAAAGAAATATAATTATAATCCTAATATTATATTTTAAAATATATAGATAAATAAAATCTTATATATATATTACTTAGAATATATTAATAAAGATCTTAGTATTTATTAATATTAAGTTAGGAGAAATAGGTACTAAGCTATTTTAGGCTATGAAGTAACTTCTTATATATAAAAAAGGAGTTAAAGGCCTTTAACCTTTAATTATTATTAGATTTTTTTATAATTAATTTTTTAGAAATAAAAATCTTTTAAGCTTTCTTCTTAGTAATAACTTTTATTACTATTAACTAATTAATTATCCTTATTAGTTTATATAGTATGTAACTTATAAAGAAATATATAAAATCTCTTTTTTAAAAATTACTTAAAAAAATTATATCTTAAGATTTAGCTATAATATATATATATAGCAAGTAAAATAAATAAGTAAGGAAAAATAAAAATCCCTTAACCTATACCTTTTCTATTTAATTAATTAATTCTTAACTACCTAGTATATTATAATATAATAGAGAGGCTAGAATCTTTCTTACCCTTTAGGCCCTTTAAAATAACTTAAAATTAAAGCTCTAATTATAATAATTATATCTTTCCCAAGGGATAAACTATTTATGCTAGGTTTATATTAATAAGGGATTATTAGTATTATCTGAAATAAGAGCAGAAGTTATATCTAGTAATATACTTAAAGGTATTGAGTATAACTAAGTTATATTAATAGCTAAGGTAATTACTATATAAAAAGGTATAATAAATATATTCTATATATTAAGGCAATTAAGTTAAATTATAATAGCTTATAGAGCATTAGCTATAATCCTATTATAAGCTTACTAAGGATTATAAAGGGATTATAATGCCTTAATATAATCTAGGTTAATCCTATAGTAATTAATTAATATAGTAGGTCCTTTTCCTAATTACATACTTATAGGATATATTAGCTATAATACTAAAATACTATATAGATCTATCTAATTAACTTAATAATACTTTAATATTAATAAAAAGTATTTAATTTTAATATAATATTATCTAGAAATTATATTCATTATTTAATCTTAAGTAATAAATCCTTATTTATTTATTTTTGACTTAGATTTATAAGGATTTCTCTCTTAATTATATAATATTAAAGATATAACTAATTAATTACTTATTAATTATAATATATTATTAATTAATATATACTAGGCTTTAAATTTCATTAAGTAATACTTAGAGCTTAAAATATATTTTTCTTATAGATATAATTATAAAAGAGCTAAATATAAAAACCTAATTATTATTTATAATTAATTTAAGCTTATAATAAATATAATTATAAAATATAATATCTAATTAAAAAATAAAATATCTAATTAAATACTTTATAATATATATTTTAAAAACTAAGTTCTTTTTAGCTTTTATATTATATATAAGGCTATTATAATAAAAAGAAATACTAAAAAGGCTTTAAATAAAATTAATTTTATTTGCCTTAACCTAAAAAATATAATCTTAAAGCTTATTATAAAGCTATAGACTTTAATAATTATTATAAAGGGAAGTAAATTATTAAATTCTAAGGTCTTAAAGACTTTAAAGATTATACTTAAGGCTAGATCTTAGTTTAAATACCTTTAAAAATAACTTAAAAAGTCTTAAAATAGCTTCTTAGAGTTAATCTTTAAAGCCCTAAGGTTTCTTTAAAAAAAATTAAAATAATTATATATAAAGTAATTTTATTAATTATTTAAAATTACTATTTTTAAGAAATAAATAAAATATTAAATTAATATTAAAAATAAAAAAGATTAAGTTATAAAAAAAGAGGTTATAATAATAAAAGAAATAAAAAACTAATTAATAAAATAGATATTAATATATAAGTAATAATTAAAGTATTAAGGAGTAATAATTAAAAGAATTTAATATAATTAATTATTTAAGATTATAGTATTTATTATAAGCCTAGCTATAATATAAGAATATATTTAGTAATAATTAAGATATCTAAGAAAAGATATAATTTATAATTTTAATAAATTAAATTACTTATAGTTATTTTATTATAACTTTTATAAAACAAATTAAGATTTTTAAGATCTTTATTTAACTAAGATATTTATTATATATATATTATCTATAAAGAAATAATAATAATTTTCATAATAATCTTAGTAATAAGCTTAATAATAAGTAACTTAATATAAAATAAATAAATTTTAATTTTAATAATACTTTTAAATTACTTCCTTAGTTAATAAATTAAAATATAGTAACGTGTTAATATTTATTATTAAAGGAATTATATAATATATTTCTAACTTACTTATATAGAATACTTCTTAAGCTTATTACTAAGTTATCTTTTCTAAAAAATATTAAAGTATTTTATTTATATCTAGCTTTAATAAGTATATATTATAATAATTATATAAAAAACTTTAATTTAGTAATTATATAAATATTAATTTAAAGCTTTATATAAACTTAAAATACATATTATTTTAAGGTTTAAAAGTCTTATTTATCTATATATTATTTATAATAAATATATAAATTAAAAAAAATAAATAAATAATAAAATAAGATAAAAACTAATAATAAAAAGAATATAGCTATAAATATAAAGTAATAAGTTTAATAGTAAGATACTTCTTACTTTTTTTTTAATAATTAAAAGTATTACTTCTAAGACTTTATTATTAATATTTCTTTTTATTTTTAGTATTTTATTACTATTAAAAACTTTAAAAACAATATTATAAGTTTAATAATATTAATGTATTTTAATATTTTATATAGGTTATTAACCCCTAATAGCTATAAATATCTCTAGTTTTTTTATTTACTTTTATATAAGTAAGACTTATATATTACTTTTACTTAGATTTTCTTAAAGTAATATTTTTACATTTTTTATAAAGTTATAAAGTTATAATTATATTATATATTAGTTATATTTTAAGCTCTTATAAAGACGTATTAAAAACTAATAAGTATTTATATATACTAATATATTATTACTTATAAAAGAGTTCCTAAGTCTCTTAATATAAAGTAATGCTTTTTAATAATCTTAAAATTTAATTATTTATTTTTATTAAAATACTAATAATAAGATACTATCTTAAAATAATTACTAATAGTTATTAATATTAAGCTTTTATTATCTAGCTTATAAGGTATTATATTTAACTATAGTATTTTACTTGTATTTAATAAATCCCTAAGAGCTTATATATACTACTCTTTTATATATCTAAGATAAGTTATTAATAATAATATTAAGTTATTTTTCTGTATTTAATATTATTAGTAACTTTATAAATACTTATTTTAAAATACTTTTAAGAATATATATTTCTTTATTTTTACTATTAAAATTACTATTAAACTTATAATTACTTATAGTTTATATATACTAGAATATTTATATTATATATTTAGTTACATAATCTTAATTAATTAAACCTATAGACTTTTATATATTATAAAGTTTTAATCTAATATTAAACCCTATACTTAATACTTTTTAGAATAATAATACTTTAATATTAATTCTAAGAATTGATCCCTTAAAAGCCTAGAATATTAATAACTATTATATTTTAATATAATTATATTTACAGCTTTATAGCTAAATCTTAGCTAAATATACTAAGATTTCTTTATTCTTTTTATTTAATATTATAAAATATATTAATACTTATAATAAGAGTTATAACCTATGCCTTATATTAATTATATTATAAGCTCTTAGGAGATTCTTTTTATAAGTTAAATTGTAATTTTTTTTAAAACTTTCTAATAAAAGGTTTTTATAAAAAAGGTTCTTTCTTAATAATATTAAAGCTTTTATATAATACCTTAATCTAAGGTATAAAAATATTAAGACCTTATTTTATATTTAAATATAGCTAGTAATTCTAAGCTTATTATATATTTATATAATACTAATATTATATAAGAGGGTTTTTCTAATAAGTATTAAGATAATTATATTATATTATTATTTCCTTAATAAGTAATATATTTAAATATTTACTATAGTACTTAATACTATAACCTTTATATAAAATAATAACTTACTAATATATAAAAAACCCTAAGAATTATAATAGGAGCTTATAAGAGTTTAATTATATATTTCTTAAAAACTTTAGTTTCCTCTTTATATTTATATAAATACTATTTTATATAATATAATTTAAGATACCTAGGTAATTTTTATTAGTTAATATTATATAATATATTCTATAGGGATTAGTAATACTACTAGTTAATTAATAATTATTTCTAAAGACTTAAAGACATTAAGTTATTATATATTTAGGCATATTTATTTCAGTCTATACTATTAGAAATAAAGTGCCTAATGCAATAAGTTAAACGCAAAGCCAGGTACATAACCCTCTAGTACCAGCGGCATTGTATATCTAGATATATAGAGCTAGTAGTAGGACAGCTTAGTAGTGCTAACTAAATTGAGGAATTATTACCCTTTCTTAAAACCGTACTAATATAAAAGAGGAAATCATGACGGTTAAGTAATAATAGCATTATCTATTAAGGTTTAGAAAGCAGCCATAATAGAAATATAGATCTAATTAAAAAAAATACATTCCTATGCTTTTTAGTAACTAGCCTTCTAGAAAGAATTATATAAGATAAGGAATCTTAGTTATTATATTAAAAACCTAAATACTTTATTAGAGAAATAGAACACACCAACCATATAGCTAAAATTCCTAATATGTCTTTCTTTTTTAGTGACTTTTAAAGAGGGATTTCACACACTTTCCCGTGATCTTAATATCATAGAAAATAATAAGGGCAACTAATCAATTGATAGTAATGATAATCACGCCGGAAATGAAAGCCCAAAGCTCCCCTTTCTCAACCTGACTGGTGAGAAGCTGATGGTGGCCAGAGGCAGCTGCCTCTTGCCCTTTTTCTACGTACAGGAAATTGCCCAATGGCCCAAAACGGCTTAGCACCTATTTCCCCCCAACTCAATACTACCCCCCCCTAGCGTTTAATAGGACACTTGCAACTAGTAACAAAGGGAGAGCAATCGCAGCACACGGGATCCTTAGCCCAAGTGATATGAGCGCCAAGGTTATACATATGGTTCAGCGAGTTATACTCTGAGTACACCCTATTGACCCTGCTGGTCTTAGGGTTCACGAACACCATGTGGATGCCATAGGTGCGGCCTACGGTTGGGTACTCAGGGATGGAGAAGTCGCCCTTCCAGAAGAAGGTGAAGGTATTGCAACCGTAGATGACTAGTTCTTTCTTCCATTGGTTAGGATTATTCTTGCGGATGGAAGCCTTGATGAACTGGGCGCGATTTTCAAAGATCGGGGGAAAACTGTCGGCCTGTGAGGATGTATTAGAATATGTCCTCGGACTTGACACAAAGCTTGAGACAATAGGCAATATACCTTGGCCCATTTCTCGATATTCTTCTCAAGGCCACCGCTTACGGCAGTGGTTATCCACCATCGGGTCTGGGAGTAGATCTTGAGGTCCTCGTCGAAGGTCTTCCTGGCCGTCCTGCCGCCGTCTTCGATACCTGAGAAGGTCGAGATGTACTGGTCGAGAAGGACCTCGAGCTTGCTGCGGGGGACGCACTTCGCAGCCTTGCCTTCATACGGGTTTTCATTGGTTTCTTCAATGTAATGCTTGTGGTATTCGTACTTGGACAGGTGAGAAGTGTCCCCGTGGTGGGTGAAGCCCTCCGCGCCGTTGTCGGCGTCGTTAGAGTGCTTGCGGCGGATGCTGGAGGCCGTGGCCGAGAGGGCGCACGCCAGGACGGAGAGAACGAGGGATGCCTTCATTGTGAATTGTTAAACCTTTGGTATGGTTGTCAAGATGAACGAGCGTGTGTTTTCTGACTGTCAATTAGTCAACTGGCACAAGGGAGCTATCTCGCAGCCGGCGTCTCTTTCGAGATACTTATAGACTCAGACTCCCAGGCCCCAACGAAGCTCTGGGAGCGCCACCGTGAAGGCCTCGGCGTAAGTTTAAGCTATTAAAACTCTAGATCCTTGCCTTCTGATGGTCACTGTGGCAAAGTCCAGTCTGAATGGCTGCAATGAGCGAGTTGCTGATTTGGAACTCGTATCTCTTGGCCCACCCTGAGTTGGGTACTGGATCACAGTTAAACCTAAAACACACACTTCCATTCCAATCAACAGATATCAATAGTGAGTAATGAGTGAAGGGCTACAATGCACTCCCCCTACAACTTATAGCTCATTCTGCAGTTCATGCGTTTCATCCATTCCGTTGGTTTACACCGCCAATATTCACAAGCCACTCGTCTCCAGCGACATTCCCCAATGTCCAAAATGGAAGTCTTCAGGCCTCACAGGGCTCTGTTGAAACGAGTGCTTAACTAATTGATGAACGGCCACTCCCCTCGTGAACACCGACCTGGACGCCCCCAGGTCTCATCGCGGCGGGCATTAGCTCCAGGAGCTAAAGCTAACGCGGTCTCTGTTAGTCCTTGTGACGAGGATCCCCGACGCTCGACGGATCATGGCGACTGGGTTTGATTCGTGACCTTCTCATCTGATGACCAGTGTCTCACATTGGCGTCACGCGGACGAACGGTCAAAATCTGGGATGCCATGACTGGCCATAATCAGGCGACGCTTGCGGGCCGTGCCTCGGAGCTTATTTAGTGGGCTTGCAGAGGGATTTAAATAATATTACAAGTATTAGGAATTACTATGTATAACTACCCTTTTGCTAACCCTACCTTAATGATTATAGCTTATATGAGCTAGTAATTAATAATTCATAAAATAATTTATATAATAATTATAATAAATTAAAGATAAAAAAAAAGATAATAGATATATTTTATTAATTTTATTATGTTTCTTAAGAGTGCTAAAATTATTAAAAATAATAATATATTAAGCTATTACTTTAAGTTATTTTATTAATTATCTTTATAGTTAATTAATACATTACCCTTATTATAATATTTCTTATAAGTCTAGATAATATAATAGCGTTTTTAGTAGGCCCCTAGCCAAGGCCTATTTGCCCTATAGGGCCTAATTACGCTATGACCCGTAACTAAGACGGGCGCGGCGGACCTTTTAGCCTAATTTGGCCTAATGGTATTGTTGCAAATCAGGGCTATCCGTGTGGATCACCTCAATCTATGTGTATTGCTTCTGTTGTTGTTCTTGATCATAATTCCCTCTTTCCCTTTTGGGCCGCGACGTGGCCTTCCTAATTGGGCCTAGCTTGCCGTAGAGCCGGAGATCACCCGGCCGGCCATTGAGGGCACGTGACCACCTTCTGACCTATTGTCCAGGTCTCAATCCAACAGGTATAGGCTATCAGGGCTTATATTCTTTTTAGTAACAGTTTTACTATAGTTTACTACTTGTTGCGGTTTAGTCCGTGATAGCGGTATTAATAACGCATATATAAGTCTAAGCCGCATTAAGCGCGACCAAATCTATAGGAAGGTACCCGTTGTGATTATTGGCAAGAACTACACAGGCCACTAAGTGCCGTTCTCTCCCTACTTCTATCTTAGTCCGGCCACAGGATGCTTGTCAGTCTCAGCTGAGAGTAAGCTACGATTGATGTCACGTATAACGCAAGCATATCCTATTTGCTGCTCTCATCTGGTTGCAATGTGGTGCCAAGGAATTTACAGGGGCAGGCGGGAAACAGCGGGGCAAAGAGGCTGGAACGGTTAAAGTGGCCGCCAGCGCCCGCCCGACATGTCGCATGACTGTTCTCTCACACATTACCCCACCTTCATACTTTTGGTTATCTACGAGATCATGGTGACACGCCAACCTCAACATGAGACAAAACAAGATCAGAAGACGGAGAGCGACCCCAGACAATCTCTTACCGTGCTACCATCAGCACCCCCATCTCCTTATGAGCCGCTCAGCCAGCATATAGACTGCACGCGGCTGGTAAGGATCGAACCAGCCACGACAGACGATGATCCCATCATCTGCAGTTTGTTCGAGGTCGAGTTCCGTGAGAAGCCCAAGTTCTATGCGCTCCCATACATGTGGGGAGATGGCCCAGCCCAATGCAATATTACCCTCAACGGCGTGACCTTCAGCGTTAGACAGAATCTTGGGGATGCTTTGCGGTATCTGCGAACACACGCTGCCGACACCTCTTATTGGATCGACGCGATATGCATCAACCAAGACGACATCCCGGAGCGAAACAGACAGGTGCGCATGATGCATCACATCTATTTTAGGGCCGAGACTGTCGTCGTGTGGCTGGGGAAGAGATATGCGGAATACGAGGCGAGCCTGCCAGACTTGCATGGACTTGGCCATTGCAAACCATCGAACGGACAACAACAATTGGATTCGTCAGCAGATGGGCCTCAGAGCGACCTTTCCGCGGTGAAGGAGCCAAATGAGGATGCACAGCAGCGCAAGCTGGCAAAAGACTTGTACAACAACGGCTACTGGAATAGATTGTGGATCATCCAGGAGATTGGGCGTGCCCACAATATTAAAGTGTGCTTTGGAAACTATGCGGTAGAATGGGATCCGTTTATTCATTTCATCACCATGCACAACATCGGAAGCCACGGCCCTGTGAGACTGAATCGACAGCGACAAGGGAAATATACCGGGTCAAGCTCCTTGCTCCAACTGCTACAAGATCACAGAGAAGCTCTGTGCCAAGACAACAAAGACAAAGTGTACGGCTTGATTGGTTTGGCATCAGACGCTGGCGGCTTTGTTATCGATTATCAAAAGTCAACCTTTGAGATATGGACCGACGTTATGGAGTTTATGAACCGACGCGGTTTATTCGCAGACAAGGACATTGTCTACGTTGGGGGTCTTGTCAAATCTCTGCTTATGGGTACCAACTGCCTGCCCCTCCAGCAAATTCTGCGACAGTACGCACCTGGCAAAGGAGATAGTATGATTCTCACAGACCCGAAGCATTTCAAAGCATTTGAGTTGCAGGCAGCGATGCTAGGATGCGTCATTTGTGTGGGCCCGCGTCCGCATGAAATCGTTGGAAATCTCAATAAGGTGGATAAGTGGACAGAACAGGTCCAATCGAACTATAAACACGATCTCGGTCCTGCCCACCAGGAGAACGATTTGCTAATTCGGACTATTTTGGACCTGGATGATAGCATCTTATCTAAGAAATGCTTTGACTGCAGAAGTGTTATACAGTGGTCGGTACGTGATGACAGCTACGGAGACCACAATGAAGCCCTGCGTAACAGTTGGCATTGGATACCAGATTTGCAAAGCAGGTCTAGTGACCAGCCGCAAAACGAGAACACATCTGCAGAGCAGTCCTCCATTGAGGACTCGCGTCTGTTTCAGATGTCGGATCTATATAAAGGACAAACACCTTGGAAAATGGGCCTAGCGTCGAGCGACATCCGCTCTGGAGATTTCATTTGCTGGCTTGCGTGGCCGCGAAGAGCCGTGGTCGTGCGCCCACAGAAGGAAGGCAACAAATCTCATTCCTGGAAGCTTCAGGTAGTGGGCACGGCTGTTGTCACTGAGGATTTGAGAGAATCATGTTTGAGTTGTTTGCAACGTGCCGGGTGGCTTGAGAACAAGTTGAGGCAGACTATTTATTTGGATGCAACTACCATTTTCATTCTTTTAGCATAATAAACACAGGAAATACATGCCCTGTCGCAGGTCCACGTTGACTAAAAGTGGACTTTGACACATTCGAATTAGTTCAGTGTGAAGATAGCCCACCTTTCACTTATAAGAGGACTCTAACTTAAGAGCCTTATGGCGCTCAGGACGAGACTTACAACTTGAGCCTTCAACAAATATCCTACCGCTGCCATTAGTGAGTGTTGGGATATTTGTTGAAGTTCCTTCGGCCACAGGGAGGCGGGCCAGCCCCCGCCTGTCCTGCCGCGACGGAAACGTGGCCGCAAGCAGAACGCATGCACAAGATGCGCGCAGCTGAAGAAGAAATGTAGCCGCTCACTTCCATGCGAGGTTTGCTTTAATCAAGGTCTACATTGCACTTACAGAAGATCTTCGCCACCGCCGTCGACAGCTACTATCGACGAAGAGCACCCAACGCCGTCCTCACTACCACAAATGGATACAGAGGTGACCCAACTTCTGGACGACCAGCCACTGGAAATACTTTTACCCGACCTGGAGCTCTTCTGTCCAGAATCAACTGAACAAGAAGCCCCCGACTCACCTGCTGTCTCCGAACCACGCTGGATCCAGTTTTTTCCAATCGGAGGAGTCTGCCTCGGCTCTCTCCGCTCACGGTAGATTCTCAGATATATTACACGACTGCCCATCAACGATCCAGTTCAATTGGTATCTCCCGAACATAAACTCCATCTCGTTGTCATTAATTCCAAAGTCGCCACCCCGGCCTATGAACCTTCGGTTCCTAGCCAAGCTCACGGCAACCGATGGCCTTGCAAACTCGTTCGAGTGCGGCAACATTTTTGCAAAACGGAAGATCATGTCCATCTTGGGGCAAAATGGCAAGGCTCTACCGACAGTTAATATTCTCGCGGAAAGCCCAGCTTATCACAGACCTGTACTTGCATGTCTTTGGATGGAATCAGACCAAGTGCCTGGGTGGCACCACCCTTTGCTCGACGTCAATTTGCATCACGACTGGAGCTATCCCGGCTTTCCCGGTCAGTCCGGACACCTAGGCAACGCACGTTTGATAGAAAGCCACCAAAGAGTTTACTCTCACCCATTGAAATCCAAGTCTCACGAGATTGTCCAAGGAATCCGAGGCGTAGTCTGCCACGACATGCGATGCCGAGGCAGAACAATCAGCTGGTCCCCATCAACGGAGCGTTCATGTATTCGATTCTTCTCACCTCTGAATCTCGACAGATTCATGGGAGCCTTCTGGCATTTTTGGTACCCAAACTGGCCAGTATTCCACAAGCCGACCTTTATTGCCGCCCAAAAGCCTGCTTAACTGATTGCTGCCCTGTCATTAATCGGGGCATGCGTGAGCCCGGAGAAGACCGACCTGCCCGCAGCCTTTTCTTGTTCCCCGTCGCTCAGAAAAAAGTCTATGGCGGCCCAGATCCGAGCAATCACTTTAGGAGATGGATGCTCTTCGCGTTGAGAGAAGAGTGCATTCGCACACTGATCTATGTTTTCCTCCTCGACTGTGCTTTCGTCATGTTTCATAACTCTGCTCCGCGCATGGTAGTGAGTGAACTCCAGTTTAGTCTAGCCATGCCCGAAGCATGCTTCAACGCTCCGACTCCCGAGACGTGGTTGAATCGTCTTGATGAATGGTCTGAATGCCAGCATGCCGATCACGAAACGGCGTTATCTGAGGCGATTCGGGTAATATTAAAAAGCGAACTCGAGCCAGAGGACTGGAGAATGTTTGAAAAGATGAGTTTATTGAACCTCTTTGCCATCACCAGTGGTAAGCCATTGCAACAGTCTGAAACAATCGAGTGGAAGGTCAGAGTACTTACTGAAACGCAGCATTTCACAACCTCATTTTTCATCACCACCACGGAGCAGATTATGGATCAACATCCTTGCCAATTACCCGAGGGCTGAGGAACTGGATGCGGGCCTGGGTTGCTCGAGACCTGGTTCTGGTCGAAGACCAGCCATCCCAGTCATCCCACCTTGAACCTTCCGAGGGCGGAAGCAAGATTGGGTTTTATCGTTATATGAGAGAATACTGGTGCTTGGCTGTTATCTTTCACAATCAGTTTGAGTATTCTCGCAGTCTTGATGTTGATACCAGTCTCGGAGCGAGCAGCTGGCCGACGTCACAAGGTGGGCTTGTAAATTTTGATAACTCGGATATGGGCCAGGTGCACGAGTTGATCATTCGATTTCAAGATATGGATATCAGAGGGGTGCTAGAACAATGACTTAGGATAATTATTTTTTCCAGTCTAACTAAGGCATAGTAAATTTATCTCGGGAATATCATATGGCTTTCTGAGGTTTAGCTTATGTATTATGATTAAGGATTTTAAACTCTGAATCCGAGCTGTTAATATAAGAATAAGAGAGGATATATATAGCTATATATATCTTAAATCTTTGAAATATAAAGCTTAAAACTAATTTATTAAATGCAAAGTATTATAATAAGAGAAATTATATTTCCTAGATTTCTTAACCAAGGCCTAAGGTTATGCCCTCTTCAATTAGAACATGTCTTCTCTGTGCTAGAACCCGCCTGTGATGGCGTCAACTCTACAACCATGTCATCACGATAATTCGCTTCGCTAACATAACGAAATGTTTCCCATAATCTGGTAGATAAACTAGACGCCGGCACTTCAGGGCCACGCGAACTCAACGCTCCCAGTCTCGTGACATGGACTTGATTGAATACCGTAGCCCGGACCTAAGGGCACCCAGATCGATCGCTCAGTTTTAATTTCATCAAGTAGACTTGGAAAACTTCATTCGCAGTTGCTAAGATTGGCTCCTACTTCACTTACCACCCGCATCGCGCTCAAAGGCTACCTGGCGGAGAGGATCATGGGCCAGAGGGCTGGCATGATGCCAAAGAAGAAACACAGATGGGGGTATAGGTGGTATAAATGGATAAAGGCTGGTATCATATATGTAAGGGCAACCCTTGGGAAAAATAAGTACTTCCTTATCACCCATTTCACTCCAAACTACCTACACTAGAGATAACCAAGAGAGCGTGGAATTCATCACTCGGGCTTCCTTCCATAAACAACGTAGATCGGTGCATAAAGATGAATCGACGGATCCTTGAGCTCCTTCCTGACCTTGGCCACGTACACCTGGACCTCTTCTTCCTTCCAACCGAGGACAGTCCCGTAGATCCGAGGAGTGTATGACTCAACGGCTTGGATCTGCTGGATGATCTGATATCTTCCAATCTCCTTGAGCTTCGGATCCTTGGGCCAGGCTCCAATAGGTATCTTCTACGTCAGCAACGCCTAGACAGGTCGGCCAAAGTGTAACATACCTTGAAAATCTCCTGCTTTACATCCACAAACCCTGCCTTCTCCAGCTTCTCCTTCCAGCCAATAGCACCCTCGAGAGACTTTCCAAACTTGGCGGACCCGTCGATCAGAGTCTTGAGCCAGCTTTGGGCGTTCTCGGCCTTTTCTGCGGTGCCATCGTCAGAGAGCCAGCGCGGGTACGCGGCCTGGAACTCGATGTAGCCACCCGGTTTCAGGTGTTGAAATGCACGCCGGAACAGTGCATCTTCGTCGCTAATACAGCCTTCCAGTTCGCGGGAGTGAATAAAGTCAAAGGGCTTGGAATAGAGCCACTCTGCTTCGAAGTCATCCACCTCGAAGGTGCAGTTTGGGGGAGTCCTGGATCCTTTGAGTCAGTCAATGTAGACATATAAAAACAACAGAGGCCTACCATTTTGGCTGGATGGGACTGAGATCCGTTCCAATTACCTCTGCGGAGGGATGTTCGCTAGTATTTATATTAGAAAGACGATGATATCAACCATGGCGGGCGGAAACAAACTCGGCAAAGTCCATCGCCCAGATTCCAGTGCCGGTGCCGAGATCGAGGACACGCTGGGGGTTATCGGAGATAGGTGCCCTGAAAAGCTCACCGCCGAGTAAGAGTCGAGAAATATGATGTGCTAGATCCATGCGGTCTTGCTCTGTATCGTCGTTTGGCTAGTTTTTTTTTAGCAGGTCTTCTTTTCTTTCCCTGCCGATGAGTCTCTGGATACATACCAGGAGATAGGTGCCCGCACGGAATGCATGGTAGCGACGTCCATTCTAGGAGGATATTGTAAGCCACTGTTAATGCATTGGTGTTTATGCTGATGCTCACCTCATATCTACACCAACAGTACAGGTGCTGGTCAGACGAGCTTCAGATTAATGACTGAGCGGAGCACGTACTTGTAGTTAATGATGCTTGAGGCTAGTGAGGTCTGATAGCTGGCCGAATTTTCCCTATCGTCTTGATCAATGACCGTCCCTTGAGGTTACAACAGCAGACTTACGAGACAGCATAGGCTGAATCATTATCTTGAGGAGCATCCTACGAGGACATGGTGAGCCAATAGGCGAACCGAGATCGTGCTACTACTCACATCAACCTCTAAAGGATTCTCCGCCAGAGTCTCCTGGAGCGGGGGCGGGGGCGTCGCAGAGTCCTGTCTCTCTTCGGTGGACATTTTCGGGACGAACTCTCGGGGCAAGTTGGCGATGGAGTGACAGTGGGATCGTGATGGATTTAACAGTGGTGGAAGTCTGTGGGACGCTTCACGACCAATAGCCAATCGTATCACGATGGCAAGTACATTGTATACCTCCATATCTTGCAGCTTTGATAGGTATCTGTTAGCAAACTGGACAAGCTTAACGTTGAAATGCAGGGTTCCCCTCCCGCTTCTCTCCTTCCAGGCTCGTGCCGTGTTGATCCTGGTTCAATGGCATGACAGACGGGGCAGCTATGCCTAATCTGGCCGACCCCGTTGACGGGCCGCTGTTAGAGCAATTGGAGATAAGAGTTGGACCCGGCCCCACGATCCGTGGCGTATCTTCAAGGGCTCGTCGGGCGTTGGGCCGGTTCCCCTTGGACCTCGCGTAACCAACAAACAGCGCATGTATTGCGCCATTTATGTCTACATCGATTAAGAATCTCGTTGCACTTCGGTAAGTAACCATGTAGGCTCTCGCCATTCATCCGAGCAGAGGCCTACAATCCATCCACCAGTTGACTCGTCAGGTTAAGCAAGACTGAGGCCACTCACAGGTGGTCAAGAATCCATGCGCTACCCTGTACATCAGCCTAATCTACACGATCCACTCACACATTATCCAGGTTTTAGTCTGCAGACTGGGCTTCCTTAAAAGTATTGCACATTTAGATTAACTAGTCTACTTGGAGGGCGACTGTTGAAAATGCTTGGTGAAAATGAGAAAAAAAAAAAAGAAAAAAAAACACTCAGTCTACCTCGCTTCTAGTCCTTCATTAACACAGCCCCCGAGATCACCTTCCAAAAACACTATCATGAATGTTGGTTTTGCTCTTCCGAGCACTGAAATGTTGCCTGAAGACCTATGATTCTGTTAACAAGAGGATGCTGAGTATACTTATCCTCGACATCAGCTATGAATTCTTTCTTTTAAATTGATCGTTCTTCACCACAACAAGCCCTTTAGGCACTTGACCACAAACCGTGGTGTTTGTAGTGTGCATGATTGGGCGTCTTGATGGCGTCAAGGCGTAACCATACATTAAGGCGGTGGCTGGGTAAACTTGATCCTCTGCGGAACTTGGCGAGCAATACTGGAGTGGCGCCATAGCCAGATGCACCATTCCATTCCAAGTCAGTTTCTCAGACGCCACTACTTTCGCAATGATGAGTATAGACGTAAGAAGGGAGATGAAAACTATGCCCACCAAGCGCCATCTGCGCCATCACTACCCACAACCAAGGGCAGTTCTGGATGACTCAAATCAAGACAAAACGGACAGTGTTAAACAAAGATTGTCCAAGTTCAGGGCCACTAAGCAAGCTGTGAAAAGGGAAGAGCTGGGAATATTGACAAAAGGGAACTGTCATCTCAGTTTCGCTGAGGCAACCCCCGTTTCAACCAATTTGCGACTCGTCCTCGAAGGCTATGCTCTCCTTGTGGATCTGGCCGCCACGGGATCATGGAAGAGTTGCGTCTGTGGGGTCGGCCGAGAACTGACCGACCCTGCAAGCATTGCATAGTTTTCTAAGATTGAAACACCTGCATACTGCGGGGATATTGTTTAATTACCAAATCGTCAAATGCTGCCGTCTGGACAAAGGTTAGAGGTACAGATGATTAGGAGACGCCGTTGATAGGCCAGCCAGAGAGTTGGGCCTGCTCTGCATCTAGCAACAAAGAGAGGATGAAGATGTCAGCGTGGCAGAGTGATTCATGTTGCGCGTCCACAACACCACTGAGTGTATCATCGACTTCAAAATTCCAAGTATAACTCGAGAGTAGCTGTCATGATGGAGCGCCCCATGGCAAGCTTCCAATGCCAAAGTTCATGCGCGTAGGCGTCGAGGGCATGATAGACCAAGCCCAAGCGACGATGAACTGACTGACTGGAGTCGGGGGCTACTTGTGGCTGAATATACGCCGAGAATAGGCCACCAAGTCGAGCCATAGCTCTAACCAACCATAGCGCCAGCCTGACTTGAAGACTTGGATATATCAATTGCTTGTCCCCTGCCAGTACTAGATCCCAGAGCAAGAGTGCCAGTCGCTCTACAGTTCATCGCTGAAAGAGAAGTAACGCCGCGGATCTTTGGCTGCAGCTATTCCCAGTTCTTGCTAACCACTCCCAGATCACCACTATACCGCTCATCATGGCGCCCTTGTTCGTGACTTTCCTCTCGGCATGTCTGGCCTTCGGGGCTGTTGTCACTGGCTGTCCCGTTCGCCCAGCTCAGGATCAACAGTTCTCCGTGGAGCAGATCAGGAACCCCAGTTACGTTGCCAACTGTCCCAAGGCTCTTGCCAGGGCATACGTCAAATATGGAGCCTCTCTGCCTGAAGGTCTCGCCGAGGTCATGCGCAACACCAAATCCACCGAGGCCAAGCGAGCCGATAGCACTGGAACTGTTGTCACCACACCCGAGGATGGGGACGTTGAGTGGTTGACGCCCATCCAGATTGGCACTCCTGGCCAAGTGCTCAATCTGGATTTGGACACGGGCTCTTCAGACCTCTGGGTCTTCACCAATACCACCCAAGGAGCCAGCCAACGTACCAGCTACAACCCTGGTAAGAGCAGCACTTCCAGGAAACTCAACGGCTACACATTTGAAATCCGATATGGGGACGGCAGTTCATCTTCTGGGGATGTCTATCTCGACAAGGTCTCTGCTGGCCGCTTGAGCGTCAACAACCAGGCTGTCGAGACTGCCAACAGGGTCTCTGGCAGCTTCGACTCGGAGCCAAACCTCGACGGCCTCATGGGTCTGGGATTCAGCTCTCTCAATACCGTGAGGCCTAGGCCACAAAAGACGTTCTTCGACAACGCTATCCCACAGCTTCGCTCCGCCGTCTTCACCGCAAATCTGAGGCGTCAAAGGCCCGGAACCTACAACTTTGGTTACATCGACAACACCACCTATACCGGGAACATTGGATACGTGCCTGTTGATTCCTCTAATGGTTGGTGGCAGTTCACATCCAGCGGATATGCCGTTGGCACCGACAAGATTGGCCGCACGTCGATCAATGGCATTGCTGATACCGGCACCACACTTCTCCTTCTTCCCAACACTGTCAACCGAGCGTACTATGCCAAGGTCATCGGGTCAAGATTCGATTCAAGGATGAACGCCTACACTTTTGGATGCAGCACCAACCTGCCCACCTTCAGTTTTGCTGTTGGTGGTGTAACAATCACCATTCCCGGCACATACCTCAACTTTGGCACCGCCACGAATGATGGTAAAACTTGTTACGGCAGTCTTCAGCCTAGCGACGACATCGGCGTCAACATCTTTGGTGATATCGCCCTCAAGGCTGCCTTTGTAGTTTTTGATGGAGGTCAGAAGCGAATTGGATGGGCCAGAAAGCCCCTGTAAGCTCTTCATTCTCGCTGGTTGACATCCTGAGTCTCCAACGGCCCAGGATTGAGATCAGTCAACACATTGCAATCTTGGGGATCTGGGTACTGGCGCTGCGCTCTTGTTGGTAGGCGTCCACTTGTGTGTTAGCAGAATGGATTTGGTTACTAGGTAATATATATATATTGCCCATTAATATAAAAATAAATATGTTATTATTATTTCTTAAGAAATAAGGCCTTTTATATTTTATTGGAGAAACACAACACACCAACCACAGGCCGAAACTTGGAATGTAATTTTCTTTAAGTGACTTTCAAAAGAGGGATTTTATGTACTTCTTCGTGAACTAAATATCAGATAAAATAACAAGGGCAATTGATTAATTAATAGTGATAAAGGTTATTTTTAGTGAGAAAGCCTAAAGCTTCTTCTTATTCCTGAATTAGCCTTAAAGAAGATAATAATAATTAAAGGTCTAAAGGCTTTTAACTCCTTTTATATATATAAGAAATTACCTAATAGCCTAAAACGCCTTAGTACCTATTTCCCCTAACTTAATATAATATATAATTATTTAGATTTTATAAAGAAAATATATTAAGGTTTATTAAAAATTAAAATATATATTTAAGTTTTTATATTAAAGTTATAATTTTAATTAAATATATATTTTATATATTATTAGAATACCTTTAAATACTATTAAATTATTAATACTTTATATAATATAATACTTTATTATAATTTAAAAAGCTTAAAAATATAAATTTTAAAAGTTATTTAATATTAAGATTATAAAAAAAAATATAAATTAAATAAATAATTTATAAAAATAATTTTATTACTAAAAAAATATAATAATCTAAAAAATAGTATAATAAATAAAATAAAAAAAATTAATATTAAAAAATTTAAAAAGTATAAATTATTAAATTATAAATATAATTTAAATTAATATATATAATAAATAAAGAAATTAATTAATTAAATATATTAGTTTTATAAAAAAATATAATAATAAAAATATTATAAATTAATTAATTAATTAATATTATTTATTATATTTTCTTTTAAAATATTTTAATTTTAAATTTTTATATTATAGCTAGGCTTATTATATATATTAGAATATTAAATCTTTAATTAATATTTATATATAATAAGTATTATAAATAAATAAATATTATAAAAATCCCTTAATTTATATTATTATTTAATTAATTAATTTTTAATTACTTAATTTATTATGAGGTTATATTAAAGCTAGAATCTTTTTTACATTTTATGTTATAACCCTCGCGGGTATGTTATGTATTCCCCATAAATCCCGAGTTCTGAACCACTAATTATAATAGGACTGATATACTAAGGACTAATATTGTTCCTAGACCGCGTCGGTCTTAGAACGATATCGCGCCTACTCGCGATTAGCTTTACTTAAGAAAGCCTAAGTATATAGAATGCACTTATTATATTTTCCTATATAGTAGCTACCTTAGCTATTAATATAACTTAGTTATACTTAATACCTTTAAGTATATTATTAGATATAATACCCTTATTATTTAAGTATAGCGTAATTAGTTTATTTGCTAATATAAACCTAGCATAATTGGTTTATCCCTTGGGAATATATATGATTGTTATATGTTGATAGCTCTTATTTAGTGGATTACTTGCGTTACTTTGAATAATATCGAACGTAATAGCTACCTAGGTAACTCCCGTAAATAACTATTAGTAGGTCCTACTTATTAATTACTTACCTATACCCGCTTAAGCCACTTTAACTGATAAGGATATAGAAGATGAAGATGATAATAATAAAGATGTCAAGTAATTTCGTATGTAAATTACTATTATGAGCACTGAAATAGATAGTATGCGCGAACTTATTAAAAGAATAGGCGAAACGTAGCGTATCTAAAATGTAATATACTTAGATAATGTCTAGAATATTAGTAATATAGCGGCTATTGCTATGAATAGATGGGATATAAGAGAAATCCTAAAGTTAAACCCCCTGGAACTATTTAATAGAACTACTTATAAGCTACCTATGTTCCTTATATAACTAAGGGCGTTTATAATATACTATCTGATATAATTTGCCCTAAAATCTAATAAGGTTTAATATACTATAAGAAGACTTAAGGGCTATGCCGCTGCTTAGTTTAAACCTATTATAAGGGAATACCTTATGGTCTTAGCTAGTTAGTATTTACCTTATACTTATTACCTCTATTTAAGCTATAAAGCCTTTAAGGTAGTATTTTAATAAGCCTTTAGAATTATTAACGAAAAGGCATAAGCTAAAAGAGAAATTAAGGCACTTTAATAGACTTAATTTACCTTAGAATATAAAATAAAGTACCTCTAACTCGCCTTAAAGCTTAATTAGAATTAGGAATCCTTAATATCCTTTTTCTTTAATAGACTTAAGAAGGAAGTATAAGTAAAACTCTATAAGGAGGAATATCTTAATAACCTTATTAAGTATATCAGCAAGGCAGTTAAGATTAATAAATAATAATTCGTATAGAAAAAGCTCTAAACCCCTAAGTTTAGTAACTATAAGGCTAATAACCTATGGTTTAATGCTAATTAAGGTAAGAAAAGGAGTAGTAATACCTCTTATGGCATTAAAGCTAGCCCTATGGTACTTAGAGCCATATAGAAAGGCAAATGGGACTATTATGGCCTAGAATGCTGATATTGCTATAAGATAAACTATATTAAGAAGGTTTATTATAAAAAATAGCGAGATATTAAGGAGGGATATTATTAGCTAAACTAATAATAATCCCTCCTAGAAGGTAAGAAATATATAAACGTAGCATAATAAGTCTAATGGGAAGACGAAGAACCCTAAACTGCGATTTGAATAATTAAACTCGTCGCGATGTCGCGAAGCGGATATGATATGCTAGTAAGGAAAGACGAAGATGAGCACGAGCAGAAATTGGATACCAGAGTGGCCTATGGTTGGGTAGGACGAACGAAGAAATAACTAAAGGAGACCTAAGACGCATAATGGCAATTACTCCTAGAATTAATAAAATAAGGAAACCCTGCGCTGGATATAATGAATGGCAGAAGGGTTATTATTAGAGTTACTAGGAAACTTAAATAAAAAGAAGTGGCACTGATAGGGCGGAAGTAATGAGCGCCCTTAATGCTAGCCGAATAGGCGGATTTTAAAGAAGCCGTAGCGGAAGGTTTTAATTATAAAAAGTGGATTATGGGATATGATAAGGGCGAGTAGTTCTTAATGCCCTCTATAGCCTACCGAAGGGACTATAAATAAGATAACCTTATATAATGTAACTGCACTTTATGCCCTTGATACTAGGTCGAGGCATTATGGGAGTATGATAAGATCTATGAATGCTAATAAGCGGATTAATATGGTAGGCTACTATGTAATGACTGGATCGCTAAGGTAAGCAATAGCGGCATTAATTAAACTAAATTTGAGTATGAAGCTAAAAAACTATAAAAAGAAATATATAAGGAATGCTCTTAATAATAGAAGCGCTAAAAGAGCGACGAGGAACTATAGGAAGAAGAGAATTATCTATGGCTTTATGATAAGAATGATAATAGGTATTAGAATAACCTATGAGAAAGGTATATCTAGACCGCATGAGAATATATAGATATAGTATATGAATAAGAAATCTATATTAGAGCCTACTATAGGGAATTAGCTAAAAACCCGCGATACTGAGAGGCACTATTTAACCCATAAGATAATATGCGGATATACCCTATGCATAAGGAATATCCTAGTATCTTATGGATGTCCTATTAATAATATTAGTGCGAAGAATATTGAGAAGAGAAATAGGAGTAAGATTGTTTCCTTATTGCCTTACTAGCCTAACTAAATAATAACCCTTATATGTGGTATGAAATAGAAGGCTACTAGGTATTCTACTGGTATGACGCTATCGGCGTTGTATGCGCTAGGTATAAGGAAGAACTGTATAGAGCTATCTAGAAGCGTAAATAGACTATTTATAAGGTCGAAGACTGGCAGAAGTAGGTTAGCTAGGAGGAATAGGAAGAACTGGATGATTAGTAACTAATGACCTGGTTAGAAGACGAAGAAAACCTAGGATGGGAATAAGAATGACGATACTAGGACTGGCTATATAGCTAGGGCGATAGGTATGACTACGAAGCATGTGATAACGACGAATGTAAGCACGACTATATTAGCTATATATTATTAAAAAACTAGGAAACCTACCTATGAAAGGGCTATAGGCGGAAGAATAGCTAATAATGCTATGAAGGGCCTTATATATTATAAAAGGAGGTGCTAACTTAAGATATTTTAAAATATTGGTATAAGTTAAGGGAGAATAGCTATGCGCTTTAGTGGATAGTAGAGCTAAGTAGAATCTTTTTGACCTAAGGACGGCGAATAGGCTTAAGCTACTATAGAGGTATAAGGCGAAGTCTTATATAATAATTAACCTCGAAGGGAAATAGTTTAATTATAATAATAGAGTTATAGATAGCGAGATTAATTACCTTAAAGTTTTTATTGAAGGAAAGAATTAAGGAATCTTATTTAATATTATACCTATGGAAGGTTATAACCTGGTACTTAGGTACTTATAGTTATACTGATTTAATCTATATTTTGATTAGAGGACTGGCTAAGTGCTCTTTTTTAATAAAGAAGTACCCTCTATATTAGATAATAACTTAGAGGATAATATAAGATCTCAAACTTCTATTAAAGATGCTAGAGAAGTTAAGTAGAGGTAAATATAAGATATCTTTTTACCTAAAGGGATATAATATAAATATTATAATAGATAGAAATAGTAGTGATAAAGAATAATTGTATATATTATATAATAGTTCTATTAGCTAGAAGAAAACCTTAAGTAAGTTAAAAAGATATTAGAAGGAGAATAGCTTAAGAATATTTTATTATAATATTGTATTTATGAGAAGCTCTTTGTGGAAGAACTTAAGATAGGACTACCTAAATATACCTATTATAACCTAGAAATTAAATTTATTAATAGGAAGTAGCCTAGCTTTAGTAAACTCTACTTATTTAATGCGGCATAATTATTAGTATTGAAGGAATATATTGAAGAAATGCTATGGAAAGGATATATTAGGGAAAGTAAGTTATTTATTAGATACCTTGTTATGTTTATCCTAAAAAAAAATAGAAAGCTCTGCCTTTGTGTTGACTTTAGGATGCTTAATGTTATTATAGTTAAGGATTATATATCGCTGCCTTTTATTAGTGAGTTAAAGGATTGACTTTTTGGAATAAAGTATTTTATAGTATTTGACCTTAAAGGAGCTTATAATCTTATTTAGATTAAAGAAAGATATAAATAGAAAACTACTTTTTATACTAAGTATGGATTATTTAAGTACTTTATTATGCCTTTTAGACTTATAAATATACCTGCTATATTCTAATAAATAATTAATAATATACTATAAGAATATCTAGATATATTTATTATATATTACCTAGATAATATCTTAATCTTCTCTAAAATAAAAGAANAAATAATTAATAATATACTATAAGAATATCTAGATATATTTATTATATATTACCTAGATAATATCTTAATCTTCTCTAAAATAAAAGAAGAATATATAAAATATATCTATAAGGTACTATAAATGCTATAAGATACTAACTTATTAATAGAACTAAAGAAAAGTAAGTTCTATGCCTCAGAGGTGGAATTTCTTAGATATATTATCTCTTATAATGAGATATATATAGACCCTAAGAAGGTCTTAGTAATTAAGGACTAGAAGGAATTAACTAATATTAAGGAAATATAAGCCTTTCTTAGTTTCGCTAATTATTATTATAGATTTCTTAAATAATTTAGGAAGATTATAGTATTATTAATTAACCTTATAAAGAAAGATAAGATATTTATATTTAGGGATAAGGTATAGGAAGCTTTTTATGTAATTAAGGAACTTATTTTAAGTGAATTAGTGCTAAAAATGTTTAATTTATCTTAATAAATTAAACTTAAAATAGATGCCTTAGACTTTATACTAGGCGCTTAAATTAGATAATAAGATAATAAAGGACTCTTATACTTTATTATATTCTACTCTTATAAGCTATATAGAGTAGAACTTAATTACCTTATCTATAATAAAGAATTCCTTATAATTATTAATGCTTTTAAGGAATTTTAATATTACCTCCTCGGAAGTAAGTATTAAATTAAGGTATATATGGATTATAAGAATATCACCTACTTCGCAAAAACCTAAGAACTTAGCAAATAATAATTATAATATGCTAAATACCTCTTAGAATTTAATTATATTATTATCTATATTAAAGGAATAGAGAATAGTAGAGTAGATACTATTAGCTAATAACTTGACCTAGATACTAGAAAGATTAAAGCTAAGGAGTAACTTTTATACTTTATACTAGAAGGATACCTTAAATAGAAGTTCATTAGGCGAACATAGAAGCTAGTACCCTTACTAGAGTACCTTATACTTATTAAGAAATATAGATAATAGGTTATAGACTTTATTAACTATGCGCGAGGATATTAATAAAGAAAAGATAGATTATAGACTTATAAAGGGAAACTTTCTATCCCCGATAAAGTATTTTAAACTATCTTTGATTACTATTACTACTAAGTTATATACTATAGAAACCTAAAAGAAATAACCCGAGCTATATAATAATACTATAATAACTATAAACTCTTATATGAGGTATAAGGAAGAATATTCTAATATAAGAAATATTACGAAGTAGCTAGATAAGTGGCTAAAGAATAAACCTACCTCTCGGAAGAAGAATATAAGGAGCTTCGGACTAAGATTTGACCGAGTTGGATTGCTTGTCCTCGCAGATCAGGTGATGGTTACCCCTCCCCCGCATTCTGTTCATGTCTCTTTGGGGCTTTTATACCCTGAGGAGAAACCAGATACTGGCAAATATCCTTCCTTGTCTGCTAAGGATAGAGACATGTGAAGCCATGCGGCCTGTCTCAGCCTGTGTACATTGCCGGTAAGTGCAATATAACCCACTAATATCCTGTTGCTAACACAACCTCCAAAAGTGAGCGGCGCAAAAGATGCCTCCGTGCTCGACAAGGAACCAGTTGTGCCTACTGCATCGACAAGGGACTAGAGTGCATAGTCGACTTCAAGCCTTTACCCGCTAAAGGCTCAGCTCAAGGCTACGCCCCTCTTGTTGATCCTGACATACCTGCCACCTCTCGCATCTCGTCCGCCGCCGTTCCTGACCCGGATCTCTCTGACGAGCTCATAGACCTCTACTTTATTCATGTCAATGCCTCATTTCCCAGCCTATTCCACCGCCCAACTTTGAAGGCAGCAGTTCGGGATGGCACAATTCCCAAGGTCCTTTTCCTCGCTATTATCAGCCTCTCTGCGCGATTCTCATCGCACCCTGGCTTTGAGGGCATCGAGCCTTGCGATCGTGGTCGGCCGTATGCTGAAGAGGCACAAAGATTGCTCAACCTACGCGACAAGTCGATAACCACGATACAGGCGTGTATTCTTTTGGGGATCGTATTCCAGGTTGAGGGAGATCCAGACACCGAGTCTGTCTATTATGCAATTGCCTCACGTATGGCTCTGCTTCTAGATCTTCCTAATGCTGTGGCAGACTCACCCATTGAACAAGAACTTTATCACCGAAGTACGTATAATATTGACATAGTCGGTTTCCCTGGCTCACCTCTCTTGGAAGTCTGGTGGTCAATCATTACAATAGAGACCTGGCACTCGGCTGCTCTATGTATCCCTAGGACGCTAAATCCCAACGAAAAAGTCCCCATCCCTATCGACGAGTGGGAGTTTTTGCAACTCAGACCTGGTTCTAGCTCGACTGGCTGTGAATTGCGGATCAAACCCCATCCCAGTGCACACTCATCATTATCTTTACTTGGATACATGGTGGAACTCAATAGACTCCTCGACGACGTCAACAAACTCAACGCCGGCGTTGCTTCGGGGGCTACCAAAGATGAAGACATCCAGCAGTCGGTCCAGCAGCTATCAATTTCTTTTGATACTTGGAAAAGCAGCCTGCCGGTTCGATTCCAGTATAACGACGCCAATATTGCCTACTGGGTAGAGAAGAATCTCGGACAGGCTTTTCTCAACCTGCACATCCTGTATAACAATGTCGGCCAACGTCTATTCTACCAGTTCCTCTACCTCATCCAAGATAGCACGGATATATCACCAACAAACCCGACGCACTGTTTTGCCAAGAAATGCAAGCTTTATGCTACGAACTTCTGCGAGATCATCCACCGAGCACAAGCACAACCACAAACCCAACTCTTGTCCTCTCTCGTTGGCCACATGCTCGTCCTCGCATCCACGGTTCAATTACACACTCTTCTGTTCAGCACCGATGATGCTGAGATTGCAGCCGCGAAACTTTGTCTTGAACGGAACTTTGAAGTTTTGATGCATCTGAACTCATATTGGCCAAACGTCTCGACGGCGATGGCTAGGTTTAATTCCTTCCACTCGGCCTGCCTAAGAAGCCGAGATAGCTCGTTTCGGTTGGATCGATGGATGCTGCAGTTCATGCTGCAGTTTTCAAGGCCTTTGGAGGACAAGGGCGATACAACTGAGAGTAGAGACTTCTGGGCTGTCGAGATATCAAGGTATTTAAATGATAGGTAACAAAGAAAAGTCCATTACACCCAACTTCTCAGCAAGGTCGAGGTGAGTGGGCGTCTTGATGCATATTTATTATGCACGGAGTATTATTGTGATGTTGAGCTTGCTAGCGAGTACTTACCAAAAAGAGCAGATATCGCTTCTTGCCAAGTATTTCTTATCAGCACCCCCACGCTTCTAATTCGCTATCAGTTTTGACCATCCCCACAATCCCCACCACCTTAAGACGCGGCAAAGCTCTGATGACTTGCTGCTCGGTATGATCAAAACACTCACATGTTGACGCGAGATTGACTTCATGGTTCTCTATTAATTTTCTACTCGCCTGAAGCTTCTCCTCATGTTGTTTTTCTTGAATGTTTCCTTTTGAGAGATGTCCGTGCTGACTCATCGCGCAACATATCGCATTCTCATTATCTACCTTACGCAGCCCAAAATACACGTTTCTTTCATGAAGATTCTCGCTTAGCACGCTCCACATAGAAAGTCTCGCCATGCATGCTTTATATCAGTAGAAAAGAAGGCCACTAGTAGTGACGAGGGAATTATATATAGATTGATCACTGAAAATGGTGCTAATTTCTCAGCGAGTCGAGAGAGTCTAGGGTAGCAGCATTTTCCTCGGCTGTGAGCGGATAAGAGAACACGTGAGATCGCCGTCATTTATCCGCCTCCCCTCATGTCAACGCGTAGCTTTTCCGTCACCTTTTCCGCCTCTCCATCAATCCTCCACCATCGTCGCTTCCAATGGAGGAAACACCTCATATGATGCTATCTCCGTCTAGCGAGGCCAGGGGAGGTGTTGAAACAGATGCTGAGACGCCCTCTATTCTTGTCGCAACCCCATCCGAGCTCACCTCGAGCAGATCCAAACGGAACAAGTCAACGGACGGAGTCGAGCCTGGGCCTCGCAAGGTCCACAAAGTGAGCCGAGCATGTGACTTTTGCAAGTCGAGAAAGGCCAGGTGCACAGGTGATCTACCTTGCGCAAAGTGCGTGGCCAAGGGAAGAGAATGCTCCTACGATGCAAAGTACACCCGCGGCCGACCGCCAACACCACCTCCAGCAGAGACTCGCCCCAAGAGCTCGTCTACAAGTGCTTTTCCATCTGTCGAAGATATATCCAGGCACCACGCATTGTCAACCGACCGTGGACCCACAACCGCTGTTGGTGATGACCTTGGTCTCTTGCGTCGACCGAACGAGAGCACTGCGGCATCCAGATCATCGCCAGAGTTGTCCATAGCGGAGATTCAGGGACAAGTGTTTGACTCGAAATCAGGCCTCACATTTATCCAACGAGCTCTGAAGCGCCTTTCGGCTCAGAATAAGAATGGTGCATCGGGAAAAGCCCAACCCTTGTCCGAAAACCAATCGTTGATGACGGCAGGTGACAAGCCGTTGCCCGAGTTCCCTGGTAATGGCCTATCCACCCTTCCAGATCTTGCCGAGTGCAACAAACTGCTTGCACTATACTTCGAGGTATGTATTGCGACTTACCGCATGTTGCATCGGCCAACAGCCGAGAGATGGCTGGCGATCCTGAAGAGGAATCACGATGAGGGCCGCGCCTTGTGGAGCGACATTGGCCGAGCAGAGGCGGCCATTGTACTGGCTGCGCTGGCTATTGCTAGGCTCCATCAAGAGAAGTCCAGGGGTTTCTTATCGGCGGAAGATGAGAGCCAGGCACTCAGAGCCAGCGATGAGCTTTACATCTTGTCAACTCGTTTCGCAGACGATGAAGCAGGGTTTCCGAGACTCGAGTCAGCGCAGGCCAAGGTCATCCACGTCCTCTACCTCCTCACGACGTCACGATTCAATCGGGGCTGGTATGTCTTTGGTAATGCGCTACACCTCGTCACCGCCCTTGGTCTTTATCGTCGTGGCAACTGGAAGAGAGGAATAAGCTCACGGAACGACTACATCCACACGCAATGTGGCATTCGCACTTTCTGGACCGCGTACATTGTTGACAATTACCTTGCCGTAATATTTGGAAGGCCGCGGCACTTCCACGATGAGGACATCAACCAGGATCTTCCAGAGTCAGTTGACGATGAGGCAATGACAGTAGATGGTCCCATCAATGCGGCCGATGCCCCCAAAGATTGTCACATTGATGCCCTAATATTTCACGCAAGGTGAGTCTCCTCAATATCATGCTTCTGTACAAGACTAGGCTCTCTAACTGTCAACTACAACTAGAATCGCCAAACTCGTAGGGTCAGTCTCTCGAGAGGTATATACTTTCCGTGCCATCTCGGAAGCCGAGCGAGTTTCGGCTGCCAACCGGCTCATTCAACGTGTTCGTGAATGGCATGCGAGTCTTCCGATACATCTTGGGTCTATACCACCGTCTATGCTTATACCTAGCTATCGCCGCCAAGCGACAGTCTTGAGGTTGGCACACTTGCACGCCATCTTACACGCCAACCGACTGTTCCTTCTCGGCAGCTCATCCAACACGCACGAGAGCCAAGTCACAGAGTGCATCAAGGCTGCAAAAGCGGTACTGGAAACAGTCGATGAACTGGCTCAAGAGGGCCCAATCTTCCATGCATTCTGGTGGACACACTACGTAACCTTTTGCGCTCTAGTGGTCACATATGTGTGGGAAATTCGGCAACGTCGGATCAAGCATTCAAAATCCAGACACGATCGGTCCATGCTACTTGAGTTGGCTGAAAGATGCCATACCCATCTGGCTAATGCCACTGCCTCCAACTCACCTAGCCGACGATACGCCGTCATACTCGAGGAGTTTCGAACCGTAATAGCCGAATCCAATAGTCGAACAACGACATATCCTTCAGAACAGATGGCAGAATTGTCAGATGTGGGCCAGTGTGACCTACCAGAACACGCACTGGCGGTGGGTGCAATGCCAGGGAGCGCTGGACAACAAGTCGATATTGGGAACGCCTCTATATTGAACGATGCCCATTTATTTAGTCAGTGGAATACCACAGACTGGCTGGATATTGATTCTTCGGTAAGTCAACGGAACCATATGTTGGTATACGAGATGCCCTTACTGACAGTTTCGCCAGGCTTTTTGGATGCAAATGGACACAGATGAGAGCATCCTTTGGCCGGATATGGGCTAGATATCTTTCAATGAAATATACCTTCCTTTATGATGGACAGATCAAGTTAAAGAGAAGCGGTGTGCAATGAATCGGTAACTCGTGAGTGTGGCAGCTGGTGAGGAGAAAACTGAAGTCCATTTCCTGGAGGGCCGAGGAAGCCAAGCAATCACCCGTGGATAGCGGAGGGAGAGGGACAACGATGGGCCTCGTCCTGAGTTTGACAGATAGTAATGCCATAGTAATTTCATTTGACATCTTCTTCGGTGAAGATACGCACCGACCGAGACTTGCCGAGTTGGCCAGTACATAGATGATGGAGAACCCCAGCGATGTCGGCCTAGGATGGGCGTCACCACCTCTGTCAGGCCGCGCCACATGTCAAAATCACGCCTTTCGTCTCCGACGCCTTTCAAACCATGCCGATAGAGATAACTGTCTTATCTCGTCACGCCATCTATTGTTCTTTCTGGTAGTCTAAGTTGGTCAAACTATTGCTAGGGTGACCTAGTCCGGCTCGTGGCTCTCGAGTATAAGAACACACTCCTTGACTTTCGACTTCCACAAGCTGCACAAAGCTAGCCTTTATCAAGGTTTATCCACGACAACTCGAAATGCCTGAGCCAAGGACAATTCGCTGGGGAATCCTCGCAACCGGAGGCATCGCCAAAGCCTTGTAAGTCCAACCACAATCCCTGACCCCTGGCTATGTCCCTAACATGACATAGCGGCCGAGATCTCTCAGTCGACCCCAATACGCGGTCAGCTTCTGACATTCGTCACGAACTTGTCGCGGCCACATCTTCAACCTCAAAGTCTAGAGCGGAAGAGTTCCTGCGTCACTGTGATGCTCCATCTCACGCCAAGGCCTACGGCTCCTATGCCGAGCTCGTTCAGGACCCTGATGTTGAAATCATCTATATTGCCACACCTCACTCTCACCATTATCGGAACGCCATGCTTTGTCTTGAAGCCGGCAAGAACGTGCTCTGCGAGAAGGCATTTACTGTGAACGCCAAGCAAGCCAGGAAGCTCGCTGAAAAGGCCCGAGAGAAGAACTTGCTCCTAATGGAAGGGCTCTGGACTCGATGCTTTCCCCTCTCCCTCTACGTCCGCGAGGTTATCGAGTCTGGAAAAATTGGTCCTGTTGAAAGGGTGTTGGCCGAACACAGTCTGCCGTACGCGGGTGGTTTCGAGGACGATTCCCACATCATGGTCAACCCTGATCTTGCCGGTGGGATTCTGCTCGATGGAGGCATCTACAGCCTGACTTGGGTATTCCAGTCTCTGTACAGCCTTCAGCCAGCATCTTCTAGAAGTCTCCTGACTATCAAAAGTGCCGTTGCCAAGTACAGCCGGACTGGTGTTGACGCAATGACTACGATCCTTCTCGAGTTCCCTCGGTCTGAGGAGCAGGGTGGAATCGCACACGCGGTCGCCTCAACCTCTTTGGGTTTGTCCAATGATGCTATCGCCCAGAGGCAAGGCGCAGTTGTGCCCAATATCCGCATTCAGGGACAGTACGGCGAAGTTCAGGTGTTTCCTCCAGCTTACCGACCGACTCGAACCAGACTCGTTCTGAAGGATGGAACGATCGATGATAAGCAATGGCCGCAGCCAGGCCCAGGCGAGGGAAGTGGATGGTACAACGGGTATGGATCAAGCCCTAATCCTGAAGGTCAAGGACATGGATTGTTCTGGGAGGCTGATGATGCTGGCCGGGCTTTGGTGGAGGGCCGCAAGGAGGGTACACAGCTGGGGTTGGATGAAAGTATCCTGATTATGGAAATTATGGACCAGGTGAGAGCTGAGGCAGGGATTAGATACCCCGATGAGGTCGAAACCGTAGAGTATCCTCTATAGTTGTAGAGCAAGCCCAAGATCACCGATGTGCCTTGACTTTCTCATGAAGCATATATATGGTTGTCTTACAAATCTTGTTGCTGTTCACGATGATGACACTTGGTTTTTCTTTAGAAGGAAAGCATTAGCGATGAACACATTCATACCTCTAAGCCTGGAGATTCCGTCAAAGTGATTTTAATTGGCTTTTGGGGGGGGGGTTATTTCCCGACCAACCAGGCTAGGATTTTTAAGCCGCCTCTCTCTCGACGAGATCGGGCCTCTCCCGCCCGACGCCCTGCGCCCTACGCCCTACGCCTTGCCGTAGACCCTGGAAGCTTGACGCCTTTACGTTGATGGCTTGACCTTTTGGCAGGGTAAACTTGGCATCACGAGCAAAACATGCAGCGACAATGGATACTTTGATCGAGGAGGTAGGTCTAGCTTGGCCGGCCCAATTTGCCAGGATTTGCACAGCAATTAAGCTTAATTCGCGGCAGGTTTCGCGTGGGTTTTCTGGTAAGGCGCTTTGGCTATCAGCCAATCCCTATCATGTGCAGTGAAGATTAAAGGGCGTTTAGCAGAAGAATGATTACCCCGTTAGATGTGTCCTTTGTTATTGTTCTCGTCTCCTACTGTGGGCACTAGAAAAGACTTAAAAAAAGAGGCCACTGTGTTAGCATTGGGATAAAATGCTATGAGGTGTTCATATTGTGTTCTTTGCTATAGTTGAAGCTCAGCCCTTGATGGGATCACCGAGCCAATAGATGCTTATTGTTATTGTTGCCGATGGCCTCTTCAGGCTCTTCTACAGAAATCGTTGATAACAACAATAATTACCCTATCGCTGAAAAAAGTTCCCACCCTCTCTGTAAATGCCTTGTTCTTACCAACCCCCATGCGTTTAATTACCACCCAGCCCATTTGTCTTATACTTCGGAATAGCCTGGAAGAACCTCTGTGACGCATGGCCGTCTCTCTGACTCATGCCCGGCATATAGCGTAGAAGCGCCAGAAGGGCGTTGGGGGCTCTCATGAAGCCCCGTATAGTACACGTTGACCTGAGAAGGCTCCAAGATGAACTGAATTGGTGTAGAGAGTCTCAATCGCGTTCCCGCGATGTTTAGGACCAGATGGACTGTATAGGTACGGGAGATGAGGCAGCTGTAAAAGGTCGGGAGAAACATTTTGGTGTGTATGGGCAATTGAAGTGGGATCTCGATGGCTGCGGTGTGGAATATGGGTGGCAGACAATGCCCATGTCGTATAGTCTCAGACACAACATGTGGGCTTGGATGTTGAGACCATTGAACCTGGATGGTTGAAGGGTCCAGAGAGACTGTTTTCCTCCGGTATGGATAAAAACTGATCTCCATCTCTTTCATGCGTGGTAGATATCTCATCGGCTCATAGCTGTACAACGTCTGTGACTCAAGCTTTGCAGAGATGGAGCAGTGCTGAGGTGGAATGATATTCACGAAGGAGGGCTCAAATGTCAAACCAACAGGAACTGTAAAGCGGCCTGCGCTATATCCATCATTTGTAAGCTGGATGGCCCCAGGTTGCGCGGCAGTTGCTTTTATCTTGCCATCAGATGGGGAGAGAAGGCGTGTGCCAACATTGCATGAGTGTTGTAGAGTGTATGCTTTGTTCTGATAATCGAGGCTCAACGGCGGATCCTCAAAGGTTGCACCGATAACATTCACGGCCTGATAGGCCTCTAGCCTCATGGTGGTCGAATCTGTCAATGATTTCCCCGACATCCAGGCCTCGATGGAGTATGTGATGGTGGCTAGCTCCGGACCCATGTCATCCCTCTCCCAGCTGCCCAACGTTGGTGGTAACCGTAAATGGTAGTCTCGCGTATTCGATGTTTCGACACGGTGGGAGCAGGCTCCTATCGCAAGTTGCGTCGGAACGGTGAAGCAGAAGGGGAAGTTGTACGCCGTGGATGGCTGAATGACGCGATCGGTAAGGTATGTAGATGCTGAGATAGGCATTTGTAACCTCAAAAATTGGTGAGATGTTATATTGAAAACATCTGGATAATGTCGTCGGGTTTCTGCTCTGCCCACCAGCAGGATCTCTAGACCCTCAGGCTTCATGGCCTTGTCTGTGTTGAGGACCACCTCCCCTGCGAGCCTAGATCCAGACGTATAGATCTTGGAATTGAAGTGATGGTCGAGAATGATGGTCAGACTCTCGTTTTTTGCTCTGAGAAAACGCAGAGCTGTATTCAATGCGTCGATCCCCCATAGCGAACTTTTCCAATTGCGCTTAATTCCTAGTTGATGTTGGTCGTGAGGCATCAATACGACGCAGCTTTGCTCGGCGCTGGTGAAATATTGTCTGGTTAAGTAATAGCGAGGAGTATAAGACTGGCGATATCTATCCAAGTCGAGGTGGAGAATTCGACTTGTCTATGAGCGCATTTGAGAGGAAGTTCTGCTGTCGCATTTTCCAATGGCATCACCGGCAGCCACCCGTGTACGGAGCTCCATACGCCTTTTGATGGTCTCACGCACGCCTTCACTTCGACCCCCCAATTTTCATCCCCACTTCATGCCTCCGACGCCCTCTAGGCAGGGTGTGCTGGGCTTGGTCAACCTTCCTTTCATGCAAGGGTGCAACGATACGAATGGTGAGGAGACGGTTGAGTTGAGAAGCCAAGAAACAACAAAAGTAGTTCAGAAGCGGAGATAGCACGTGCATGCTATGTCTCTCCAATTGGCAGACGGATTGGGATGCCCCTCTCTTCTCAAGCAATGTTCATGATCTGACAGCCATGGCGCAAACCATACCGCAGCCACGCCATAACCTTGACGTATGGACACCACATGCCAAAAAGCCACCGTGGAATGCGCACGGCCGAGCCAACCGTGGATTGCGAGTTTGGGGTTTTGTAGCAGTGTGGCAAGTTCCAGTTGGGTGAGGTGGTGACGCTCGCATCAACGGGACTGGAGGAGGGGGGTGATCAGGGGTCGAATCCCAGCTTCAAGCCATCAGACCACCTTCTATTGATAGGTCAGCCATTATTTTAGAGCCGAACGTTTAAATGCCCGATGCTTTTCTTGGCCAAGGAAGGCCCACGGTACGTTTACGACTACCCACACAGAGCCGAGGCCACGGCACCCCTTTTGCTGTCAAGCTGTCTCCAACCACCCATTCAGTTCTCTCTTGACAATTCTGACACGATAGACAGGGTCTATCTGTCATTACCCCGGATATTTCATCATTTGTGAACTCTTAACCCCCTTGCAAGACATCCACGAAGCTTACTCTTAGGAACCGAATTGAAAGTGAGTACGCAAGCACAGTATGGTCTCATCCCGATACGAAACTCTACAGTAATCCAAGGCACAGGATCGGATGTGGACGACTTGGCATCACCATGGCGTCCCGTTCAGCCAGCAATTGTGGTGTGATGGAGGGAAAACCTCGACCTATGGAGACCATCCGAAGGCCATCCATAACCGGCATCTGTTTAACCTTTTTCATGAGACTCCGCTCAAACCTCGCTTATTGTTGGTTGTTCGTTCTTGGTGGTTGCATACCAGCCTTTCAGCTCTGCACTGGGCTTGAAGTTTAAGGCTACGAGCCGGTTACCAAGTTCAGACCATGGGGAGCTTGAACGTGCAGTCCACCCACCTGCAAGACATATAAACTCCCGGGAGTTCCTGGACAAGACAGGGGAACCCTGGAACCCTCTTNAAAGCTGGAGTCAAACACACAAGGTGAGTCGAGAGAACCTGTTTGGTCAACAAACTGCATCAACGCTGAAAGAACCTTGAACCATGCAGAAAATGCCGCCGAAAAGACTCAACACCATCTTGACCTCATCTTTCTTCGCGCCTAACGCGACCCGCTTCCAAAATGGCATATGAACAATCCGGATCAGCCCACAAAGTCTTGTCGGTTATTCTACGACTGGGACAAATTTCCTGCGCTGCCATTGTCCTCGGCATCCTTGCGCGATTCAGCTATCTTCTCACTATCCAGCAGGTGCATGAGGATGGCCGCCTCGTCTACGCAATGGTGGTTGCTGGCATGTCCATCGTCTATTCATTCCTCCTATGCCCACCTTTCAGAAACTTGTTTCTGAGCTTCCCATGTGACTTTGTGCTGTTCGTTATGTGGCTCGTGGCGTATTGCCTGCTTCAGACAGTATGGCCCCTTTCCTGTACTGATCGGCTTACTCTACCCAGAGGACAAGGTTTACTGACTGGGTGTGCTACGAATAGAAATCGACCACTAACTCATGCTCCTCTACGTGGTATCGTACCTACTGGGGCTACTACTGGGGCAGTTTCTGGCGTGTTGGCCGTCCTGGAGTCGTCAACGTCGGCAGAGCGGGATGTTCACAATGGAGGACAGTCCTGGCATTCTCTTTCATTGCTTGGTTTGCCTACCTACTCAGTGGGATTTTGGTAAGCCGTTTTTTTACAAATCAAGTTGTTCTCTCTGGAAAGAGACATCATCACCCTCTACGACACCCCCGGCCCCTCACACTCGCCGTTTCTATTGTTAAGTTGTTACCTTCAACATCGGATGGCTGCTGACGCAATTACCATTAGGGAATCTACGTCTTCCACAAGTACATCAAAGTCAAAGAGACAGCCACTGAGTTCAAACACCAGGCCAAGAAACACTTGGGGTAAGTTGGAGATGTACTTGGTGATTTGTCTTTGGGAGCTTGAACTAACTCGCCTTGCACTCAAGCCGCGATTCCCAGGAAAACGACTACGGAAGACCGGTCAACGAGCCGAATGTGGCTGCAGTCCAACCGCCTGTCACGCAGGTGTCTCAGGTCTAGCAGAGAGAACATCCGATGGGAACTTCCTTGGACACACATGCTATAATTGGAATGTGCTGAAGGATGTGTTGGTCCGTAGGGCCTGTTGGCTGCTTGTTTGTGTGACAGAAGTTGGGAAGAACTGGCTATGATCACCAGGGTACCAGATTGGACTGACTGTAACAGATCAAGAAAACTGATCAAGCAACTTGGCGGCTATTTGCTTCCTTTGGTAATTTGAATGCTTGACCTAATATCAAGGGTTATCTGTGATTTACAACACCTGCTGGCTTGGTCCCAAAGGAACTAGTTCTCTACACATCCTAGAATGAAAACTCTTGTGAATATCTAGTTACACTTTGCCAAGTCTAGGAGAAGCATCGTTGCCATATATTGCCATATTGCAAAGTTGCTTTGTCCTCTGCAGACTAAATTATACATAGGGTCCACCCAAAATGTTTGCGACTACGGTACGCAGAACCTCAATTGACAGACAAGACACAAATCGGTTTGGCAACCACGATATTGTCACAATATGCTACCTAGGTTAAGATGAAATAACTCTAGGCTCCAGGGAACTGGTATACTCCGTCCTCCTCATCTGACCAAGCATGGCAAGGGTTGCCCAAAACACGATGCATTAATTGGGTTGATTCGGTGCTTTCTTTGCTTGGTCGTCAAAGCGTCACTTCAATACTATGACGTGCATTTTGGTTCAACATCTCTCTTGCTATTCATCTGCACCCGTGAATGGGAGGTGGCCTCACCTCTTCAGCCTACCTACCTTGCCAGATAGGCAGTAGTCGATACAGTCCGCTCAGCCCCCAGATTTTGGTCAGCAACCCCTTACCGAATTCATGGGCGTGTCAGCTGCACTACTGTGAAGTGACTTATCATTGTAATTTCTAGGAATATGCAGAGAGTGGCGTCTCCGTCTTGCTCCAATTTGAGGAAGTTCTGCAGCAGTGGCTGCGAAGGAGAATTTGAAGCGAGCATGCGAACGTTGTTCTGCATGCAGGAAATTATGGAAACGAGCGATGATTGACAACACCGAGAATCACGCTATCACAATGATAGAATGACCAACCTTCCCAGATTCAAAGCCTGCCTCGGGATTAGTGTTGTGCACCATAAGGAGAGGTCGCCAATGCGCCATCACTTGCTGACCCCCTTATTGCGCCCATTCATCATGATTGACAAATCCTTCGTGGTTACACACAGTCGCAAATTGCGTGATGTTGGTCGTGAGTACCGCCTAGAGGGAGCTGGGAGATCCTTTAGCAAGTATCTCGAGCTTATGCAGCGGGCGAAGCGATCTGCAAGGCCGGGCCGGCCTGCCCGTTATATGGGTATGTGATCTGGCGGGGGACAAAATAAAGGAGACTGAATCGGCTGTGCCCTCACCTCCCTGAGTCTCGTGTTTTATGTCCCCCGCTGGGTGATTTGGAGCAAGCACTGTACCCTCTTAGGTCTCACTTGCAGCTGAGCCGGCCGCCCACCCCTTCTCGCCTCGGAGACTTGCAAGTGATGTTACTGTATGTGGCTCTGGGGCTATGCTCTAACCAATAAGATAATAAGCCCCACAAGGAAGAGGTGTCAGGCATCAGTCACCTCACGACCCAACATCCATGTTATTTCTTCTTACCTGCCTCATGCTCCCTGATGTCTTCAGCCAAAATCCAGAGGGTCTTGGCTGCTTCGTCTGTTCTTACAGCGTTTGCGAGGTCGCCTGTTTAATCTGTCCATACTTCCCATTTTTCTTCGCCTGTGCCTGGTCGCGTTCTGGGATCTGTATCAAGTGAGCCCTATTAACTCCCCTTATGCTAGGTAGCCTTCCCGTGCTTCTTTTGGGCTGCTACCAATCTCTTCCCCGTCCGACTCGGGATGAGTTTCCCTGCTCAAATCAATATATTAACGCCTGCATCGGCACAGGTCAACCTGCGTGGTTCTTGTTGTTATTAGAACATTTTTATTACTCTCAAGAAGGCAAAATCAACAAAATGGACCTCAATCGACTAGCCGAAAAGCGCCCTCTGGATCTCTGCGAAACCTGCGCATCTGCTTTTCGCAACACTGTCATAGATCTATCGGGGCGATATAGCGCTCTGTACCACCTTCATACCACTATTGACGGATTCATCAATGCAGCGGACCAAGGATGCTTTATATGCTATAACGTGCTCAGAACGATAGGCATACCGGAGCAAGAAATCGTGCGAAGTATTCGAGATTCAATTCATCATATCAAGGGTGTCCCTCGGGAAGATTCTTGGAATTGGTCTTCAAGCATCACTTGCTTCTTCGTCTCTTGTGAAAGACAGACGAAAGACATTTCCCGGCTTTGGATAACCGCGCGTATGTTGAGCTCATTCTTCATCAACAGGAGATGGGACTACGATCCCAGCGTCGTACCAGAACTTCAGACCCAGCTTCATCACATGGAGAGCTACTTGCCAACCTTTGCATGGAGTGAAGGATTCAACTTTGAGGTCACGATGGCTCAAGATCTAAATTCGAAAAGTATGAAAACGATAGCGCGGATTCTAAGCCCTGCTGCTACCTTTACATTCTGGAATTAATAGCTGATTTGTGGTTTAGATCTTCATCAATCTCAGGTCACTTCCACCTCGACAGCATCAGACGAAACATTCTCTAAAGTTCACAACTGGATTCGCGTCTGTGAATCTAATCATGCACTCTGTGCCAACCGTGGCGATACTGGGTCGTGGTACCCCACTAGGTTGGTGGACCTCGGACTTCCTGACGAGCTGTCCGAAATCGCTGCAACCTTGCAAGCCAAGCTCGTCCGAGGGGATGATGTTCCTCCCGGAACTCGATATATCACCCTCAGCCATCGCTGGAATGACGCAAACCAACTGAAGCTCAGCAAGGAGTTGCTGGATCGCTGGTTGCAAGCACTCCCCACTGATAAGCTATCTCCAATCTTCCAGGACTTTGTTGTCGTTGCCCGCCGTCTTGGTATCCGCCATGTCTGGATTGATTCCATCTGTATCATCCAAGACGGAGACGCCGGCGTTGACTGGTCTCACCAAGCCGGTATTATGGACCAAGTCTACAGAAACTCGTTCTGTAATATCTCGGCCGACTGGGGAAGCAATACGGATGGTCTGTTCTTTGATCGTGACATGAGCCAATTCAGTCAGCCAGATATCTTTTTACGCCTCAAAACTGACAAGGAGGCCGATGAAGTGACCTATAGCTATCTCGTGCACGACATGCAGACATGGGACAGAGAAGTAGCTAAGGCGCCTCTTAGTTCAAGAGGATGGGTTATACAAGAGTGGATCTTGCCAGCGCGTACCCTACATTTCTGCCGCAGGGAGGTCTTCTTTGAGTGTTGCGAAGGGGCAGCCTGCGAGCGCTATTTTCGGGGGATGCCAATTTTCGGTCGCGTCAAGTCACGTATCCATTTCAAGGACTTACGGCTCGAAGGAAGAGGCAACCTAGAAAGCCGGAGTATTGAGCATTGGGAGGCCGCTCTTGGGCAGAAGGTCTATTACTACAACGCCTGGACTCGGATCAGGGATACCTACTCCTCCTGCAGCCTGACATTCGCAACGGACAAGCTTGTGGCTATTTCTGGAATATGTCGCTATCTGAAATCCCATCTTTCAGATGACATCTACGTGGCAGGAGTATGGCTTTTCAACCTTGCCAGTCAAATGACCTGGTACTGCGACTCCGAGGAGTTATGCCTACGCCGGGCCGAGGACCGGGATGTTTCGAAGGGCCGCATCGCCTGGGATACATCAAGCACACTAAGTATGCCTTCCTTGGTTCCTGCCATGGAATATACGGCTCCAAGCTTCTCCTGGGCATCCGCAAACTACCCCGTTACGGGAGGTAGTGCCCTTGGGCTAGGCGCCTTGGTAACTACGACTTGTATTAGGTATCGCGATAGCAGGGCGAGCGGGCGAGACGAATTAATAGCCTGGGATATATTCGGCCCGGTGTCTGCTAATCTTGTTGAAGTCAAAGTTGAGGGAGAGCTAAAGAGTGCTAAGCTTGTTGATATCGGCACGAAAACCCTAGTCGTATGGCCGTTAGTGGTCGGGTACAGCCGCAAATATATGGATCTCTCCGATGGGTGGGACTCATACA
This sequence comes from Fusarium cf. falciforme, assembly GCA_011033785.1. NCBI lineage: Eukaryota > Fungi > Ascomycota > Sordariomycetes > Hypocreales > Nectriaceae > Fusarium > Fusarium cf. falciforme. Next base: position 17,613 of record WESZ01000109.1, on the reverse strand, counting down.
ACCCGGGTTTTGCATCAGCTCGGCTCGATTTCGCCGCCAGTATATCTGATGCACCAGCCTTCCACGAACGAGTCTTTTACTACATGCCTTGGCGAAGGTATCAGACAAATTTCGGCAATGTTATTCCAACTTCACGTCGAGAGTCGCGCTCAAGTCTTCCGCTGTTTTTACTTTTCGAGCTTGTTGATATTGACATGGGCCGATGTCGTCGTATTGGGATGTTTCACACGAGTGCAGACGACGCGCTTCAATACGGGCAGTCTCAGCCCGATGAGGCAGAGCTCCCTTGTTGGGGTTATAACAAGAAGACGGGTAAACATACCATCTATATTATTTAATACAGGAAACTTTGCCAGGGGCTAGTCAAAGCCTGGACGAAATTGGCCACGGGACATGGTCGAGGCATTATGCAAGAGGCCAAGTAGGGCGTCATCAAACTCGTAAGGGATCGGCTTGCAGGGTCGATACCCTTTTCTCCTAGAGATAGCCAAGAACAATGCAGGTCTCTTATCCTACCGGAGCCAGAACCAGCCAGAGCTAGAGTATCTTCGTCGAGACGACGATCTAGGGCTCTTCTCTAAGCCCTTGGCGCAAGAGAGTGGTCGGTTGGGGAAACGCCTGCCAGTGCGTCGTGGGACGAATCCATATTATGCAGGTTCTGCACAGAGGCGAGGGTATGGTCTTGATGACGCCTTGGTAAGGACGAGGGTAACAAGGTGCGGTGATTGGAGCTGGAATTAGAACTAGCGAGATTAAACAGTCAGAAGGGCCTCAACGCTGACGCAGCTAGAAGCTTGGCAGGGGATGACAATGATATTTCTTTTTCTTTAGGTACCTAGTCAAGAATCAGATTGCTGGATAATGGCTGAGGTATATACATCAGCGTACCACACCCGGGCGTTATGCTATCCGCTATCGACCCTCCCGAACTAGTTATCTCGACCGATTCTGGGTATGAATGAAAGACAACTCTTTCTGCAAGTTATTTCGTTGATCTGATTCTAGTTATGCTTTCAATCATGGGGTAAGAAGTGCCCAAATCTGGGGTTTTCACAAAACCACCGAGTGGCATCATTGGCCACTCATTCGTCTAGTACAGTACTCTTATCTTGCCAACTACGTAAAGCATGCAGCTCAGCACTGCCCAAGTATTGTATTAGAGCACTAGCGGTGGCCTGAAACGGATGGTCACATTCTGATTTGAATCAACCAGGCATGATGTGTCTAGGTAAGGTCGAACTACGATTAGCTGCCTCTTTCGTAGCAGCCGTGCTCGTGTGCAATACTGTACCCGAATAAGAGATGGCTACCTTTGTCGGCCGAAACTCGGTCATGAACCACGTGTCCCCAGCTCGTTGTGGCGTGAAATGTGTCTTGGTGGGCGCTAACGGTGAGCTCTCACGGTGTTGTCTGCTGAATAGAGTTCATATGACGTCGTCCAAATCCGGGGAAGTCCAACGCTCCGTCGAGTGGGATCGGTAGACTAAAAACCGGATATTCGGGTCACCTCGCTGTTGGGTACTCGTCAGCTGGTACCGTATTTGACATAAAGGGCCGATGAAAAGGTCCCGAGGAACCCGTTCAATGAAGAAGATCCAGTTTCATTACTACTGAGCAAAGACCTGGCTCTTTCATTTGTATTTGACCCGGCATATTGTGTTCTGATCACTCTTTGACTGCTTTGTTTGCATCTCAAGCGGGCCAATACCGGCCGGGTGGTACAGTACTTTACGGGCTCTAGCTTTCTCCTAACGCCGGCGTCATACATTTGCAGCACCGGCGTCATGACAAAGAATCGTTTCCACCGTTGCCTTTGTCGCGGGGATCGGCGATGGGGTCAAACGTTGAAGCAAGCCGGTCCACGATACATAGAATTGTCGTTGCATGGTGTAGCAAGACATATGCACTGACAACGTGTGCGGACTCCCTCAACGGCACTGCACCATTCTTGAGCTCAATTGATCCTCTTGGTCTGGAAGAAAAGGTCTAATTGATTACGGGATCATTCTCTCCAAATTACAAAGCCGGGTTTAATGGCCGTCTGGGTTATTCTGTCAACCGATGGCCCCGTTTGATCCGGATCTCTCGGAACCTCCACCAAAACTCCTCGTGAGTATCAGCGACTCCGAATGGTCCGGCCACTCGTAGCTGGGGTGCGCCCCAACGTCATCTGCCCCAAAACTGGCCGATTTCTTCACTCAAAGGCTGGAGTATCAGCCCCAAGTGAGGCTAACTCTGTCGGTGGATGATGACACAACTCCACGCATGGCCACCTGACTCTAAGGACGGACCGATTCCCAAGTCTGGAGCCAAATGCTCGAATACTACGCTACGAAACCGTCAACGGCATGCAGTGATTGGATAGAAGTTCAAGCCTGACATCATGGGTGGTTTAAGTGAACAGTGATACGGAACGGCTGAAAGAGATACTTAAGGTCACCTACGGGAGATCATCACGAACTTGGAGTTTTGGATCAAAACGATATTTACACACAATCAACTGCTACATATCCTCATCTGAACTATACACATTGTTATACACAGACGATTGCCTACCATGGCACCGGCTTCCCTCACTGTTCATTTTGAAAGCCAAGATGCAACTTCTGAAGAGGGCAAAAAGGCGGGTGCCCGTCGCTCGCTAGTCGGGCTCGACTACTCGCCTTTGCCTCGCATCACCGGGAGATCTCTGCTGCTGGCCTTGTTTGTTTCTATGGGTGGACTCTTGTGAGTGATGACCCTCTTTGAGCCGAGAACTGGACGTTATACTTACCTGCTTCTCAGGTTTGGTTATGATACTGGTCAGATCTCTGGCTTCCTTGAGATGCCTGATTTCCTTGATCGCTTCGGCCAGACGAATAGCAAAGGCGAGCATGTCTTTAGTACTGTTCGTTCCGGCCTCATCGTTGCCCTTCTTTCAATTGGAACGCTCATTGGCGCATTGATCGCTGCCCCGATTGCGGATCGTATTGGTCGCAAGTATAGTATCTCTTTCTGGAGCCTCATTATCAGCGTCGGCTTCATTATTCAAATTTCTTCAAATCGTGATTGGGTTCAAATCATGATGGGAAGATTTGTCGCTGGACTTGGTGTGGGTGCTCTCTCACTGCTGGTTCCCATGTTCCAGGCTGAGTGCTCGTGAGTGCCCCTTGAGCATTCTTCCGTTTGTTGCTAACATCATGAAAGCCCTCCTTGGATCCGTGGTGCCATGGTTTGCACGTACCAATTGTTCATCACATTGTAAAGAGCCCATTGTGAGAACGTGGTGGTGACTCTACTAACACCTAAATAGTGGCATTTTCTTGGCTGCCTGCTTCAATTACGCCACAGTCACCCACCAAAGAAACAGCTCTGCTTCGTGGAGAATCGTCATTGGCATCGGTTGGGTCTTTACCTTGACACTTGGCCTCGGAATCTTACTCTTCCCCGAGACTCCTCGATTTGATTACAGACGTGGCCATGTCGACCGCGCTCGTGAGACCCTCTGCAGGATCTATGGCGCCACACCGAATCATTGGTCCATTCACACTCAAATGGAGGAGATTGAGTCCAAGTTACAGGCTGAAAAGGCAATCAAGGAAAAGACCAACCCCGTCTCCGAGTTCATCGCCATGTTCAAGGCGCCACGAATGGCCTACCGCATCTTCATCGGTGTCTCGCTTCAAATGTTTCAACAACTCACTGGAGGTAAGTCATTTCTCCTTTGGCATCTGCTCAATACTAACCTGCACCTCAGCCAACTACTTCTTCTACTACGGCACCACCATCTTTCAATCTGTCAGCATCAGCAGCTATAAGACTCAGATCATTCTCAACACCATCAACTTTGTTGTTACCTTCATCGGTCTATACCTTGTCGAGCATTACGGTCGCCGCAAGTCTCTGATTGCTGGCAGCATCTGGATGTTCATCTCGTTCCTCATCTTTGCCTCGGTTGGTCACTTTGCCTTGGATCGAACGACACCGCAGAATACACAAAGTGCAGGAATTGCCATGATTGTCATGGCCTGCCTCTTTATCCTCGGGTTCGCAACCACTTGGGGACCCATGATTTGGACCATCATGGCTGAGATCTTCCCTTCACGTTACCGTGCAAAGGGAATGGCCTTGTCGACTGCCAGTAACTGGCTTTGGAATTTTCTTCTGGCCTTCTTCACCCCATTCATTACAAAGGATATTGATTTCCGTTACGGTTACGTCTTTGCAGGCTGCAATATTCTTGGTGGCTTGTTGGTCTACTTCTTTGTCATTGAAGGCCAGGGCCGCACACTCGAGGAGATCGACACCATGTACCTTGAGCACGTCAGCCCCATGAAGAGTTCCAAGTGGCAGCCACCTCCTCCCGAGGAAATGTCCAGAATCCGCAAGCAGGCTGGTACCGACCTTGAGGCAGCGGCTGCTGTGAGTGAGGATGACACGCTGCAGAGGAACTCGGGCTTTACGAACGAAGACGGCCATGCTACTCGTGCGGCCAAGAAGGAAGAGCTCCCAGGAGCAAGTCACAAGGAGGGTATGTAAGATGGTACATCGAAAGTCTTTCTTTGAGGAACATTACTGTATAGGTGCAGAGGAATGGAGCGGGCGAGATTGAAACTGTAAGAACACAGGAAGTGCGTATCTAAAGCTATTAGCGGTTACGAATAACATATGTTCTTTTATCGTCATGGCAGTTGTGACAGAGGGCATCAGTTAGAATAGTAAAAAAATAACATTGCCAAAACATCATGGTAATAGTGACCGGTTAGTGAATCAAAAACCCTCCACAAGATGCTCCTCGTCCTCAAACAACGCGTAAGGATCTAACCCATACAAGTAACAGTCATGTGCCATGGTCCATCCAGTCCCATCATCCCGTCGGCGTAACACAAAGGCCTGATCTCCCCCCGGAAGGTAGACGATACGATCACCCACACGGGCTCGGGGACCAGCCAATCCCATATTCCCCTTTTCAGTGGTAAAGAAGCGTCGACCGTAACAGGCAAGCTCCATCTTGTCGGCAAACTCATTGAACTCATAACCCAAGTGATAATCTTCTTCACCTTCCTCCTTTCCGACACCTAGCCACCAGAGATAGAATTCGTGCTCTCGTAGGAACATGGTTGGGTCCGCAGTCTCGAGTACGCCTGACCCGTTGTGACGGTACCACTGGACAAATCCAACATCCACGCTTCGCAGCTCTGGCGGTTGAGCGGCTGAAATCGTGGCTGCGAAGGCTGTAGACACAGATGACGCAAGTGAGAGGTTCCATTCAGTGGTGAGAGTTGCGGCTAGGGATTCCCATTCCTTTATGATGCGAGCAAAAGACTCTGTTCCAGGTGCAAACGCCGTGCCGGCTGAAAGCTCAGGGCCGATGGCGCGGACCGTGTCAATGATCTTTCCCTTGACAGCGAGCACGCCACCTGGACGGAAGGCTAGTCCCGGGAGGACCTTGTCTGTCAACTCGCGGGGACTAACACTGGACCGTGTCCCGTCTGCTGTGCGATAGTCATAGTCGCCTTTGCCTCCTTCACGGTAAGAAGGGTACCAGTGGCGCTGTGGAAGGGTCCCCACCGTTACAGTATCGGTAAAGTCAGGAACCCAGGAAGGTAAAGACTTGGAGCGAGGTCCACGACCGAACCACTTCAAGATGCCAAGGTCGCCCGTCCGTTGAATCGCGGCTTCGGTGAACTGGCGGAATATGTCCTCGACTGGCAAGTCATAGTCCACAGCCATGAAGCCAGGATCAAACAGGCCGAGGAGACCGTACACCCTATCCCTAACCTCGCTCGACTGACATGCACGGCTGTACTGAATCACTTCTGCGGGGTGGCTCCCAGGTTTCAGCATACGGAGTCTCCAGACGTGGCTATCGGCATCAAACCCTTCAAAGGGATGATCTGCCTTGAAGCCTGGTGCGCTTGAAACGCGGGAAAGCCCTAAAGCTCCGCCAGAGATATCAGCACGATGGCCCGATCCCAAGTCCATCCAGGGCGCCGAGTTCTCTCCACACATGATGATGGCTTTGCGACTAAGAGCCACTTCTTGGATAACCCAAGTGCGGAAGAACCAAGGCCGCCTAACCAAAGCCTTCCACGCTTGAAGGTATCGTGCTGGCGGTTTTCGGAAGTTGGGGAAAGTGTTGTTCGTCTCATCTTGGAGATATTCAAATACCAGATGGGAATCATTGGCAGCTTTGCCCAACCAGACCAAGACTTGGCGTGCGGATTTGTAGATGTCTCCCATGATCGTCACTTGCTGGTTGCGTTCAGCATGAGTAGACTGATCAATGCAAAGGGCATCGACCCAGAGTGTTCTAACATCGCTTGCGTGACGGATATGTACGAGTGCTGAATGGAGATTGGCCGTGATAGAGACGGGTTGTTCGTCTAGCATAATGCATTCGTTGACGCTGGTGTCTCCCCAGACGTAGGACACTGCCTCGTAATCAGGCTGGAGAGTGAGATCGCTCTCGATCAGACGGCCCAGCAGAGTCTCTGTCCGATTGTCTGAGGGAAGCAACTCCAAGAGTCGGATGGCACTCTTGTTGTGTAATGGACGATACGCGAATTCTGAGGAGGGGGCCGCCACAGAAGCCGTTGACACTGATGCTTGGTTCTGCCGTGTCGGTGCAAAAGGGAGCGCCTGTTGAGACTCGACCAGATCCTCCACACGTTCTTCCCAGACAAGCTTTCGGCTCGCGATAGTGTCAACCAGGAGTACTTTGAGCTCCGTGTAAGAGGGCAATGACCAATCTCCATCCTTGCAGTTGTAGCTTTCCAGCATCTGAATCACCTTGAGTCTGTCAGGAATATTCCGGTACTTGTACTGTCTGCTCTGACGTATTGCTGTTGGTACGTCAACTGTAAGGCCTGGGCATGTCGGATCAGCACCGGCCTTGAGCAGCATCTCTAATGCCCAAACGTTGTCTTGGAGGGCGGCCATATGCAGCCAGCTTGTTGGGGTGGGTTTTGAATCCTCGTCTCCAAGCGACAGATTGGCAGTAAGTACTGCATCTATTTGAGAGCCAGGATACTCCGAGGCCATGTATTTGATGTTTTCCAAGTACATAAGGCCATAATTGAGCATGCGATATCCCATGTTGCCCCAGGTCTCTGAATCTGATACGAGTTGCGGGCCATACTCGTCGACGCACCATCGCAACAACGATAACTTCCCCTTACTCAAGGCCCTCCTTTGCACCGCTGCAGCGTTAATGGAGGCTCCATGAGAGATTAGGAGCTGTGCCATTTGGGCGCTCCCGACATTGGCGGGTACTTTCTGTGGCTGAACCCCACGCTGAAGGAGACTTGTCACAAAGTCGATGTAGTTTCTTCTGACACAGAATAGCAGGATCTTTTCATGATCCGAATCATCAAGTCCCTGTTCATGCTGCATCAGGCCCTCCAAGAATGTGAAAAGCGCCTCCACATCATGGTCATCATATCGTGACAACGACAGGGCGATCTCGGCTGGGGTCATGTCTTCGGCCGTCCTGTCGAACTTGGAGACGCACGGCGCACGCGTACGTGGACTTTCACCGTGCGCCATCAATATCTTGGCGGAAGAGAGCTGGATGTTAGCGGCCGCAGCATGTAAAGCTGTCCCGAATGAGCTGCCTTGTCCTTGTCCACCGTCCACCATCCTGGGGCCTCCGACGTTGGTGGCGATGCCAAAACCTAGAAGCTGCTCGATGTATTCCAGTTCACCCTCATAGCAGGCAATATGTAGAAGCATGATGAGCCCGGGATCGTCCTTGGCATACGAAAGCCCGGCTTTCAAAAGATGAAGAATGATCCCACCCCAAGTGCTGTCAAGGTCGAGTTCCCACAATGGCCGATCATAGTTTACTCCAGGCGGATAGCCAACCCAAGTCATGTCGACAATATTTTGGGGAGAGATGAGGGCGTCAAGGATCACCTGAAGTAGATTGACCTTGTTATCTTGTTGGTTCGGCGAATTGTCTGGTTTCCCGAGCTGCTCAGGGAGTCTTCTTGGGTGCATAGTCGACAGCAGTGCTCCAGCAGAAATAAGGAAGTGAAACAGCTCAGGATACCCTAGAATGCAGGCATGGGACAAAGCCGAGTTCCCATCATCATCCAGGCAGCTGGGCGACGCGCCATGGCTGATCAGCAGCTTCACCATTTCAATGAGCTCAGGACAGGACTCTTTGGGGGAGCAGCCAAGCCAGTCAGGCTCTATTCGAGCCACCCGGATGGCGACCTGCAAGATATCAATCTCTTCCGCGAAGAGAAGACCAGTGTCGTCCTTGTCCAGAAGCGAACGCGCAAGTTGATAGTCGGGCTTCCACCTTTTTCTCAGACATTTTCGTACCGCTTCAACGTGATAAGGCTTAAAAACTGGCGAATTTCCGTGCAGGGTGAAGAATTCGTCAAATTTTGCCTGTTCAAGCTGTGTCAAGGCCCGGGTGGTGTCAAAGCTATCATCTCTGCCGCACAGGCTCACGAGCCATTCTCCTGCAGCCACCACCGCGTCCTCGGCTTCGAGGGAGTGGTCGTGATCAGGTTGTGTGAGCTGCATCTGGGAGTGGCTGTGGAAATGAAGTTTGGAATGCTGATAGTGATGAAACGCGAGATGGAGCCAGAGATGGAGCTATTATCATGGACAGTTGCCGGGGCCCCATAGGGACACGCCTAGGCGCGCCTCCACTCGCGAACGCATAGGCGTGCAGATTATATCAGCCCTCAATTTAGCTTAAACCCCGCATAGCTATAATTCTAAGTTCTAAGGTAGTTCTTAAAATCCTATAAACTCTATTACTACTACTAAGTACTAAAATCTTATAATCCCGAACGATAAGGAATAGTTAATTATCTACCTAAATAAATAGCCTACTAGGCCTCGCTATCTACCGCTACCGCCTCCTAAATATCACATATACCTTTTCTATTAGAAAAAGGCATATATTCTATCTCTATGGCTACCTAAGCCTCGACCTAGTTATCTTCTACTTTACTCTAATCTAAGTAGGCTATTATCTCCTCTTTAGTCTAATCTCTAGAGCCAATTAGCATATCACAGCGCTTACCCATCTGCTTTTAATCGAGATACCACTAATAGCTTAATTTATCATACCGCAGAGGTAGGCCTAGCGCCCTCTAATATTACTAGTTAGTTTTAATACTGCCACGAGGCTACGCCTTATACTAGGCATCTCGAGCAGTAATATATCTCTAATAGATAGCCCGCGGGTTATTATACCTAGGTGCCAGCACTATCCTTGCCTAAGCCAACAGTGCTAATAATAATACTACCGGCACTATACTATCTATATCGTCGATACTAATAACAATACAGCTAGCACTATCCCTAATTAGCCTTGCCTGCCCTGATAACCCTAAAGACATTAGTCTTAGAGCTTCCCCTACCTATAAAGATAGTGCTAATAAAGATATTATTAGCACTAATTATACCTGCCCTAACAATACTAACGATAACGCCGCTAGCATTACCCCTACCTACGCCGATAATACTAACGACTATAAAAGTTCCTTATATCGCTAAGGGCATACCTTTAAAGTTATTCTATAACCTACTTAGTAGTATCTACTATATTTAGGTTATGCCTTTGGCCGTATTATTACTTAAACTGCCTCGAATGCACTTAGTTCTCTCTAGGTGCTTAATTACGGTCTACTAATAGTCAAACTAGCGGCTATTTGATTAAGTTAATGCCGAGGCTTTAATAGTAACTAATAAATATTATAGCGATTAAGGTGCTAATATATATAAAAATACTCTAGGCAAAGGGCTTAACCTTATTCTTATAGAGCCTTAAGAGTATAGGCGCAAGGGAGGCTATAAGATCGAGAGAATACGCTAGTATAACTAAGTAGGTTTTCTTTTAAGAGTAGCTTCTATTATTCTTTAACTTTATATAAAGCTTCGTGAGATACCTAGCCATATATAGCACTATATAATAATCTAAAGAGCTTAATTAGTATTCTTATTTGCTATCTCGCTTAGTTAGATCGTAGTTTAGCTAATTAATTAAGAAGCGCATACTTTATAGCCCTCTAAGCCTCAAAGAGATCTAACATAGATTTCTTAAGGTAGCTCTTAAGGAGCCCATAGATACCCTTAACCCGCGAGGTAACTACATTACTAAAATAAGGGTACTAATTAACCTAAGCCTTTACTAGCTTTTCCTTATATAGATTAAGCTAATTAGCCTTAATATAGCCAATCTCTTCAATATATTATAGTAAGTAGCGCCTTTTAAGCTCTTATACGCGCTAATCAAAGGCCTCTTTATCTAGTAACTTTATAATTAAGTGCCAGTAGTTAAAAAACTTACTCTAATCGCTTAGACCCTACTAATAGGCCTTCGATCCTTATTAGTAGCGCATAAATATTAGCTAGCAATAATAGAAGACTACCTTATTTGCGTGCCATAGGCATAGTAGCGAGATTAAAGATAAAAAGCAGATCTCTGCGGCGTTTATATAAGCCTTATCGCGGTCTATTAAGATAATAGATAGAAACCTTATATTATAGAGTTCATATAGGGACCTAAGCCGGTCCAAGGCCCATAGGTAGTCCTGCTTAGTCTCGCCACTAAGGAATACAAAGGCGATATAGAAGGATCACTAGTAGGCATTAACGCTAATCATATTAAGGAGTAATATCCCATATTTATTCGTCTTATATATATAGTCTAGGAAAAGTAGGTCTAAATAAGCCTAGAGGTATGCTAATAACTCTAGATAAGCGAATAACACTGCCATAATTCAGTCATCTAAATCAAGCTATATCTGGTTCCAGAACCCTTCCTTATCTAGCTAGTTAGCAAAGGCATGTATAGTACTCTATCCCTTACATAGCTCTTATTTACTATCTATAATACGATTATAGATATCTTGCTAGGTTATAATGGTATTCGAGTTCTAATAGATATAAGTCCTAATATCCTTTAGCGCTACCCCGGCATTTATAAGGCGGCTAACTATTAACTTATCCGCATTAGAGAGCTACCGATGGACTAGATAAGCCGATTTATGCCAGCTTAGCTCGTGGTTATATAAGGAAAATCGGCTATCTAGACAATGCCTTAAAGACCAGGTCGCCTTATCTAGGGATTCCTTCGCAATAATTAAGAACCGATAATTAGTTCCTCATATAGTAGTCTTACGCTGGCGATCTTTTGAGGCGCTAAGTAGACGACACTACTGATTACATATGTATATAATAATCTGCCTTCTACTAGTTAATCGCAAAGACCTCCTAGTTATAAATATATATCCTCTGGGTGCTGCCTATTCGTTAATAGCTGCGAGTAGAGCCTCTCGTGAATCGTATATACCCTCCGGCGGGAGCATATTATCAGGAAATATTGCTTGGGCCATAGCGGAAGCCTGCTCCTAGAGACTGTAGTTATATTCAGCAGTAGCAGCAACAGACGGAGCCCCTGAAACTGCGACTATGGGGTTTAAGCCAAATTGAGGGCTAACATAATCTGCATGCCTACGCGTTCGCGAGTGGAGGCGCGCCTAGGCGTGTCCCTATGGGGCCCCACAGTTGCCTAGAGGCTTATCTAATCCAAACCCTGGCCTTGTAAGCACTAATGATGAATGGAGAAAATGGTGTTGATAAGGGTTGGATTTGATATAAAAAGGGTTGCAGCAAAACGCTTACTGGGCTTTAATTCGATGTTTCTTCTTCATTTTCTAGATCAGCCGAGCAAGCTTGCTGTAAGCATTAGGCACCTCTTTGGACCTTGTAGTGAACAGCTGGCAAGATGAGATGAGTAGGTCAGTGTCCTTTATGTAGAGTTACTAACCCTTGGCAAATGTGCAGAAAATATTAGCTGTGAATAATTCTCACTTTGATCTTGACGTGGGTGTATGCATTAGATATCGTTTGGAGGCCGCCGTGTCTCATGAGCCACCATTGCTTTCATTCTTGGAGCAACGTGGAACCCTCTCGAGTAGATGTATCACGGAATTGAACTTCAAGGCCAGCTGGGGAAAATGAACTGTCTTAATGGCCGTAGTCGGTATTCTCTGATTGACTGTTAAAATAATATACTTGATTGCCTCGAGCTCATGCAATCTCACCCGATATCATCAAGAAGCTTCACACCAAGATTTCGCCCACCCTCCTTGCACGGCTTAGCTCGAGGAGCTGAGTCCAAAAATGGAGTAGCTCGCGGATATTCTGCATACCCCTACAAGCGACCCAAACTTGATAGGCCAGTTTATACGTGCTCAGGTGGACCGGCATGGAGAGGCCCCAAGAGGTTGCATCGGGGCAGCATTTGAGCTTCCGGATGGCCTGATGGTTTGTTTACGAGCCTAGCTTGCATCTCAAGCGGCCGTCACTTTCAATATGGAAAGGTCTCGACTCCACCATTACCCTCGGCCTCGTCTCTCGGCTACTGGGTCCGCCGTTCGTCCCCTCCCAACTGACTGCGTGTTTTTCTACTTCTTCCTTTCCATTTCTTGTTCCACTCCTGCCGCCCAACTCTCTATTGATCGACTCCATTTACCTCGCGAAAATGCGTGTGGCTGTCATTGGCGGTGGGCCATCTGGTCTAGTCCAGCTCAAGACCCTCCTCAGCGCCCACGAGCACCTAAGATGCAAACCTTTTGAGCCACGTCTATTCGAGGCGAGCTCCAAGGTTGGTGGAGTTTTTCACTCCCACGTCTACGAAGATGCCGAGCTAGTGTCTTCCAAGTACTTGACTTCATTCTCAGATTTTAGACCAAGACCAGACGATGCCGACTTTTTGTCCGCAGAGAGATATGTCGAGTACCTGGAAGAATATGCAACCCACTTTGGGCTTTGGGACTGGATCAACTTGAATACCAAGGTGATCACCATCAGAAGACAAGATCAGGGACATGTTGTTGTGTACCAAAAACCAAATGGAGAAATCGAGGAGTGGCCCTGCGATGCCATCGCCATCTGCTCTGGCGTCCACTCAAAACCAAACGTTCCTACGATCCCTGGCATCGAGAACGTCCCTACTGTGATGCACTCTTCGGACTTCAAGACCCGGGCCCAGCTTGGCAAAGACAAGACCGTCATGGTTCTGGGAAGTGGTGAGACAGGCGCAGATTTGTCTTATGTCTCTATCACCGCAGATACCAAGCGAGTTGTACTCTGCCATCGCAGCGGATGGGTCGGGGCTCCTAAGGTGCGTTACTTTTATACCCCAAGCGTACAGGTCCTGACACTGTACAGCGTAACCCTCATCAGCAGTTCCTCCCTTGGTTGTTCGGCTATGCACCACCCGAGCTGGATACCCTCCCTGTTGATGTCGCCCAGATCACCCTCTTTGACACCATGTATGTACACCCGATTGTTCGAGACAGCATGATCGTCTGGAACTACTATCACACACTTGCCTTGCCTCTCGGCACTTGGCTTGGTAGTGGCTCCAAGTACGGAATCGACATGCATGTCGGGCAGGTTTGGGGAGAACGCTTCCACATCTCAAGGCGTAAGTGGACCACTGCTACTTTGGTTCAATATTCTGATTTCGACAGTATTTCTTAACAAAGCCTGGACTCGGGTGTCACCATACATATACTACCCCTGGATACCTGAGAAATGGTCACTCGCAACACGAATCCGTCGCTTCTTCATGGCCCGAGACCTCCCTCGTCCTTCGCGGACGATTGATGTGGCCCCTTTCCCCTCACACATTTCTGAAGACGGTGTTGCGCATTTCCCAGTTCTTCCAACCAGACCAGAGTCGGAGCGTATCCAGGAGACTACTATCAAGCCCGATATAGTCATCTACGCCACCGGCTACGTGCCGACATTCCCATTCCTCAACTCAGATTCGGGCAGTGAGAAGCCCTACCCCAGCTCTACTGATGCCGATGTTCGCGCTGTCTGGAAAAGGGACGATCCCACCGTTGGATTCATTGGCTTCATCCGCCCCAACTTCGGTGCAATTCCTCCTCTGGCAGAACTTCAGTCGATGCTTTTCATCCAGAATCTTGTCGGCCAGCTTCCAGACCTACGCGAAGATGACGAATACCACTACCGGCTCATCGTGCCTCCCTCTGCCCGCATTGGATACGGCGTTGAGCATGACTCTTACGCGTACCAGTTGGCGAAAGATATGTCCATCGCTGCAAGCTTTACCGACATCCTCCATCTATCCTTTAGCTCTCCCCGAGGCTGGAGGCTTCCCTGGGTGTGGGCAGCTGGGGCCTCCCTCAATCCCAAGTTTAGGCTCGTGGGGCCGTGGAAGTGGGATGGAGCAGCAAACGTGCTGACCGGGGAGTGCTGGGAGACCATCTCGAGGAGGAAGAACCTGTTTGGTGACATGTCGATCGCCGTTCTGCCAATGATTTACTTGGGTAGCTGGAGCTTGTATTACTGGGCTTACGCGAAATTCTGGAACGGAATGGCCAAGATTGGCCTATCCAAGCCTTTGAAGATTGAAAACATGCCGAAGCGGTTGATGGAAGAGCTGTCGAGGAGGGAGGAGATGGAGAAGGGGAGCAGTCAGAATGGGACTGACTGGGTAGATGTCAAGCATACTCCGACTCAGGCATAAGACATGTTTGCATAAGACATGTTTCAGACGAGCAACGCTTGGTATATCAAATCATAATCGCCTTTCAAGAAACCAAAAGGAGTGGCAATAGGGCCTTTTGGCTGGTGATCTTGGCGTGCCATGGGGGTTATTTGAAGTGCGCTTTACAGAGCTAAGGAAAGGGCCCAGAATATGGCCAGGGTGGTTAAAAGCACCCTCGACAACTGCATGGCCCGGAGTTAGAGTCATTGTTGGATTGGGACCTGTACAATAGCTCAGAAGGCGGTCACGTGCCTTCAATGGCCCGCCGGGTGATCTCCGGCTCTACGGCGGACTAGGCCCAATTAGGAAGGCCACGTCGCGGGCTAAAAGGGAAAGAGGGAATTATAATTAGAAATAATAATAAAAGCAATATATATAGATTAAGGTAATTTATATAGATAGCTATAATTTATAACTATTAGACTAGACCTTATATAAGAGCTTAAAAGGTAGTTATATATATAAATAATTAGCTAGGTAATTTTTAATTATATAATAAGTTAGGCTTAATTAAAAAAGCTATATTATAAGATAAAAAAAAAAAATATATTATTAAAAATAATAATAAAAATAATATATAAAAATTATAATAATTTATATAAATAATTTTAATTTAAAATAATTAAAAATTATATTAAGCTCTTAATTAAAGTATATATATTTTATAAGGCCTAATTAAGTTATAATATATTAATTAAAAAAAATATAATATTATTTTTAGCCTAATTAACTAAGAATTAAGATATTAAAGTTTTTTTTTATTTTTATAATAAATTATATATATTAATTAAAATTTATAAATTAAAAAATTAAATTAAAAGTTTTTTATTAATAATTTTTTAAAAAGTTTTTAATATATAAAAATATAAAAAATAAATATATATAAATATAAAATAATTTATTATTTAAAAATAAATTTAATTTTTTTTTAAAAAATTTATATAAAATTAAATATATAGAATATATTAAAAAAAACTTAAAACTTAAAAATTAAATATATAATTATTAAAAAAATCTTATTAATATAAAATTTTAATAATATTTTTTTTAAAAAAAAGTATTTTTTAAAAATTAATATAAATAATAATTAAAAAATTAATAAAATTATAAATATTTTAATAATTAATTTTTAAATTTATAATATTTTATAGATTTTATATAAATATTTTATTTTAAATATAAAATTTTTTAAATAAAATTATAAAATTAATAATTAAATATTTAAAATAATTAATAAATTATTTATTTATTATTATTATTTAATTAATATTATATATATAAATTAAATAAAATTTATATATAAATAAATTATTTTACTAAGATTAAATAAAAAATAAAAAATTTAAAAATATATATAAAAGATATTTAATAAATTATATTAAATTTATTTAATTTTTTATTAAATTATTAAAAAATAAATATAAAATTAAAATAATATAATAAATAAAATAAAAAATATAAAATATTAAAAAATATATATATATAAATAAATTTTTTTAAATTTTAGTTTAAATTTTATATTTATTATATATTAAATTATAAAGTTTTATATATAATAAAATAATAAAATAATAAATAAATAAATATATAAAAAGATTTTTTTAATTATTTTTATAATTAAAAATATAAAATAAATTTTTAATAATTTTAATATATAAAATTTTTATAATAATTAATATATAAAATAATAAATTTTAATAATTAAATTAAAATAAAATTATAAATTAAAAATAAATTTTTATTATATATAAAATTTTAATTTATTAAATTTTATATAAAATTTTAATTTATTAAATTTTATATAATAATTTAAGTATAAAATTTTTAAAAAGTTTTTATATATATAATATTTAATTAAAATTATTTTAATTAAGTAATAATTTTAATAATTATTTTATATATTTATATAATATAAAAATTATATAATTTTAATATTTAAAGTTTTTATAAAAATTAATATAAAAATTATATAATTTTATATATAATTTATTATTTTAATTATTTAATTAAATTATTAATTATATTTATATATTAATTTATTATTATTATATTTTAAAATTTTATTTAAAATTAAATTAATATATTTTATATTAATTTTTTATTTAAAATTTAATTTTATTAATTTATAAATTAATAATATAAATTTTTTATTTATTAATTTTATATTTAAATATTTTTATAATATTAAAAAATATTATAAAATCTTAGATTTTTATTATATAAAAAATAATTATATTTAATATAAATATTAAAATTATAAAAAAAGTTTTTAAAAAAAATTTATTAATAATAAATAAAATTTTATAAAATTTAAAAATTAAATTTTTTATAATATTATATTATATTAATTATATTATTTTTTTATATATTAAAAAATTAATATATTATATTTATTTTTAATAATATAAAATATAATAATAAAACTTTTTATATTTTAAATAAATATTAAAATTATAATTTAATTAAAAAAAAATTTAATATATAAATATTTTAAAAAATATAATAAATTTTTAAATAAAATTTAATAAAAAATTTATTAATTTAATTATAAATAAAACTTTAAAATATTATAATAATATATATAATATATAAATATAATATTTAATTTATATAAATTATTAAAAATATTATATTATATATTAATTTTATTATAAAGTTAAGTTTTTTATTAAAATAAAAAAAATAAAATTATATAAAAATTTTATAAAAAACTTTTATATATATAAAAAATATAAAATAATATTTATAATTAATAAAATATTATTTTTAAATTTTAATATTTAAATTATTAATAAGAAATTTAAAAAATAAAAAATTTTAATTATATAAATTATAATATAAATAATAATATTAAATAAAAAATAAAATTAATTTTTATTAATAATTAATTAATTAAATAAAATTTTATAAAATAATAATAATATAATAAATATAATATATAATTTAATTAAAAATTTAAAAAATTATTTTTAAAAAAAATTTATAATTTATATAATAAATAAATTAAAATTTATTAATTTAATTTATATAAAAATTATAATATAAAATAATATTAATTTTAAATTTAAAAATTTTTTATT